>CM041778.1:153887797-154197797 GCA_023374045.1 Limonium bicolor | reverse complement strand
CTTGGGGCACCGTTTTTACTACACGCAGGTACAAGAGAAGGATGAAGGCTGTGAAGTGTTGAAGCTTGTTTCTTTTGTCTTCTTTTTTATTGTAAACATTGAATTATGAATGGTGTACTGAGTAGTACACGGCTGTAGCTTTTTGATTAGCCGGTGTACCATGTGGTACACCTTTTTGAGTATAGAAAGGATGGTGAATTGGTATAGGTGAGTAGCCGGTAGAAACTCACTACTTTTGGTAGATTGGAAAGGGGATGTAACTGAATGTACCTTAATTACTCGGTGATCCAAGAATGTAAGAATGTTATTTTGTATTCGGTATGCATTATAGTGGTAGCTCGGTATATTATGTTCATCAGACCGTGACTGTAAGTAAGGTAAGCCTAGCTAGCCGTATGGGCGGTTAGCGGCGTTGTACCACCCGCCGTAGTAAGTAGTACTCTTCCGCTGCGTACTGATAGGATTAAGAGGATGATTGGACGGTAAGCATAGGATTAACGGTTGGGGTGTTACAGGTATATTTGTACTTTAATTTGAAAGTTCTCAACAAGCCTTGGAACTCTGATTTTCTCTAGAAGAGTGTTTGAGCTTCTACACTTCTGTTTGGTTTTTGTGTTTGCTAGTCAGTGTATGACTTTTGTTTTGATAAGGGATTATGATACTTTTATGTGCTTTGGCTCTCTGTTCTATTCTATTAAAGGCTTCTGTGTCGTTTTGTTAGCTTCTGTTTTAGGACCTAGATGTTTAGCTTCTGAGCCTTGGATAGTCGGGTCTGGCTGTCCCGTAGCATGCTGCGCAGGAATTCCTTCTGTTATTCCCTCGGGCTCCCTTCTGTTCTATCTCTCAGGGTCCCTTGGATGTTTAGTGACCGACGGGTCCATAGCTGTCTCTACGGCTTCTGTTGTGGGATCTTCGGATCCATAGGACGTTATGTGAGTCCTTCTGATGTGTCAGCTGGTGTCTAGTGTCCCACCTCTGTTTCGATTGAGCTTCTGATATGAACTTCTGAGTTTGTGGTTTACTTTGTTCTGATTCAAAACTTCCGTTCAATTTGCTCAGTTTCTGCTTCTCTGCTCTGATTTGACAAACTTCTATTTCGGTTCTGGCCTGTCACTCCTCTGATTTGAGAAAGCTTCATTCTCTATCTGATTTGCTAAGCTTATGTATTAGTATACGATTATGTTCAGTATATGTTTTGAGCTTGCTCAACTGATGAAGTTTATCACCTGCTGAGCTATAGTTTGGCTCACCCCTATTTCTGTCTGATTTGCAGGTTTAAGTTTCCTTTGAAGACTCCGCTCTGCTTTCTGCATCGTCTTTCGCTTTGTAATTGTAGTTGTGGCTTAAGGCCCTTTTTAATTTGATTCTGTTATGTAATGTAGTTTGGCTTCTGTATGTAGTGTCAGATAGACCTTGTAATCTATTTTCAGTTAATAAAGGTGTACATCGTTCCAGTTTTGGGTTTCGTATGTTAGAGCCTTGCGTTATTAGGTAATAGATACGCGGTGTGTAACGTCCCTAACTCCTAGGGTGGTTTTGGGGTCGTTACACACTGCTCACTCAGCAATTCTTGCTCAGTTTGGGTCACGGGTCCGATATATGGATCGGGCCCACACCAGAGCTTGTCCTGTGATCCCTGTTACTTTTATCACTGATCTACAGCTTAGAGTGGTCGTAGAGATTATTAGGCATAACATTAGGCCCTGTAAGCATGATGAGCTTAATGACATGGATTGTGCCCTCCTCGAGTATCTTCGTGGGCCATCTCTGGGTATTGTTGCAACACGGTTTCCGGAATATCGACTGATGTTTGCTCAGTTGGTTCGGGCGATTCTACATAGAGATACCCAACGCCCTATCTTCCCGATGCTACTTCATTAGCATATCACTCAGACTCTGAGGGAGGATCAGATTCCATGGACTCTATAGTATCACCATGAGTCCTCCCTCATCGACTCACTCTTGTTTGACGATGGTGGTTTCGCGAGTCTGCATCGGGAGAGTACCGGTATGTCCCTTCAGCTTAGAGGCCTAAGGCTAATGCCACTGCTCAGGACTACCCGAGCTATCAGGGAGATGAGCCCCAGTTGATGCTACCTTCACCCCTCAGCCTTATCAGCATTCTCAAGCTTCTGGTCCCGCTCCTGACTTGGGTCCCCTTTATATGAGGATGGACCATTTTCAGCAGACCCTCGATCAGCAGCGGCAGTCTTTTTATGTCTACCACCAGGCTCAGCAGGATACCTGGACCGACTATGAGGCCTTCTGGGCCAGCTATGAAGGGTATCGATCGGAGATCACCGACCGAGTTGAGGCGGTTAAGCAGCGCCAGCAGGAGTTGGCCACTGGTCAGCAGGTCTTTGAGGAGCATATTACTCAGCGCCAGGATGAGCAGGATAGGCGGGCTGAGGATCGTATCGTGCTGGCAGTAGATGAGATGAACAAGAACCTGGCGGCCGACAGAAAGCAGATCACAAAGGAGATCAAGAAGACGGAGGGTTGTTTGATGACTGCATTGATTAAGACTCTCCTTAGGAAGGACAAGAAGAAGAGGAAGGCGCGTCGGGAGGCGAAGAAGCAGGGTCTTCCTACTCCAAGCTCTTCTAGCCTCTCTGCTTCCCCAGCGGCCACTTCTGACTCTTCTTCGGCACCACCTTCATCCACACCGGCGGCAGCTATCTAGTTCTTTCTCTCTTTCTTTGTTTTATTTTCCTTACATTTCTTTTTATTTCCTTTTATGTTATTATTTATGTTTCTTTTTCATGTATGCCTAATGGATAACTACTTAACTCTCTCATTGTATTCTGGAAGCTTGGTGCTTTTTATGAGTTTTTGGTTTCAGTTGCCTTCATTTTTCGTTGACATATGTTGTGAGCAACTCAGATACCTTGGCACATCACAAGTGTAGGGCATTTTTCCCCTGGTTCCTCCACCAAGGGAGTATTTTATTCTATTCTTGTTACTTTTTCTTTCGTCATTCTTTTAATTTTTCCTTCATCATTATTTACTTTTTTGAACACTGGGGATAGTGTTCCGGCCAAGTGTAGGGCAGGGGTCCCCCATAAAAATTTATTTTAGTTAAAAAAATCGAGTATATATATAAATAATGTGTTATAAGTTGAGAATCTTATTAATGTTTTACTCAGCTTTTTGCATGTCTTTGACAAAGTACGATTAGGGAAGGATAAATGCTTGTTCTCTCAAGAGGTAAGCTTTCTAATTACTTTTAGATTTCTATTTTAACTTCTCAATTCTCTTTATTAATGAGTATATGATCTTTCTCCTATTTTTTTTTATCGCTGATTTACTTCTGGGTAATATTTTCTTTTCTTTTTCGAAATGATGAAAATTATTTTGGTGAATATCTTAAATAGGTATTGTTTATGAAAAAAGAGAAGGAAAAAATTATAAAAGAAGAAAAAGAAAAAAATCTTCTTACAAAAAAATCTCTGAAGCATTATTCTATGAGGTTGCAAAAAGATGCCTCAAAATAAAAAAAACTCAAGAGTTTTTCCTTTTGTTTTTCTCCTAAATTCCTCGTTCTTAAAAAAATCATGGTCAGATTCAAAAACCCTTGAAAAATAGGGCTGAATCATGAAAACCATTTATGAGGGTCTTGGCCACATTCAGAAACCCTTGAAAAATAGGGTTGAATGTTGGAAACTGGAAAAAGGAATGACTACAAAATCCCTTATTCAAAATAGCCAGGAGTTTTTGATCGGTTTTTGAAATTGAATAATCTATTTTATACCAATTAGTATGTTTTTTGTAATATAGGGATGATTAAGTGATGCTTATGAATTAGAGTCCGGTAGTTGGAACTGATTATCTAGTCGTCATAATTAAGTTTATTTGTACTGTGCATAAGTAGTTATTCTTTCCTGATTAAGTTTTACTCGAGGACTAGCAAAAGGTAAGTGAAGGGCCTTCATAAGCCTCAGACTTATCATATATTGTAGTCTAGAATTATAGAAATAATAGTCAAAATAGGGTTAGAGTGACAACTATTTATGTTATATTATGTATAAAGTTTGTTATATATGTTCAAACTTATGTTTTCTATGTTTTTATACAAGGAATAAATTCTGATCAATTGACGTCAGGCGTGATGCCGGATGCTCAACTCACGGCAGTAGTGGAGAAGCCAGGATGCATGCCGTATGCAATGCCGGGTTACCCATAGCCGGCACAAGTGAAAAGTTGTCTCGATTCGCCAAGAATTAGTGGTTAATTATCGTTAACAAAATAACTGATGCCGGGTATGGTGCCGGACATCCCCTGTCTGGCACAAGCATTGTTTCACCCATATTTGGCGGTTTTGACCGTTAAATAAAAGCACATGCGTTATTCGATGTCGGATGACATTTACCCGGCATTCCACCTGGCACATGAGGATTTTGAAGTCTATAAATAGGGTGACATTCTCCACATTTCCACACCCTTCACACACCCCCACACTCCATTTTACACTTCAATTCTGCATCCATTCCAAGAGTTGGTGTCCAAGGAAGTTCTGTGCAACCGTCCACACGATGAGAAGAAGATCCTTGTCGGGTTAAGGCTATGGCCAATTCCCTTGTACTCCTTTGTATTCTTTTCTTTTGTCTGTGTGGATGGTGGAGTAGAATTCATTGTCATCTTTGATTGGGAATGATACTCTATGTAATACATTTATGATCAATTAATAAAGTTATAGGTTTCCAACTTTGATTTTGATCTTTATGCAAAGAGTAGAATAAGTTCACTACTTGTTCTCCTTTACTTCAAAATTCTAATAGAATGGATTGAAGAAATCTAAGTGATCTTTGCCTTTGTCTTCTAAAAATTTAGGGGATGTAAATTAAGATTTGGAATTAACCACTTTATTCTCCTCTTTCTTGTTCGTTTATTGGCAATAGATTTGCTGGATTCGATAGGATTGAGAGTGTTTGTTTAGACCAGAAATATGGAATCAATGTTGACATTTTGACACTGCCGGATGCAATGTCAGGTGTTTGGTGTCCGGCACATTCAAAGTTCTTGAGTGTGTCGTGCATCTTATGTCCGGCATCACACCTGGCGTGTTCAAGAGTTGATTCATTCGAAACTTACCAATTTGACTTAGTGATCATACTTGTTATTAGATTGATTATTATCCTGAATCAAGGGTAATCCATTGTAAATATCATTTAGATAGGATTATTAGTTAGTATTCTAGTTTAGAATTAATATCCAATTTTCCCCCACTTATTTAGAATAGGTAATTACCAGGATTATGACTAATGTTCTACTTAGTCTCTTGGGTTCGATACTCTTTTTCGTAATTTGCTTACGCTATATTCCGACCGGGATTTTCGCTACCCATAGTAGAGTTGTAGGGTTTCTTTTATTATTTTATTCATTTTTGTATATAGTTTTTTCTTACAAAATTCTCGTTAGCAGGCAACCATGAAGGGATTATTTGTGATCAGAGAGCGATTTTCCGGCAGAGATGTCAGGCTGCAAGTGAAGGACCAAAGGAGGATACCGATAGGTGTTCACGGAACAGCTCTAAGGATAGATCCAGAAAGGTTTCCAGGAAAAGACATTTAGGTTTCAGTAAGTTTTTCTGTGTTAGCAAGGTAGCCATGAGAGACAAGAATAGAGGTTAATTAGAGCTAAGGGTTGGGCTACTCCTTTAGCATGTATAAAAAGTAGGACTAGAAAGGTATGGAGGGTGTTGAGTCTTTTTTTTTTTTTTTGAAGTTCAGTATTTTGGCCTGTCCTTGTGTCATATTAGCCCTTGTGCCTATAATTATTTAAAAAAATTGTCAAAATATTTGATAGTTTTTGTTATAGGTTTACTATGAAAAAATACTTTTATTTATCGGCTCAATTTGACATGACAATAACATGCTGCTAGGAAAAAATAGCCAATGCAATAAATATGGGAGCTAAATTGTAGCCGCAACTTTAGAGATAACTAAATTCAGTGGGAACTAGAACATAGTTTTCTATATTTATACTGGTAATCACATATTTATAATATTTGTCTCATTGGATAAAGAAATATAATAGTATTCTAGGCTATCCTTGATAAAATGAAGTTTTTTTTCAAACATGAAAATGAGTGTTCGAACATTGGACACTAAACAAAGTTTGAACGCTAAATTAGCGGCTGATTGTTGTTTGAACGCTACTATCGGATGCTAACAAAAAAATAACGTCCGAAAATATGCCGGACACTGAAATCAGACGCTAATTTGCGTTTGCGACTAATGTCCGAGAGTAAACAAAAGCTAAATAGCATCCACTTACCGTCGGACGCTAATATTGGATGCTGATCGAAAATTAGCGACTTATAATACAATAGTAATTTTGGATACTAAATTCAGTTTTTACTGTAATGAAATAACGATATTGCTAACAGAATATTTGTAAGGGTAGAACTATGTACAAAAGAATGAAATAATAAAAGAAATATAAAATAACAAAATAAACCCTACAACTCTATACGGGTAGCAAAAATCCCAGTCGGAGTACAGTGTGAGTAGATTATGACCAAGAGTATCAAACCCAAGGGACTTAATAGAAAATCAGTCCTAATCCTGGTAATTGTCTATTCTAAAACAGGGGGGAATTGAATAATAATTCTGAATTACAGAAACTAACTAAAACCTATCTAAATGCATGGTTCGGACTAGATCAACCCTAAGTACCAATATGATCATTTAATAAATAACAAGTTTCTGAAATTACCTAAACAAATGAACGTGCCGGATGTCCTACCGGATCGTGACGCACGACATATTCAAAGACATTGAATATGTCGGACGCACTAAGCCCGGCATTTGACCCGGCAAGAACAAAAAATGTAAATTTTTATCCTAGCCTCAGATTCTTAAAACAAGGACTCACTACCCAATTCGAACCCAACAATCTCTCGTCAGTATTCGACCGAATAACAAAAATGGATAAGGTAATTTCAACTCTTTCGGTGTTGCCATCTACACCTATGCATTTAACAACGGTAAAAGACACTAAGACTCCTTAACCAAAACACTCTTGTCTTTTGAACCTCGAGTAGCATTTAGAAGATAGGAGAACAAGTTGTGATCTCATTCTGCCTTATAAGAAGATCTGAATCTTAGCAAAACTTGTAAGAATATATTGAATGATCAAAGTGTTTACAAGGAAGAAACTCATCCCTAACCAACAACTAACAAGGAGTTCTACTTCACCATCCACACAACTACAAGAAGAGAATACAAGAGGAGAAGGAAATGGTCTTAACCTTAACCCGACAAGATCTTCTTCTTCTATGAGTGGATGGATCCGTAGAATCTTCCTTGAACACCAACAATGGAGATGTGAACGGAGTGTATAGGGGTGAAGAAGTGTATCAATAAGTGCAGCCCTTCGGCCTATTTATAGGCAACAAAATCTCCATGTGCCGGGTGGAATGCCGGGTGAAAGTCATCCGACACCACGTGTTAAATGTGAGTAACCGTTAACGGTCAAAACTGCCAGGAAAAACGTTGCATGTGCCGGACAGGGAACGTCCGGCACCGTACCCGGCATCAGTTGAATCCGTTAACTATAAATAACTGCCACCGTTTGGTCAATCATGGCGACTTTTCACATATGCTGGATGGGAAGCACCCGACAACATACCCGACAAGGACCCTTTCTGCTCCATGCTTATGCCGTGTAGGAGGCATCCGGCATCACGTCCGGCATCACCTAAACTTTTGTCTAGGAATTCGTTCCTTGCATAAAAAGCTTATAAAACATAAGTCTGTACAAATAAAATGCTTTAATACATAATTTAACATAAATATTATCTATTTAACCTTATTTAGACTAATATACTTCTAAATCTAACACATAAAATATGATAAGTTTGTGGCTTATCAAGGCCCTACACTTACCTTTTGCTAGTCCTCGAGCAAAACTAGATTAGAAAGGAGTAATTGCTCATGCACAAAATAGATAAACTCTAGAATGACAATTAGATAAACATTCCCAACTGTCTGACTCTATTTCATAAGTATCACTTAATCTTCATTATCTATCAAAAACATTCTAATAGGTATAAAATAAAGAATTTTAAAACCGATCAAAAAAACTTTTGGGCTATTTTGCATAAGGGATTTTGTAATCTCTCATTTTTCCGGTTTCCACCATTCAGCTCTATTTTTCAAGAGTTTCTGAATATGGCCAAGACCCTCATCAGTGGTTTTTATGGTTCAGCCCTATTTTGTAAGGGTTTATAAACAACCATGATTTTTACATTAAGAACAGGGAATTTAGGAGAAAAACAAAAGGAAAAACTCTAGTTTCTTTCCTTTATTCTGATGCAAATTTATGCAACCTCAAGGAATATAATGCTTTTCCTTTGGAAGAAGATTTTCTTTCTTTCTTTCTTTTTTTTCTTCTTCTTTCTTTTTTTCACAAAAACTCTTTTTAAGATTTTCACCCAAAAGACTTTTCACAGTTTGAAAAAGAAAAGAAAATATTACCCAGAAGTAAATTAGAGATAAAAATAGGAGAAAGATCATATACTCATGTTAATAAAGAGAATCAAGAAGTTAAAAACAGGAATCTACAAGTCATTAGAAAGCTTACCTCTTGAGTGAACAAGCATTTATTCATTCCTAATCCTATCTCAATCAAAAACATGCAAAAAGCTTAGTAAAACATTTATAGGACTCACAACTTATACGTATTATTTATAAACAAATACTTATTCTTTTTTTTGATTTTTTAAGGGGGTCCCTGCCTTACACTTGACAGGAACACTGTCCCCAGTGTTCAAACTGAAAATAAAAATTGGGTTTTTTTTAGAATGTAAATGTAACAAAATGAAAATGACAACGTTACCATGAACCAAATAAGAAGAAGACAAATAAAATAACATAAAAACAATAAATGAAAAAAAGAGTAAAGGAAGAGAGACTCCCTAGTGGTGAAAAATATGAATGCGTGAGGAGGGCCCACCCTACACTTAGCATTTTTGGCTACTTGGCATTATCAGAGATCTTGGACAAGATGGTGACCGAATTCGCATGCTCCCTTGGATTGGTTTGAGTTTGAGACGGGAGCTGACCTGGTTGTCGAGGTTGTGCCAGAAGTTACTGTAATAGCAACTGCAATGTTTTGTCATCCTTGCGAATGGTCGAGATCTCGTTGTGAGCGTCTTGAGTCTTGTTCATCAGAGCCGACATCATGTCTCGTAATTCGGCCATTTCAGCCTCTGATGAAGATGCAGGTGGGGAAGGTCGGGTAGAAGGGACTCCTCCGTAAGGAGTCTACATGTATTGCCTCTGACCTCCCTGGTAGCCGGCTTGACTTTGGAAGTTTTGAGGAGGTTGGTTCCCCTGCTGCCACGGCTGCCGATACCCTTGGTTGCTCACATAATTGACTTCCTCAGTATTCTGAAAGTTTTGCAATTCAGGGCCCTGAGCATGTGGTCGTGCACTAACCACATTCGCCTACTGAGGAAGGTTATTCATTGCTATTTGCTCCACCACCTTTTGCAGAGTGCTAACCTTTGTAGACGTTTGAGCATTGCTCTTCAACAATTGCTAATGACTTTGCATCAATTTGTCGAAATTGGCGTCTCCCTCACCCACTTGATATAGACCAGCGGTACTGCCCCTGGATCCACATGTGGCCCAATCTCTAATCACTTCACAAAGAGATTCAATCCTGCTAAGGAATTGATCTCCGGGCATCTTCAAGATGTCAGCACCAAGGGAGGATAGGATCATCGTCTTGCATTGGTTGACCAATCCTTTGTAGAACAACTTAGATAGTTGTTCCTTGGTGAGGCCGTGGTGAGGACACGTACGCAGCAACCTCTTGAATCTGTCCCAAGTTTCACAGATGTTCTCCGAGCCAGGTTGTCTGAAGTTATAAATCTCGGCGATCATCTCCAGGGTGCGACTTGGAGGCAAGAATTTGTCATAGAATTTGGTTGTCATGTCCTCCCATGTGGAAATAAGACTGGGGGTCAGACTATGGTACCACTTGCTAGTATTTCCTGTGAAACTATAGGGAAAGAGGGAAAGTCTGGCATATTGGAGGACATTATTGGAGGAGGTTAGGCTATTTGTGTGTTGTAAGAATTTGGTAATGTGGAGCAATGCATCGTCCGAGTTCGACCCATCAAACATACCCAACTCTTTGACACATCGGATTTGATGATATGGCTTAAGTATTTGCCACTCATCATATTCATTTTTGCAAGGAGAGGGAGGTCGATTGCTGGTTTTTGGCCTTGGTTGGAAGGCCTATTAATGTTGCGGACGGTTGGGGTAGCCATTTGTGTAGGAAGTGTGTTTTGCAAATTTCTTCGTTGTCTTAGAGCGTAAAAAAGGGTCCTCTCAATCTCCGGATCAAAGTTGGATAAATCTTCAGGAAGACTGTTTGATCGGAGAAGCATTCACCTTTTATTAGCTTCAAGAGGAGAAAAAACAAAATATTAATTTAACAAAGTATAGTAAAAAAGGCAATAAAATAGGAATGTTACGAAACTCAAGAAGAATAACTAATTTTGAACATGCCGGACATAGTGCCGGGCGTGGCATATCCGGCAATGGACTTCCTCCATTAATGTCGGGTTGGTTTTACCCGGCGTCATGCCCGGGTTGTTCAAACTCGAAAAGAAAATAAATAAACAGAATGAGAGAAGGGATGGATAAAACAATGGTGCAGTAGTAAAGACTATTTACATACGCATTTAATACTTTGAATAACAAATAAAAAGAAATGAGTCGAGATTGAATGTGCTGAATTGTGTACCGGGTGAATCTTGTCCGGCTTCGGACTTCCTCCAAGATGACGGACATAGGATACCCGGCATAGCGCACGGCGCGCTCAACCTATGAATCCAATTAAAACAACAAATAAAAGAATTAGAGAATAAAGAATGTTGAATGTGCCGGGCACCAGACATCCGGCAGTGCACCCGGCATATTCAACCAAATAACAAAATAGACGAATTAAATCAAAGAATCAAAGAATAAAGAATAGAGCGTTTTACCGAATTTAGGACTTGGACTAATTCTAAGTCCCCGGCAACGGCGCCATTTTGCTAACAGAATATTTGTAAGGGTAGAACTTTGTACAAAAGAATGAAATAATATAAGAAATATAAAATAACAAAATAAACCCTACAACTCTATACGGGTAGTAAAAATCCCGGCTGAAGTACAGTGTGAGTATGTTACAACCTCGAGTATCGAACCCAAGGAACTTAATAGAAAATCAATCCTAATCCTGGTAATAGCCTATTCTAAAACAGGGGGAAATTGAATAATAATTCAGAATTAAGGAAACTAACTAAAACCTATCTAAATGCATGGTTCAGGACTAGATCAACCTTAAGTACAAATATGATCATTTAATAAATAACAAGTTTCTAAAATTACCCGAACAAATGAACATGCCGGATGTCCTGCCGGATCGTGACGCATGGCATATTCAAAGACATTGAATATGCCGGACACACTAAGCCCGGCATTTGACCCTGCAAGAACAAAAAATGCAAATTTTTATCCCAGCCTCAGATTCTTAAAACAAGGACTCACTACCCAATTCGAACCAAACAATCCCTCGTCAGTATTCGACCGAATAACGAAAATGGATAAGGTAATTTCAACTCCTTCGGTGTTGCCATCTACACCTATGCATTTAACAACGGTAAAAGACCACTAAGACTCATTAACCAAAGTCTTGTCTTTTGAACCTCAAGTAGAATTTAGAAGATAGGAGAACAAGTTGCGATCTCATTCTGCCTTATAAGAAGATCTGAATCTTAGCAAAACTTGTAAGAATATATTGAATGATCAAAGTGTTTACAAAGAAGAAACTCGTCCCTAACTAACAACTAACAAGGAATTCTACTTCACCATCCACACAACTACAAGAAGAGAATACAAGAGGAGAAGGAAATGGTCATAGCCTTAACCCGACAAGATCTTCTTCGCGTGGATGGATCCGTAGAATCTTCCTTGGACACCAATAATGGAGTGGAGGCGGAAATAGAGTTGTGAATGGAGTGTATAGGGGTGTTGAAGTGTATCAATAAGTGCAGCCCTTCAGCTTATTTATAGGCAACAAAATCTCCATGTGTCAGGTGGAATGCCGGGTGAAAGTCATCCGGCACCACGTGTTAAATGTGAGTAACCGTTAACGGTCAAAACTACCAGGCGAAACGTTGCATGTGCCGGACAGGGAACGTCCGGCACCGTACCCGACATCAGTTGAATCCGTAAACTATAAATAATTGCCACCGTTTGGTCAACCGTGGTGACTTTTCACATATGTTGGATGGGAAGCACCCGACAACATACCCGACAAGGCCCCCTTTTCTGCTCCATGCTTATGCCATGTAGGAGGCATCCGGCATCACGTCCAGCATCACCTAAACTTTTGTCTAGGAATTCGTTCCTTGCATAAAAAGCTTATAAAACATAAGTCTGTACAAATAAAATGCTTTAATATATAATTTAACATAAATACTCTATTTAATCTTATTTAGACTAATATACTTCTAAATCTAACACATAAAATATGATAAGTCTGCGGCTTATCAGATTTGAGTCCAATAAAACGTTTTGAAATATTTTTACACAAAACAAAAAATGGGTGGCTCTAACTAAGTTTGGTTTCTGACTTTAATTTAAAAGAACCATGTTATTCTACATATTTTACTACCGAGAACAATAAAAGTATGGAATAGAATGCTGCTTAAAACAATGTCAAAAATGAAATAATCATACAAATTATGCTACCTTATGATGCCTATCTTTTGGGTAAAATATGTTTTTTTGTTGTCAAAAGGTTTTTTTATTTCTAAAAAACAATTAAAATTATATATTTATAATACAATATTTGTCGTTAGAAAGTCAGGTAGATTTGTATGTAACTATTATCTAAAAAAATGTATACCATACATAGTTTATTTTTGTATCATGGTGCTTTTTTTTGTTAACCAAAAAATCATCCACCAAAGCAAAGCGTTGCACTCAAATTGTTAATGAAGCATCTTTATTGTCATTAACTACAAAAATCTAATTGTTTATTTTGTTTGTTTATTAACTAAAACCATGACTTTTCATTTCTCAAAAAAATTAGGGAAATTTCATAAAATGTCACTATATTTTTGTTAATTCATGAAATATAAAAAAATCACAAAATGTCACTATATTTTTCTAAAAGTTTATGAAATATCACCATAGTCATTGACCAGAAGGAATAAAGATAAAAATATCTCTACTAATTATCAAAGTACTTTTAAAGTTTACAATATGCCCCTATATGTTAAAAAATTTACAAAACATCATAAAAAAAATTCTACTACTATGAAAATATAAATATTATTTATAAAAATGTAATATTATAATAAAAACTGAAAATTAAAATATATATATATTTAAATATACCATAAAATATTAAAAACAGTAAATATTTTTATATATTTTTTAAATTATTTAGTATCTTAAAAAGAATAAAGTATTTTAACCACAAAACTTATACCATTTATCATAATTTATACTATACATTTTTTAAATTACTTTTTCAACCAATTTAAATTGTTTATACAAAATAAACAATTTTGTATTTTTTAACCAATATTTAAAAAAAATCATTTTAAATTTATATTCAATTTCGTAGATAACTTTATGACATAATATTTTTTTGTTATGTATAAAATATTATGTCTTAAAGTTATTACAAAACAGAATATATAGTTATATTTTTTAATATTAGTTTAAGAATATAATATCATTTATTTTGAATAAACAGTTTAAATTATTAGAAAAAAAAAGATAATCTAAAAATGTATGGTATAAATTATGGTAAATTGGTAGAACATTTGGTATAAAATATGTATTTAAAACTCTATATTCTTTTTTATGGTAATGAATATTTTTAAAAATGTAAGAAATATTTACTTTTTATCTTTATTCTATGATATTTTTCTTATTTTACAATTTTATAATATTTTTTAAAATTTGATAAATATATTTTTTTATAATAATTTGAGTTTTTTTGAATTTTTTACCACTTAGGGTTATTGAACTTTGAGTAAATTACTCAGAACCCCCTCGAGGATTTAGGATATTACAGTTAACCCCCTTGTGTTTATCATAATTACTGGTAACCACCTCGAGGTTAAGGTATCTTTGACTACGAACCCCCGAACTATAACTCTGTTATCAGGAAGATAACTACGTGTTAACCTATCAGCTTAATTATATTAATAAGGTCATGCTGGACAAAAAACACTACTTAATCTGCATTGTTATTTTCCTAAAAATGTCAACCCTTCCTTGAAAATGCATCTAAAGTGGGTTGAGAGAGAGTTAGATGATGCTGATTAAACAGTTTTGTTGTCCAGCCTCGCATTATTAATGTGATTAAGCTAATAGGTCAACACATAGTTAACTTTTTTATCACAGAATTATTGTTCGGGGGCTCGTAGTCAAAGATACCTTAACCTTGAGGTGGTTACCAATAATTATGATAAACACAAGGGGGTTAACTGTAATATCCCGAATCCTCAAGGGGTTCTGAGTAATTTACTCTTGAACTTTAAAAGTATTTTTAACTAGTAAGGGCATTTTTGTTTTTTTTCTTTCTGATCAATGAATATAATGGCATTTCATGAACTATTGCAAATAGCACCACCACCCTGGGATAAGCACCAGAGTGTAACATGAAGATAAAACAAAGTAGAGACACTTGTCATGTTATGGTTGGGGAATAAATGAAAAAATAAATGAAAGAAAAGAAAGTAGAGACACGTGTGTATACCGGAGTTTTTTGGGGGGTTGAGTGTAGTTTTTATTAGTAGGAAAGAGATAGCTTTTTTTCAAAATATTATAACTTACAAAATAAAAGTGCAAAAATAAAAAAATTATACCATTGTTCTTCATTTTTCGTGCTCTTCAGAACAAGATGGATCATGGATATGTTTTGGTAAATTTAAAATTTTACGTTTTTAGAATGAGTATATATTATGTATATTTAAAGTGAATCTTATTCATTATCAAAATGAATCTTTTTTGATAATAAAATGAACCTTATTCATTAACAAAATGAATTATACCCCCAAACACTCTAAAAACTACCCTAGGAAAGTTAAAAACATCGAAGACATTTTTATGGTTTGTAATGCAACCCTAAAATCTGTCGAGTCTGTAACGACGATATAAAGTGTAGAACTAATGCTAAAAAAAAGATTACCCTACCCCCCCAAACACCCTAAAAACCATCATAGGAATGCTAAAAGCGACGAAGACATTTTTTGGATTTGTAGTGCAAGGTTAAGGTTCACTTTTAAAAAACACAAAGGATTCACATTTTTTACATGAAAGGTTTGCTTTTCTTAAGCATAACATTCACTTTTTAAAAACGAATTATTCACTTTCAATAAATGAAAGCTTCATATTGTTCTCGCATAAGTTTGCGGTAAAATTAACTTTTACTATTATTAAACAAAATATTAACTTTTCTTAAACCTTTGATTCACCTTTAAAAAATATTTGCTTCACTTTTCTTAAACCTCTGATTCTTTTCTTAAATCTCTTATTCACTTTAGTTAAACAATTTCTATTTAAGAGAATCACTTATCTTAAACCCATGATTCACTTTATAAAAACCTCTGATTCACATTTCGTAAACCTCTTAATCACGTTAGTTAAATAATCTATGCTTACGAGATTCACTTTTCTTATTACTCTGATTCACTTTGTAACAACATGTGATTCACTTTTTAACAACCTTTGATTCACACTAGTTAAACAATCAAAATCACTTTAGTTAAACAATCTCTGTTTATGAGATTTGCTTTTTTAAACCTCTTATTCACTTTTAAGCAACTCTCTGATTCACTTTTTAACAACCTTTGATTCACTTTTCTTAAACTTAAGATTCACAATGAATCTTAAAACATATGTACATACAAAAAATAAAAAATAAAAAATTTATCAATATACTTATGTTGAGTTTTATTTTAAAGAGCTCGAATTATAATGAATAATGGTATAAAATTTATGTTATTTGGACTTATATCTAATAAACTACAATATTTTAAAATTTTACAAAAGTATAAAATACAAAAGGATAAAATAGATGACAAAAGACCAAATTTCCATATTAGAACCTAGGGTAAGAGCCAGGTTCGAATTCGAGTTTGCAAAAATATGATGATATTTTTTAACTAGACTTTTTTTGTGGTCATTTTATGAATTAGTAAAAAAAAACATAATGACATTTTAGAAGAATATATTTGTCTAATAATATGAGGTTTGAAATTGAATGTCGACGTAAATTTGTGCATAATTATATATCATCTTTTTTTAACACGTATATCATTAATATTGTGTTTGTATATATACTAGTGTATTAGTTATTTATCAGTTAAAAAACCTTTCACTACACGAATTATCTACTATATCAAAGCAAAACACTATTTTGTGTGTCAATAACCATAAACAACATGTTCATATACATACAGCATACTTCGCACCACAAATATTTATCTTCGTTAAACACAAACTATTTATGATTAATATTCTAGTTACTATGTAATGAGGATTGAATAATCAACGGATAAGTGCTTGTTGCCTTAAAATAAACTATTTATGGTTAATTGAGTTAGACTGCACTATTCTTGATTACCACAATATGCATACTTATGTATTTTGTAAAAGGGAAATTTCATGAAATACCAATATATTTTTGGCTAATTCATGAAATGCCATCAACAAAAAAAAGAAAGTCACGAAATGTTATTATATTTTTATAAAAGTCTGGGAAATATCATTATGTCATTGATAAGAAGAAAAAAAAAGACAAAAATACCCCTATGAGTTAACACAATACTTTTAAAGATCATAATATGCCCTTAAGTGTTAAAAAAATTCACTAAAATTCACAAAAAATAAAAAACTCTGTGAAAATATAGATAACTATTAAAAAATATTGAAAATATTATAAAATAATATCAAAAAATAACAAAATATCATAAAACATTGAAAAAGTAAATATTTCTTAGATTTTTTTCAAAATTATTTAGTACCATAAAAAAATATAGAGTTTTAAACACATAATTTATACTAATTTTTCTACAAATTCAGACCAATATACTATCATAATTTATACCAATTAATTACCATAATTTTTTCCATACATTTTTAAACTATTTATTTCTACAAATTTAAATTATTTATTCAAAAAAATTATTTTAATATTTAGAAAATTATTTTTTAAAAATTTATATTCTATTTTGCAGATTAACTTATGACATAATATAATTCATTTGGAATGAATTATTTAAATTGATAAAAAAATAAGGGAATATTACATCCCCACCCATGACATTTGGTGAAATTACACACCCCACCCACGAGGTTTCAAAAATTACTTTGCCCACCCATGTGGTTTCGCCTATTTTACATCCGACAACTTTTCTAATATTTGAACTTAAAAGATGCTTAAATGTTATCTAAAATTGATAAAACTTTACATAGATGATGTTATGGTGTTATATTTTCGTCCAATACCAAATTCAAAGTTTTTATTGGACTAGTGGGTCAGCCCAGAAGACCATTAGTCCATGATCCCATAATCTTTATTTCATATTTTACATTAGATAAATTATTTCAGATTTTGTTTGTCATAGATAGATGTTTTTAACAAGCAAATCTGTTAAACAATATCTTAACAGATTACAAAAGGATCTAGTTTGTTACAACTTTATTTATCTTTAGATGGAAACTTGTATGTATATATATATATTGCCGTATTGGCTGCGCTAATATATGAACAAATATCCAGTTTTACAACATTTATACCAAGACTATACAAATCTCATAAACACAACACGCTAGTTTTAATATGGTATCAGGAGCAAAGGTCGATCCTTAGAGCTTGTGGGCTTATCTAGCCATGGCGGAAGATCCGAACAAGGGCAAGACACCGGTATCGTCATCGACAGCAACCACCACAATTGATGTGAACAATCCACTTTACGTTCACGTAGCGGAGAACCCAGGATTGAGCTTAGTGTCAAAATTTAATGGCACAGGATTCCTGGGATGGAAGTGGGATATGGACGACACTCAAAGTTAAAAACAAGTACAGATTTGTAATTGGGAGAATAGACAAACCTGATGAAGCGGACGTAATTCGCTTCAATGCTTGGGAGCGGTCAAATTCACTAGTTCTTTCTTGGCTTAAAACGGCTTTGGAACCAAGTATTGCGGAGAGTGTGCAGCTCTACAATGACCCAAAGGAACTTTGGGAGCATTTGTCAGAAAGGTTCGAGCACACCAATCTGGCAATCATACACAACCTGAAACGAGAGCTTGTAGAGATTAAACTCAGTGAATACTATACAAAGTTAAAGAGGATTTAGGGAAAGCTTGACTTAGCTTGATCTCCACTGAAGTGCACTTGCGCCAGGTGTAAGTGCGGAGTCAGAGAATTCTTCAAGAAACAAGGGGAGGAGGATAAACTCATCCACTTCCTGATGGGCTCAAATCGCAAGTATTTGTGTATCAGAGGACAAATATTAGCGATGAAGAAGATTCCAAGTTTAAAGAAGGCATTCTCTTTAATCGTTCAAGAGGAGGAGCAAAGGGGCAACAACCCCTTGAAAGAAGAATTCATGTCCTTTTACAGTTAATCACCGCCATCGATGACAATCTCAGGAACGCAAGCAAGAAGTTTGATAAGAAGAAAACCCTTTGCACGCACCATAAAAAGCTAGGGCATAGCTATGAAGAGTGTTTTCAGCGACAAACTTGCAACACTCACTGCAAGAAATCGGGTCATACTGTCGTAGATTGCTACCAAATTTATGGGCGAGACAATGTTTTAGCCCGCAGAAAGAAAGGTTTTGCACATGCAGTACAAACCCAGGTCAGAGCAGCAGTGAAGAAAGTCAGGGAGAGGGTTTGACATCCAAACAGTTGCAGCAAATCTCAGAGCTCATTTGAAACAAGGGCACAGAGACAACCATAGAAACAGTAGACCATTGCAATTTCGTAGGTACATATGCTTACGCTCTTACTAACAAAATGTGTTTTACGAGCAATTTTTCCAGTGATTTGTTCAAAGGAGAATGGCTAGTTGATTCTGGAGCAACAAACCATATGTCGGGGGTTGATTACATGTTTGATAATTGGCGGAAATTAAAGGATGAAAGAATGGTAATCTTACCTGATGGAAGCCCGCAAATCGTGAAAAATTCGTCGAGGATGTAAAACTTGGACAAATACGAAACTGAAAGGGGTTTTGTTCATACCGAATTTAATGTTCAACCTCTTATCGGTGTCGAAATTAGTTCACCAGTTTAACTGCACTTTGATTTTTGCTGATTCTGGTTGCTTCGTTCAGGACCGTTCTTCATGGCGGAATAGCAGAATCGGGGTGAGCAGGGAAAGTCTCTTTGTTTTGCAGGCTAACAAGTTTGATCGCTGGACCGGTGCTGAGTTGGGCCAAGGCGGTCTGCAGACTTCGTTTTCTTAGGACCGCATTAGTTTAGGGGCCGCGGCAGCTTTGGGCCGCCAGACAGACATGAAAATTGTAATAAGCCCAAAGGCTTTAGAGTTGCATATTAGACTTGGACATGTGCCATTTAAGAAGCTTATTTTCTCGGTTTAATAAAAGAAACAGATTTTCCTTCAAAATATGCCTATGATGTTTGTTACAAGTCAAGAGCCCAACACTTACTTTTTGCCCACTCAACAAATTTGACTAAACGAGCTTTCGAGTTGTTATATATCGATGTATGGGTCCGTTCAGTATTGACACTTACCATGGTTACAAGTATTTTGTGTGTTTTGTCGACAATTTTACTCGGACCACTTGGGTCACTCTCATCAAACAGAAGGGTCATGCTTGGGAAGCAGTGGTGAATTTTATTAAAATGGTGAAACGGCAGTTCGACACCAAAGTTCATATGGTAATAACAAATAATGCGAAGGAACTGGGTATTTCTAACTAAGGCAAACTCTTTTATTCTCAAGAATGAATAGTGCATCAAACTACATGTTCTTATACCCCTCAGCAGAATGCAGTGGTCGAACGTAAGCATAAATATCTCTTGGAAACGGCTAGGGCTGTTTATTTTCAGTCACATGTTCCTCTAGTCTACAGGGGAGAATGTATTTATATGCTACCTACTTGATCAACAGACTTCCTACCTAAGCCTTAAATGGAAAAACACCGTATGAAAGTTTGTATAATATCAAACCGACATATAGTGAGATCAAGCCATGTGGGTGTTCGTGTTATAAGACAATTGTTGATCCTAAAGGAGGCGAGTTCGAACCACAAGGAGAGGCTTGTATATATCTGGGGGAGGATCCACGCAGAAAGGGATATAGAGTTACGAGCTTGAGAACCAAAGTTGTTGAAATTTGCAGAGATGTTTAATTCCTTGTGCATGTTTTTCCTTATCAAAATAAAAACATGTCGCATGTGCAACATGTAAGCGAGCCGTATGATCATGACAACCAATGGACCATGTTGTTCGATGAAGACCAAGTGGTCCAGGACGGTCACGAAGACCTTCTCTCGCCAGTTGACCGTGTTGAAGAAGAGCATGCTAAAACAGATTTGAGGCGCTCCAATTGAGTGTCGCAAAAGCCTAGCTACTTGTCAGATTATGTGTGTAACACTTGTTTTCAAGAAATTCTTGATGAACGAATTTATTTTACTGAGGACTTGCTTGAGAATCGCCTTGCTCATTGTGCTAGTTTGACCGAGACCAAACCGGTTCAGTCCGTCTCTCAATATCAACCTGATTCACAATCTAACTTGACTATGCATGAGCCGCCAGACTACAAGACTGCTGTCTTACATGAACATTGGAGAACAGCCATGCAAGCTGAGCTACGGGCATTAGAGGAAAATGAAACATGGGATGTTGTCACTTTGCCTCGCGGCAAGAAAGTTATAGGATACAAGTGGGTTTATAAGGTCAAACTCAAATCTAGTGGAACACTAGAACGTTATAAAGCGAGTTTGGTAGCAAAAGGGTTCACTCAACGACATGGATTAGATTATCATGAGACCTTTTCTCCAACGGTTAAGTTAACCACAATTAAATCTCTTATTGTTGTGGCCCTTCACAAAGGCTGGATCATTAACCAACTCGATGTTAACAATGCTTTTCTCCAAGGGGATCTTGATAAAAAAAATCATTGTACGGTCTTAAACAGGCTTCCTGTCAATGGTTTTCCAAGCTGATCAGCTTTCTTCATACTCTTGGTTTCACTCAATCCAAAAATGATTATTCTCTTTTCCATAAAGAGAGAGATAAATGGAAGATATTCATTACTGTCTATGTGGACGATATGTTGATAGTAGGTGCCCATCAGGCAGAAATTGATAACATCAAACATGCATTGGACCTTAATTTTGGCATTAAACATTTGGGCACGCTCCATTATTTCTTAGGCATAGAGTTTATTCCTTACAGTGAAGGTTTCATTCTTTCTCAACAAAAATTTTGCAAGGAATTATTGGAGGAATATCCTTGCTATGATCTGTGAATCACAAGCGGACCAATGGTAGTTTGTAAACAACTTCGTGCTGATGATGGGGAACCTCTTCATGATATAACCGTCTATAGAAGACTTGTTGGAAAACTTAATTATTTAACTCTCACAAGACCAGATATAAGTTTTACTGTACAAGTTCTCAGGCAGTTTATGCAGCGCCCAAGTGATACACATATGGAGGTTGTCATGCATGTGTTAAGTTATATCAAGGATATGATCAATTATGGCATTGTTCTTACCAAAGGTCAACAGTCTCCTACTCTTGATCTTAAGGCTTATTGAGATTCTGACTGGGCGGCTTGCCCTAACACAAAAAAAAAATCAGTGCTAGAGTATTATATTTTCCTTGGAGATAGTCTTATCTCTTAGAAAACAAAGAAACAAGGGTCTGTTTCCCTCTCTAGTGCTGAAGCGAAGTACCGGTCTTTACGGCGTGTTACTGCTAAGTTGACTTAGCTCACACGCTTACTGCATGAGTTGGGTGTTTCGAATATAACACCCGTATCCGTCAAGTGTGATAATCAGTCTGCCATTTACATTGCACATAATCCTGTTTTCCATAAACGTACTAATCGATTGTCACTTCGTCCGGGAGAAAATACAACAAAGGCTAGTCGACGTTACATACACACATACTTCTACTCAGTTGGCTGATATGATGACTAAGATCTTACAAGGAGTCTAGTATAAACGTCAAATGCCACACATGGGAATGAGCAATACCGACAAGTCAAGCCTAGGCAATCTTTATTTCATATTTTCAGATTCTGTTTGCCATAGATAAATGTTTTTAACAAGCAAATCTGTTAAACAATATCTTAACAAATTACAAGAGGATCTAGTTTGTTACAACTTTATTTATCTTTAGATGGAAACTAGGTATGTATATATATTGCCGTATTGGCAGCGCTAATAGATGAACAAGTATCCAATTTTACAACATTTACACCAAGACTATACAAATCTCATAAACACAACACCCTAGTTCTAATAGTTTTAAAAGTTCATATATGACCTTTGAGACCCAATGAAAACACGTTGACATGTCACATGTTTCATTGGATCCCACTGGTCACATATGAGCATAAAAAACATTGGATTTCATGCTAGACCAAAATGTTAACATCGTTCATGTAAAGTTTCATCAATTTTAGACAATATTTAAGCATCTTTTAAGTTGATCAAATATTAGAAAAATTGTCAGATGTAAAATAGAAGAAACCACATAGATGAATAAAGTAATTTTTGAAACCTTATAGGTAGAGTGTTTAATTTCATCAAACATCATGAGTGGGGATGTAATTTTCCCTTATCTTTTTTATCAATTTAAATAATTTATTTCATATAAATTATATTATGTTATAAAGTCATCTATAAAATAGAATATAAATTTTAAAAATAATTTTCAAATATTAATAAAAAAATTAAAATAATTTTATTGAATAAGTAATTTAAATTTATAAAAAAAATTAAAAATGTATGAAAACAATTATGATAATTAATTGGTATAATTTATGATAGTATATTGATCTAAATTTGTACATAAATTAGTATAAATTATGTGTTTGAAACTTTATATTTGATATTAAATAATTTTAAAAAAAATCTAAGAAATATTTACTTTTTCCAATGTTTATGATATTTTAATATTTTTTTATAATATTTTGAATATTTTTTTACAGTTATCTATATTTTCATAATAATTTGCACTTTTTAGTGAATTTTTCAATGCAGCTTATGTAAAGTTTAACCAACAGCAAGCTCTCTTTTTTCGTAAAGTTTTCCTTCGTTGTAATAGAATCTAAATCATATTTCTTTCGAGGATCGTATCTCACTGCTGGATGCTATGAACATAGTTGGTTTTACTTTTGTTGTTTGGTCATACTCTCCTAGTGTTTGCAACCTCGCTGCCCATAGACTAGGTCGGTGGTCTCTCACTCCCTCAGATTTACATGCTTTGGCCGTATTCGTTTCCGTTGGAAATCATAGCTGCTTGCCTTGATTCATAAGCTACTTTACTCCCCAAAAAATAAACCTGAAGAACTTTCTGAAAAGGTTAAAAAGGAATCAAATTAGCAAGGAATGAAGAAAACCTGGCAGTCTGAAGATCCAGAACTAAGCCCAGTCCAAGAGGAAAATCTCCCAAGGATTGCCAGGTGACTCCTCCTACGGTATTGCAGAAGAGAACAATGATTCTTCTCAAGCTTCGCCATTCTCCTCAAACTTCCCACACAGTAAGTTTTCATCATCGATTTTGTTTTCAGTTCCTTCCTGGCAAGCACCATGGTAATTCCTTCCTCAATGCCTGAGCAGGTGAACTGATGACTCTTATCTCGGCATACTTCATGTCCTTCCTCCCCACCACTTTGGTTGAATCTCTGTCAGCAGTGCACACTCAGGAAACCAAATAGTCTGTATCTATCTCAGTTAACGGCAATTTCATAGTCCAACAAATCTTCATTTGGTATAAACGTATCCTTTCTAATGACCTTATGAAGATTTCCAACAACATAGTCAACGACCTTGGACTCACTATGAGACTTATCACCCACAACAAACACATGAAAGCGGTTCCCAATCTCAATCCAGCTACAACCAGGCTGTTTCTTAAGCCCTTCATCCTTCATCTTCAGTCTCACCTGAGCTGCCTCCCTCCATTTTCCAGAAGAAGCATATATATTATGCAGCAACATGTAAGTCCCAGCATTCTCTGGCTCAAGTGCCATCAGTTTCCTTCATGTAAGTTGCATCCAGCAAGCAGAGCACCCCAGAGACATGCCACCTGTGAATGAACTTAATCGCCTCATCAGCCTCCCAGCTCTCCCGCAGAGATCAACTAAGCAAGCAAAGTGGTCCTCCCTAACTTGAATAGACGGATCATTCACAAGATCTTCAAAGTATTGCACTCCTTTCTCGACCAAACCAGAGTGGCTACAAGCTGATAACAAACCCACATAGGTCACATCATCAGGCTTGAAACCTCCAACTGTACCCCTCATCTCATCAAACAAACGTATTGCCTCAATCCCTGAGCCATGATGAGCATATGCTGAGATCAGACCATTCCATGAGATCAAATCTCTGTGAGTGCTGGGAAACGCATCAAATAGTTGCCTTGCAGTTCTCAACTCCCCGCATTTTGCGTACATATTGATGAGAGCTGAGACCACTGAAGTGTTATATTGATAACTCGTTTGGAAATGATCTGGTGAATTTGTTTTCCCTCACAAAGACCACCTGTGTTACAGCAAGCGCCTAACACGCTCACAAAAGTTCCTTGATTAGGTTTGATTTATAATTATCAATTCCCTGCTGCATTTCCCCGAAATCATAGCTGTTCATGAAACAACATTTCTACCAGGCATCCAGAATAACGTTTACAAGTTCCTCAAATGTCATGGCTGACAATCATATCCACCATAACAATAAATTACAGAGAAAAAAAAAATTGATTTACACAACCCCAAACAATCAGAGAATCATAATTTACCAATTCCATCCCCACCATCCTCTCACGTCAACATCACTTCCATCTCGGACAGATTTTCCTGGTCAATAACATCAAGAAAAACGGGATCAACAACAATCCGGCTCTCAACATGAACCCTAAACCGATGCTCCCACTTCCACAACACCTTCGCACTCCCGCAAATCTCCACAGTCGCACCCAACACCATCTCCCTTCTCGCCACATCCCCAAGAAACTTACTCGCGTGGTGTGCAAGCTCCAGCCCACTCAGTCTCCCGGGCAGTCGCATCATCTGGCATGACCGGGCGGATTGGGAACCGGCCTCGACCTGGGCTGAACCCAGCAGGGAACCGTCGTAGAAGATTGACATTGTGGCTGGAGAGAACCGGATAGGGACGGGGTTTGGGTTTGTGACGTGAACGGTTAGGATAAGCTCGGCGTCAAGGACTGGGAAATTGAGTTTGAAGGAAGTGAGGTCGATTGCTATTAGCTCGAAGGATGGATCCTTTGGTTTTGCTGAGATTGCTGCTACTGCGGCTGCGGTTGTCGCTGCGCCTACTAGCGCTGATGTCCAGCTCCAGTTTGC
The DNA here is from genome assembly GCA_023374045.1 of Limonium bicolor. Taxonomy (NCBI): domain Eukaryota; kingdom Viridiplantae; phylum Streptophyta; class Magnoliopsida; order Caryophyllales; family Plumbaginaceae; genus Limonium; species Limonium bicolor. The sequence goes on along the minus strand of CM041778.1, from coordinate 154,172,197 downwards.
GGAGCCCATTGACGGCGAGCGAGATTTTGGCTCGATTGAGAGAGGGAGATGGTTTGCTATTTCAATTCAGGGTTTTGAGGAAGGGAGGGGGAAATGCCAGGTTTTGGAGGAGTTTTTTTTTTGTATGACTATTTTGTAGCCGTGGGAGATTAGGAATTTGCGTACGTTTTTGGGGGTGGGTGGATGATTGATGATAAGGAAGCAGATCCCCACCGGTAATTGATAGTCCCTCTCCCTATGGTTGTGTGAAATTATTTTATATTATAGGGAAAATTCACAAGATACCACTGTTTAAGTTTCTAATTCACAAAATACCACTAGTTTTTTCGTAATTCAGCTTTAAACATGCTTAAACATTGTCCAAAATTGATGAAACTTTATATGGACGATGCTAAAGTGTTATATTTTGGTCCAATATCAAATTTGAAGTTTTTAAAGCTCATATGTGACATGTGGGACCCAATGAACATGTCACATATTCAATGGGTCCCACATGTCACATATGAGCTTAAAAAACTTCAAATTTGATATTGGACCAAAATATAACACTTTAGCATCGTCCATGTAAAGTTTCATCAATTTTGGACAACGTTTAAGCATGTTTAAAGCTGAATTACGAAAAAAACAGTGGTATTTTGTGAATTAGAAACTTAAACAGTGGTATCTTGTGAATTTTCCCTATATTATATACTAATTTAATTAGTGTTTATTTCTCTTGAACATTTTTATTGGTTATTGGGTGATTAATGATCTACAAGTTTGTATGGTACTTAATTTTCAATATCATAATAGTTCTTTGGATACAGTTTTTAAAAATATAGAATGTTTATTTTTATTATAAAAAGTGAAGAATACTCCATTGAAGATATAATTTATTGATTTAATTTTTTAACGGCTTTGTTAAGTAATTCATTGACATTAAAATCTTTTAAATTTTACAGATAATAATATCTAGTGAATTTTCACACCACCACTAATTACAGTTACTCAAATAATATAATAATTGCACAAATAACTTGACAGTTTTACATAACAAATATTATTCTACAACTACAATCATTCATTTAGATTCAAAGGTTGTTCAAATGTTTGTATTGATTATTTATATTGATAAAAAGATTACATGTGTTAATATAAAGATTGTTCAACTTTATAGGATGTTTGTTCAAATTAATTGTGAAGATTGTTAAGAATGTAGATAAATATTGTACGTATGACAACCTATCCATTCTAAAACTCGAAGCATACATATATTATGTGTTATTATCATATCCAAGTCAATATATATCACACTGAAATCTACAACAATCATATGCCTTGTAAACATACTCAAATACCAAACAAATAATGAATAATTATGCTGAATGACTTTTTGTACTATAGTGATATCATAGTAAATATCGAGTACGTTAATCTGATAACAGTGATCTGAATATGAAAAACGAAACCAACTTAACCTGAAATTTAATCAAATAATTAAACAAAAAATGACCTGAAGCAAACTTAACCGAATTAAATTGCATCAAGGATAGGTCAAATCAAACATCACATAAACTAAAATTATTCAAACCAAAGTTATAATCAAAGTCCTTATTGAGGTCAAAGACATATATGACCACAATAATTTGATATGTTCTTTCTACCAAAGTTTCTCAAACTTCTTCGAGTCATCCACGGTATCACAAACCCAAATTAAAAAAAAAAAAAGAACAAAAGTACAAAAAATGAATTCACACGGTCTCAGATAAACCCAAATAGTAGTAATCCTAAACTAGTCAGAATCGAACTAACATAATTTAACCTAAACCCAACCCAAACCAATTAACCTAAATTGTCAGGTCTACCGAGTAGCACTATTTCACTCACTGAGCATATCATATTCATAAAGGATCGTTTTAGCAAACAACAATCATACACAATACATGCTCCATTATATACTCGAAGTAGGGGAATTTCTAAGTGATATACTGTTATCACTCTTTCCATTACTAAATAGAGCATACTCATATACCACTTTTCATTGTATTCGTAAAGTGGCTCATATACCACCATTCTCTGCCAAGATATTAGAATAGTAATTTAGTGAGTGGTTAATTTTAATTTCCTACTTGTTTAAGGATCAAAAATATATTGTGCATAAAATAAACTAAAAATTGACGGTCATGAGTAAATTGTTGTAAATGTTTATAAAATGAGTACCACGTTTCAGCAAACAAGTTTTGTGCTAATAAATTGGCACTATAGTGAAAATTAATCTATTTTGATAGGTAATTTTGAATATTATCAATAACTACACTTGAATTTTGAGTTAGTTTATGGTGAATGAAAAAAACCGGTGGTAAACACACACATATTGTGAATCAATTAACGTATAGAGAAAAGCATGCTTAACTAGGTAAGTTGATCACAATTATTATATGATGGTTACCTATATATATGATCTGTATAACGGATTCATTTTTTGGAAAAAAATTACCTATTAAGTTACACTTAATAACAATCATTTTTTCTGGAACTTTTTTTTTTTTGAAAACTCATAACTTCATTTCATAGTTGCTTAACTCAACATAGCGTTTAATGTATCTGGTAAATTACCCACATAGCAAAAACTATTCCCCCATCACCTACCCCATCTAGCCACAGAGTGAGCTTTTTCATTCTCATCCCTTCGAATCCATTTCCACCCAATGTGATCAAACCAGTTTATCAGTCATCTTCGATCATCCAAAACCCGTTCCGCCTCCCAATCCAGCTCCTCATTTACATTACCCTGAACATAATTGACAACAATTTCACAGTCCGAGAACAAATTAAAAACCCTAACCCCCAATTTTCTTGCGAGCTTCAACCCCAGAATAACGCCCTTTGCTTCAGCTACCACTGGTTTGCATGCGCCCCCACCACCTTCAAAAGCCGCTCCCAGCAATTTTCCGTCCGCATCCTTACATACCGGCCCAGCACTAGACCCACCTCCCGGAATCGAACTACCATCCACCCAGATTGCTATCTTCTTCTCTGGATCGCAAGAACTTGCGTCTTCTCTACTCCTGCCCTTATTTACTCTCTCCACATACTCCGATGAGTCAATGAAAGCCTTCGCCGTGTCTAGACCCCAGTCAATTGAGGGAATCTCCCCGTGGAGAAATTGACATCTCGCATACCACTAGAGCTGATCAAAATGTGTCCGGCCCGACAGCCCGGTCCGACCCAGCCCGTAAAAAAGCCCGACGGGCTCAAGCCCAATTGGGCTTCCGGGCGGGCATGGACATAAAACTAGGCCTGAATAAAAAGCCAGGCTGGGCCGCGGCACATTTTTTAAGCCCGTGGGCAAGCCCGGCCCGGCCCGATGTTATATTTTATATTATTATTTTTTAAAATGTAATATACATATTTAATTTTTATATAAGATATACAAAAATTATATATAATATATAAATTTTAATTAAGTTATATATATAATATACCACCCACACCATAGCGAGGTAATGAGTTTTTTAAGCTTTGTTGCTCCTCCTGCAATATGAAATTGTAGAGCCAGTCAAAAAAATAATTTTCCGAGCAATTTTTTGATGGTAATTCTATGCGACTTCCTTTCCACAGAGACTCCAAACATGGGCAAAAGACTAGCGCATGAGAGATTGTCTCCCAACTGCCGCAAACGGTACATTTATCATCTGTAATGTTGCATCTTTTTGCGATATAAGCTTTGCATGGTAGAGTGCGATTAATACATTTGCAAGTAAATAGCTTAAATATGGGAACTAGCTATAGTTTATTAACTTTGATGAGCGCTTTTGCCACTAGCCCTTAGTAGGAACAAGTAGGGACCGAAACCCTCTGTAGATCCATCGCTAGATGATAGGCTGACCGAACACTAAACTTGCCATTCTTTGTAGGACACCAAATCCACGAATCAGGGGGCATTGTTTAGGATAGTGGGATACTCATGATAATCCTAGCATCTTCCTCTTGAAACAAAGACTTAATCAAGTCTGTATCCCATTGGCATTCCTCGTGTCGAATTAGGCTAGCAGACTTCCCACTCCCCAATCTGCTCATTTGGGATACCCCACAGCCATGGTTTACCCCCGGGCTTTACTTGCAGCCATTTCTCCCTTGTATATGTGCTTCGCCCATCCCTAATCTGTTTGAGACTTCCGGTTTGAATTAAACTCTTCACCCCACAAAGTGCCTTCCAAATTGGACTTGAGAGAGGCCCAGCCTTAGCTTCTAATAACTGCACATTCTTGCAATATTTGGCTCTCAAAACCCTGGACACCAGAAGCGATGGATTATGTAGGATCCTCCACAGTTGCTTTGCCAGCAAGGCATCATTAAAAGCTTCTAGATAACGAAACCCCAACCCACCTTCATCCTTTTTGAGGCACACTTTCTCCCATTTCATCCACGTAAAGGAACCTTCCTGATAGGATCGGGGTGCTGACCGAGTAGGTCTGAGGTGTTAGTCTCAAACCAACCCTGCTTAGAGATAAGTAATTGCCAAGGAGATAATGCGGAAGCTTTTGCGCATAATTGACAAGATAGGATTCTGCTTGTATTGTAATTCAATGTGAATTACAACCTAGCTTCCTATCTTGGGATTCGACAGAGGTACTCTGTCTCATCCAACACTCGCTCTACTCTCGGCTTAGATCAATGCGTAACAAGGAGTAAAGCGGAGTGTTCTATGTGTGCTCTCTAGGTAATAAATACCTAAGCTAAATGACAAAGTCTCACTAATATCTCTCGAAATGCTTTCTCTCTCGATACGACTTTCTCTCTCTCGAAATGTGGAAGTGAAAGCTCCAACGATTACAAATGACTTGTAGGTGCTTAAATACTGATAATACTCGAAGTTTCTACTCCCATGATGTGTAAAATGGCGTTTCCACGACGTCCCACGTTCTCCCACAACACATTGGGCGGGAAATATCTTAACTGCTCTACAAAGGGACTCGTTCTGGCGCTCTATACCCTTGACTGCCTTGATTTTCGGGTCTGATCATATGTGAACGTGTGTGACAGTTTTTTCCATGTTTTTCTCCACGTTCTAATAGTAGAAGGTCGCCTTTAAGCTTCTAGAACTTTCCATGAGAATCTTGTGTCGCAGAACGACTCCTTCCGCAGTCAGACTCGTTCATCACCCAGACTTGCTCTGATGCTATTATCAGTGATATTTCTTCTGTCACCAGACTTACTCTGTTGCCATAATCAGCAAAACCTTGGGTTCCAACAAATTCCTCCTTTTTGCTGATTAGGGGTGTCCATTAGGTTCGGTTAATTCGGTTTTGACCGAAAACCATTATTTTTTCGGTTATTTTTGACTGAATTTTATAACCGTATTTTATATTTTGGTTATACGGTTAACCGAATAGTAATTCGGTTCGGTTTTCGGTCTTGACATAGTCACTATTCGGTTAACCGTATAACCGAAATATTCTATGACTAAACTAAACACATCGTTCAACTTAGGGTTACTGGGTTAGTCACTCTCCTCTCCTCTCCAATAGTCCCGTCCCGAGAGTCCCGACCCATCTCTTCCTTCCTCCCCTTGCTGATTCCTTCACGCCGACGAACAAGCCCCCGATCCATCTCTTCCTCCCTTGCTGATTCCTTCACGCCGACGAACAAGGAACACATTCTCTTGCACTCTCTTGTTGTTCCACGCCAGATTTCAGTTCAAAGTTCAAACAGAGGTAAGATCTGCTCCCTTGTGATTTATGTTAGTGGTTTCAAAAATAAATTCGAATCTGACTTACTCCTCTTCGTTCCCTTTTTCCTTTGCAAGTTTGGGAACCAAAATCTGAAAAAAAAAAACGGTGGTGGTCTTCTCTTCTAGTCTGAATCGGAACAAAGAGGTAAGAGTGGGGTTTTTTCGGTTTTCTTCTCCGAGTTCCTTCATTTGCTCAATCTTACTTCTTTTCATTCTTTTCTTTGTCTCGTATATGGAAACGGAACAGAAGCTTCGGTTTCCTTGTCTGCAACAAAAGAAATACACTGGGTTGGGTAAGTGAATTGATTAAATTCTCTTAACATTTAACCCTTATCTGCAACAAATTTTCCGGATCTGATGCAAGCCCTAACATGTCCTTTTGTTTCAAACAGAACCGAGAGTTTGGGGAGTTAAAAACCCACCCGTAGAAGTTTGAAAGGTTATAATTTAACCTCTAAGTATGAGTAGTTGTTAATTTGGTTTGTTCCTGATTTTGTGTTCGAAAATCAAAGGTTTTTCTGTTTTGGAGGTCTCAAAATTCAGATTAACTTAGGGTTATTGTTGTGTTCGAATTTAGGGATCTATTTTGAGTGGTTTGGGATTTTGGAAGTTAAGGTTTGTGATGGTTGTGATTGTGTGGAAATTGGAAGTTAAGGTTTATCTATAATCACATTATGATTAGCTTTGTGTTAACAGTTTTTTTATTTGTGTTCAGGTCTCTTTTTGGACCATTATTGTTTTGAATCACTAGAATTTTAATAAGGTTATTAACCCAAATAAGCTCTGAATTTATTGTATGCATATACTTTTAGATTACAATTAAAATTTCGGTATCTATTACTTTCTGAAGTATTACTTTCTGTTGTGATTTGTTGTGATTTATTCTTATATTTTCTTTTTCAGAAATGACTAACCTTTCCGTTGGATCAACAATATTGGGAGTATGAAAGATGTGGATTAGGGTAAGTTTATTTTCAACACTTCCCTTGATGTTTGAATAGCTACTATGAGCAACATACTTTCACTCTACTTAATTTCTTTATTTATTTATCTCTTCAGCTCTTGATTTTGGTGACGAACTGTTGTTTGAAGGAATGTCTTATATAGATCATTGTTGAATGGGTGTTGCTGAACTGTTGTTTGAATGTGTGCTGCTGTATAGATCTTTACTTACTCTGAGAAGTCACAGACAACAAGTTGAATAACTCAATTCCTTCTGTTTTCCCCCTTCCCTACTACCCATTTCTTTCCACGCTTATGTTGGGCTAGAGGGAGCTAATAGATGTCTTCATGTGCAGAACCTGTAACACCCCAACCCGAAATCCAATAAACTGAACGGTGATCACTCCCAAATAAAATACATCTGCAGCGGAAATAAATACAACACCGGGCAGTATTACAATGCCGTTGGCCACCCTTGTGACCAACAAGGCTAAGTCCAAATACAATCTCCAAAAGTCACGGTCTGAATACGAATACAATCCGAGATACTAGGAATCAAACTCAAATGTAAAATACTTAAGTAAAACAAATGTCTAAAGGAAGACTCTCATAGCCTGATCTACCCCCACCTACACTCGGTGTGGTAATCTTCTTAACTTCAGGTACCTGAAAATGGGGTGCCCCCAAAGGGTCAGCAACAATGCTGGTATGGAAAACGTGCAGCCCATCGTTCTACCGGGCCACACCAACTACTTTGTCGAACACATGCAGTTCATTTTTTTAAAGCTGTAACCAGCATAGTCCGGATAATAACAAGTATCCATACAAGACAATAATGTCACATAGAACAAGACACAGAAGGTCGTGTTAGCTGAACTGAAATTCTTTAATGAATGTCGGTCCTCACAATGGGACCGACAGGTATACTGAATATCTTAATAGTGGAGGTAGTGACCCTCGTTAAGATTGAAAGTTGGGTATAAAAACCCCAGGAGATAACGTAGTTTAAACCCTGAACTGAGAGGTGGAAATAGAATCCCACTAGAGGAATGAAGTCTTCCTCAAACTGAAGGGCATTAGAAACCCGGGAGGAATAGAGTCTTCCTCCAACTGAAAGTTCCGTCGCGACGTAGATAGGGAGACGACCTGAGACAGATACAAGCTCCTGTAGCATGCATGGGCCAGATCCAACTGGCTCCTCGTTCATCGTAGTATAGAGTTGTTAAGTGTCATATAAAGACGTTATACAAGAACACAATTGTATTGTCAATTATCATGTTTAGGATAATGACGTTTGGTTATAAAGTGAAGTTAGTGAGAGACTTGAGTACAAGTACTCGGTATACTGAAACGCGGTATTTAATCCACTGTATAGTAGTGTTTGTATGCGTGGGACATCACGTTGTAGTCAGCAACATTCACACACATAAAATAATACCACAGTGTGCAAGAGTAAACAACAGTTTACATTAATTATCTTGGTCGTTATTTCAAACACCAGATAGCACACAAGCCGGTGTAATCCGGTAGAAACAGGTTGCAAGAATCCCATACCGTTCACCGTAGGTTTGCAGTTTGATTATACCCGGTCAACGTCTGGTCAAACAAAGTCCTAGAACGGATTAACTGAGAGGGTTAATTTATGTTACCCTTTATAATGACATCCTATGAATCTTTTAACAAATCTCGTATTTGTTATTTTCGTGAGGTTTATTTCTTTTAATCACCTCATGATTTTATGTATATCTTATTGTTATTCCTTTTTGATTTATTATAATCTTTTAATGTACATATATGTATTCATATATTCATGTACTATATGTTTTGTTTATTTTTAATTGTCTAAGTGACATAACAACTTATAATTTTCTTAACTATATTTAAATGTCTTACAATGACATAATATTCTTATAATCTCATTATTCTCCTTTTAGTCATAAATAATACTTATTGTTTTCCTTTAACTTCCTTATAACTATATAAGCCATAGTTTCTAATCCATAATTCCTTTAATTAAAATTCTTTCTTCTAATTCCTCAAAATATCCATATAGGACTTATATTTATTTAAATCTAATTCTTACCCTTATATTTCAGTTATTTACAAACAACCCACAATTCATGAACTTTAATATTAAATTCTAATCTCATTATATTATAGAGTTTTAACTTCTTATTTAGCTAATTACATAGTCACACTAATATTTAGTATATAGCTTTTAAGTACTAATAACTTCAAAAATAACAACTTAGCCCCTTAAATTCTCGGCAATAATATTTTATTTCCCATAATTACAATTTAACAACCACAAAACCTGATAAACTATAGTTTTAATTTTAATTCTCCATAAATGCCGAATATATATATATAAATTCTTAAATTACCAAACTACCCCAAGTAATTCGGCTTTGGTCTTGAACTCTCCATTAATTACATTTTCACCCCAAAACTTTATAATAACTTCTTAATACTTATAAACTAAAGTCTAAATATATAATTCCTCAAATTTCAAAGGTGAGCCTAATAAATCTCTTAATTATGAATTCGCCCCTTTTGTGTTCTAAACTTGCATACAACTTTTATAAATTACATAATAGCCCAAAACTTAATAAAATGCTATTTTAACACTTGTTTAAATTATCTAAAATTCATAAACTTAATTCCTAACCTTATATTATATTATAATTATACCAAGTAAACTCTTAACTCACGGTTCTCACATTAAACTCACCAACTTTATAAAAATTACATTTAAGCCCTTAACTTATTATTAGTCCATTTAAGCACTAATAGAATATTTTTAACTCACCAAACTTTATAGTATAAGTTATATACCTAAGTAGCTCATAAGAATCTATTTAATACACCTTAGGTAATTCCGCCATAATTTAATGGTGACCATATAGTAATAAAGTGGATTTATTGTCATAATAATGTACATAATTCATATGAGTCATATACTCATGTAAAATTATTGTAAATCTTATATTGATTCTTAGCTCAAAATAAGCATTTTTGCCTAGACATTTCGGCCTTATTTTATTTGTAACATAAATAAATTTTGTGACACAAAATGTGTCTTAAGGTACATATTTTCTATATATGTTTAGATTATTTTTGGCATATAAAACCATATAGTTTCGGTATTATTAACCTAGGAGATGTACTAATTTTTTGTACATTTTTAGAAGCTTAACAAGCTTATAACATAAATTTACTTAGTAACTTACTTCTTAACAAGGTGGTTAAAGTGCTTGAACTCCTCTTGAATCTCCAAGCTTTCTCCAAGGGAATTTTGATGCTCCACTTAGGTTATATACAAGTGGTGAAGGAGTTTTAGGAGTTAGATCTTGAATAAAGATCTTAGTAGATTTGTAAGTAGTTTTAAAAGAATTTTACCTTAAGCTTTTCTCCTTATAATTTCGGCTCACCTAATGGGTGGATGATAACAAGTTTCCTTCATGAAAAATGAAGAAGAAAAGAGACTTATAAGAAGTAGAACTTGGTTACACATAAAAATGTGCTTTAAGGATTTTCAGCTTTAAAACCTACTTAAGATATCCTTTGAGATGCTCCTTGGATTATGTTGTTTGGACAACCCCCTTGGAGATCTAATTGATGCCGAACACCCTTGATATGCTAGGAAGAGTTTGCTTCAAGACTTGCCAAGATGCTAGGAAATTCCTTAAAGATGAAGGTAGAAGTTAAAACTCCATTAATGGACTTAAGAGCTTCAAAAAGAAGATGAAGCAAGAAGAGAGAGGAGGGAGCCTTACCAAACCGTGGCGGAAATGTGCAAGGAGGGAAATGAGACCTAGCTCACGTAAATGAAGAGGGCAATTGGAATTTGATTTTGTTTTGTCATTTTTAATGTCAAATGACTTACTTTTCCTTAGTTTATTACATGGTTTATTGGCTCAATAAATGCCTCCTTTCCAGCATGAAATCGGACATGTGAGGTGTGACAAAGCATGAGTTGGAGAGAATGATTATGAGCTAGAGACAAGGTAAGAAAAGGTGAGTTTTATTCCTTGATTTTCAATGTTATAACTTGTCTTCTTCCTCTCTTGTCTATGCACGGTTTAGGGTCTGAATGGAGCTCATTTGATCGGCATTCATGACTAAGAAACAGCAAGACGGTTACTTGCTTAAGAATAAAAAAGGTAAAGAAAGGATCTACTTTTTGCTTTTAGCATTTGTTTTTGTCTAGCCAACTTGGCCATTTCTCTAGCATAATTTCGACAGCTCTCTGGTCAATGAGTCACACATTTCTTTGCCATTAAGTATTATCGCACATGGGATGATGAGTCATTATGTTTTAAGCCTTTTTAAAACTTTAAAGGCAAATTTTATACTAGTTTTTTGCTCTCAAAATCGGCCCCTATAGAGAGCCTTGTTGACTAGTCACAACCAACTTATTTAGAAGGTCATTTTAACCCTATTAAGATTACCAATTCGTGGCTGTCAAAACTACAAGTAATGCGTAAACGCATTTTCGTGACACCCGAAGGTGTGTTTTTTGTGTCTCTAAGGAATTTTGGGAAACCATTGTTTTTATGAGTTCCAAGTGTTTGTAAACACTTATTCTAGTAAATAAACATATACTAAGATGTTACATTGAGTTATATGGGGTTATATCAACCCGTGACATATTTACGGGCCGGACACTCCCGGGCCAAAAAGGAGCGCTAAGAAATCCCTCCTGTGGTTTTTGCTGATTTTGAGAAACCACTTTGTGGTTCTCTTTAGAATGATAAATAATGATGTTCGGAACTCTAGGAATTAATTTATAGGAGTTCGTTGCCACCCTCGCACTCCTCCTGACTTTTCGTGCTTTAAGGAGCGGGCGTGAGCACCCCGAGCGTTTTGCGTTTTTGACTAAATTTAGCTTAGGGAATATATTGTATATCATATAATAATTGTATGACCATTTGGTTTGAATATTAGAGGATCATACATCATGTTTGACCATATGCTTCTAAGGCGTTTTAGCGTTTATGGAGAAACGACTATTTTTACGTAACGTTTTCATGCATGGGTTTTGCATGCGTACGTGAAATGATTCATATTTGGATTATCTTCCCAATAATAGTGATTTAATAAATTATTTAGATTTGGGGTATTTCAGAACCAGACCTTTATTTATTTTCTTCTTGAGTGCATTGTCAATTGACCACAGCCACACTACTGTGTCTTATTCATTTATTTATGTAGTAAATTTATTGGGTTATATTATATTCTCATGACAAGATAATTATTGGGATTTTTGTAGGAACGAAGAATGATTATCTCTGTTTGGCAATCTGAATCCAGATTGACTCTACCACAATTTGTTGTTAACTGTTTAACAAATATCAAAGGATGTAGCCTGTCTGAGAGCAATCTTTTCATACGCTTCACATTGGGAGTAAGAAATGATTTTCATAGTTTCATAGTTTATTCAGTTGGCTTTTGATTGCTCTCAGGTTTACTTATTTATATTTATTCAGTATGCTGAAAGATGTGAAGCGTATACAGGTGTACGTGGACAAACAGTATCTAAAAGTAACGAATTGGGACGGAGGTTGTATACAATATATCAGATTTTCATAGTTTTTACATAGTTTCAATTTTCATAGTTTCTGCATAGTTTTATTTTCATAGTTTCTGCATAGTTTCATTTTCATAGTTTCTGCATAGTTTCAATTTTCATAGTATCTGCATAGTTTCTGCACTGTTACAATAATTTCCATTCAGATGCTATTTGTGGTTTGATTTATTGCTGCTTCTTTTATTATTGCAGGAAACGAGTAGTGTTTGTGATTTAACTCAACAAAATCAAGAAGGCAATGTATTGAGAAATTCAAGTCATTGGGAATTTCAGTTTCTATGGACTCTGGTCGATCAAATTGTGTATGTTTAGACAAGAGATGACCACCTGTTTAAGTAGTGGTGCTGGAGCAGATTGGAAGTCTGTTTAAGTAGTGAACTTTTATTTTAGAAGTGAACTTGAATGAAATTTTATTTTAGAAGTGTTTCCTCTCCTTTTTGTGTTTTTTTTTTGTAATTTGAAAGTCTGTTTAAGTAGTGGTGCTGGAGCAGATTGGAGATTACTCTTTGTCAAAATTTTGTATGTAATATGCTTGTTTTTAAGGATATTTCGGTTTTTATTATGTAAGTTCGGTTTTTTCGGTTATTCGGTTAACCGAATAACCGAATTAATTTTCGGTTCGGTTATCGGTTATATAAGTAGTTAAAATTTCAGTTTTCGGTTAAATCGGTTTTACTAATGTAATTCGGTTAATTTGGTTATAACCGAAAAACCGAATGGTTTTTACTAATTCGGTTTTCGGTTAACCGAATAAACCGAATAGACAGCCCTAGTGCTGATGATGGCAAAGGGAACCGAATCTTTCAAGATGAACTAAAGTTCCCCCTTAAGTTGTGCATCAATGATAAGATGAGATGAATGTGAACCGCTTGTTATATCGAGTCTGGTTAACAACCAAACTACGTCTGTCATGACTCTTTGTCTGTGGGCAGGCTCTGGATGACTTGTTCTCTGCATTGGGAGTTACTGTTCGCTCATACTCTCTTTGACTTGATCTCTTTTTGTTGCATCAATTCTCAGACCCACTCCTGCTGCAGCTAGGCTTTGGTAATCTTCAGCAAAACTCTAATATCTTCATACATTTTCCCCCTTTTTGCTGATGATGCCAAAAACCACTTGAGTGAATCTCGTAGCGCGAGTTAACCTGCAAAAAAAGACACACAAGCAAAGCAAGCTTGGAAGAACCAACCTCTCGTTGATTGATTCCCCCTTAGTCCAATATTCCCCCTAAGTTTGAGCACGTCGTTTAAGACAAGACCAGTAAGAGAAGAGCATAATATAATTAAACTATGCTTAAACAGAAACAGTCTGCTTGACCATCAAGCAGGGCAACATCCATAAGTGCAATTCAAGTCTTCCGATCACCAAAAACATTAACGCGTCTTACTGAAAATGGGATTCACCGCTTTCCCCCTTTTTGACATCATCAGGCAAAACAGGGTGAGTCTGCCTGACATTCAAAAGCAATCACATGGATAAATAGCCAACTAACTTGGTCTACCAAAGTTTGATAAAAACACTGCCAAGATAAACAAAGTTTGAGATAGGTTAAAAGTATGGTCAGAGGTGTAGGTTAGGAAATGAGGTGAGGGACTTGGTCTACATCTTGGTATTGACCCATTCATTTTAAATCTCAAGAGAGTGCTAGATGTGGCTAACCATTGTAGTGAAGCTTATTAGCCAAAGAATTCATACCCATATGTGCAAGCTAGCGTTGCTGTGAAGCGCAAGCCAGAGTCACGCAAGTTCCACTTTTGGAAGTGCTGGCTGGAGCAAAAGTACGTCTTCTTCAAATTGAATATAAGTTGAAGAGACGATCGTAATTTGCTTTGTTTTAGCCTTCTCATGGGATTTCTATATTTCTTTCTTTTCCTTTTCTTTCCCTTTTTTTTGAAAATTCACTTCAACTACGTGGGTATTTTTGCCAGACCGATTCTGTCTGCAGATTGACTCTAGCAGTAGTTCTTGGTCGAATGAAGGGGAGAGGTTGTGATCGATTTAGGTAGTAAGAGGTAGTGGGTTTTGCTTCAGTGGTAGTGGTAGTGGGTTTGGTAGGAGTGGCAAGGGATTCAACAGAGATAGTAGTGGAGCTTAAGCAAGGTAGGTTGGGTAATCGACTAGGGCTGTAGGGTGAGTTGGGAATTAGTAATGATGGACCCAAAGTTGATGGGATTTGTGTATGGTGAGACGGCCTTAGGAGACTTAATGATGGTTTCGGGAGTTAGGATAACAATAGTGCCTTGTTTGGAGGATTTTTGGCTTTGAGTGGGAGAGTGAGTAGGTGTGGTTTGTGGGTTAGGATAATTTGTGCTTTGGGGTCATGGGATGGTTGATGTGGGTGCTTTGATCAAATTGGTAAAGAAAAACTTGGCAGGTTTTCATTAAACGTTTATAGACAAACTTTAGTTGAACTAGTTAACCAAGGAGAGTATGGTGCCAGAGAGACTATACCTGAGTACCCAGACTTTGTCTTCAAGAGGGAGAGAAGATACAACCACTCTCAATCAGAACGAGTCATGCCATGGTGTGTGTGAAAGAGCTCAAATGCAAGCATGGGTGATGCCTTGGTGATGATATCAGCAAGCTAGAGTCTGTGGAAACATAGTTTAATTAGATTAAGTTCATCTCCACATGATCTCGTAACAAATGAGAACTCAAGTATATAAATTTAGTGCGAGCATGAAATTTAGATAATTTGACGACCTTAGCTGGTATTATCATACATAATGGTAACATTTTGAACAAAAATACCATAGTCTTCAAAGTACTTGAAGCTAGAGCGAGTCAATTTGCTTTATGCACAAGATTCGCAGAGATAGTCGGCTTGCTTCAGTACATGATTCGCAGACTGAGTCTGCTTGCTTTCTGCACGTGATTCTCATATATATATTGGAAATTCTTATCAACACGTGCCATATTTCCATAAGATCACCAGTACCAGAGTCATAAACCATATTTCCTTACAATCACGAGTGATAGAGTCATAAATCTTATAACATAAGATTGGAGAAGTCACATATTTGAGAGACACTTGAGAGACTATGTCCAATAACAACAATTAAGTAAACATTATGAACTTTAAATAAAGAGGGGTTGGAGCCAATTCTTATGATTTTTATGTGCATGTTGTCTCTAAAAGTAACTTTTCCCCCTTGATGGTCAGAGTGAGTCATAAACTCAACTTGGTTTCCTGTCATATATCTTGAACAACCACTATCCAGAAACCAAGAGTCATTGTTCCGAGCCACTCTGTCTGCAAAAAGCTACTAGTTAGTTTTGGGAACCCAGGTATACTTGGGTCCCCTCTTCGACAATGATGAAGAACTATTATAGTAAAGATCACGAGCTTTGATAATTGTAGACACACGAGATATATTAAATGACAAATCATGACATAGTTTATTACCGGAAGAGTCTGTATGACCATCCTAACCACAATATCTGCAAATTTTCATTGCAGAGGGAGTCTCACTTACCTGATCATGAGTGGTTTTCTCACCATTGTGAGCCATCAAGCACACCAAACTGGTGGTGCCTGACTCAACCTTTTCTGAGTAGGAGATTTCGACCATCTTGAGAGATTTGTCATCCAACGCAGGCTCTGATACCACTTGATAGGATCGGGGTGCTGACCGAGTAGGTCTGAGGTGTTAGTCTCAGGCCAACCCTGCTTAGCGATAAGTAATTGCCAAGGAGATAATGCGGAAGCTTTTGTGCATAATTGACAAGATAGGATTCTGCTTGTATTGAAATTCAATGTAAATTACAACCTAGCTTCCTATCTTGGGATTCGACAGAGGTACTCTGTCTCATCCAACACTCGTTCTACTCTCGGCTTAGATCAATGCGTAACAAGGAGTAAAGGGGAGTGTTCTATGTGTGCTCTCTAGGTAATAAATACCTAAGCTAAATGACAAAGTCTCACTAATATCTCTCGAAATGTTTTCTCTCTCAATACGACTTTCTCTCTCTCGAAATGTGGAAGTGAAAGCTCCAATGATTACAAATGACTTGTAGGTGCTTAAATATTGATAATACCCAAAGTTTCCGCTCCCATGATGTGTAAAATAGCGTTTCCACGACGTCCCATGTTCTCCCACTACGCATTGGGCGGGAAATATCTTAACTGCTCTGCAGAGGGACTCGTTCTGGCGCTCTATACCCTTGACCGCCTTGATTTTCGGGCCTGATCATACGTGAACGTGTAACACCCCTAATCTTAAACTTGTAATAACGTCGCAAGTCGTAGCATAATAAATAATAATTCGCAGCGGAAAATAAAACTATCTACCTTGGTGTTACACGCCGTTACTCACCCTTGTGAGTAACAAGGCATCCTTACTCCTTCCAACAACCTTAACTTCTCACGCTGTGATGAACAGATACTGAGCACCCTAATTATTACAAACCAAATCCAACTAAATGAGCAACTAACTGAATACAACAACCTCCTTAATACAATACAAAATAAAACCAAAGGTGTTTGTTGAAAAACACATCAGCTACCCCGTGTCCCGCACTCCGGCTTGAGTCTTCTTCAATAACCTGGAATGTTTGGCCCATTGAAGGGCTCAGCAATTGAAATGCTGGTATGCTAAATGTAGTCTTAAATCATCTAGATTCCTTAAGTCGTTATAGCCATCTTGATATTAGATTCTTTACATGTAATACCGGTTTACAATGACAACAATAATAACTGGAAACATTAAACAATCACATAACAACTCACCTATAAACATCAATGTACAATAGTACACAACACTAATAACCACACATCAATAATCCATAGCAATAACCAATAATCCCACATCAATAACAATAACCAATAATCACACATCAGTAATTCAAACAAGATACGCGTATTAAACTGTACTTGTTAGTTGGCCACCTGGCCCTTATCTTTTAAACCAATCACTTAACATTTTCCAATTAAATTTCCACCTTATGCGTCATGATAAGACAACCCTTAATAACTTATTAATGGACGATAGTCCCCTGGGTTCCAACGGAAACGTTACCAGCTGACCTTATGGCCCTGGATAATATATTGACCGATCCGGTCGAACCTGTGCACCAACGGCAGTGCCCTCCGCCATCCTCGAATGACTGATGGATTCCCTTGAGTGACTCCCCATTGAAGTCTCTCGTAGTGATCACGATGCGCAACCAGAAAGTCGAAACAGTCTGGATTCCTCTCTTAATAAGTTAGCCCTTTTTGTCAGTGACATAATAACCAATCCTTGGGTTAAGACTATAACAGTTGACCATCAGTTAGGTTTAATAATACCTAAAGGTCAGTTACTCTTGTTCCAGTTTAGATGTGTAAATTTCCAGTCATAAGACGTTCGCGTAACAATAGAACGCAACAGTGTTGAGCAATACAGTGTACAATATCATATACATAAATCACAGATATCGATCTTAAACAATTAAACATATAACGTTTGGACCTTAGGAAAATCCTTAGGACATTCAGACCACACAATTAACATACCGTTCACCAAGTAACTGCTAGCTTGACAAACTCCTGTTCAGTAGTTCCTTCCCGTACGCTGTTATATAAACTTGCAATACCGGGTAATATTAATATAACTATTCACTAAATATTACAGTATTATTACTGTAGAGTTCATACTCGTAGTATACTAACTCTGTATGTTCTTTATTTCTCCCTATTTATTTAACAGTGGTTCTAGGTAGTTCATCAGTTCATTATTTTATGTGGTGTTCACATGTGATAATGAATTTCCATTATATGGTATATCCTTACTTCATTAATTATATACTCAAAATTGTTTCCACTTATTCTTTATATTATACCATTTGGTTATTTTTTAATTATAACCACCTTTATTTTATAAACTTTACATTATGCTCCATAATATACCATAATTATTTCCTCTTATTCCATATACCAATATAATTTGGTTATCTTTATCATAACTACAATTATTTCATAAACCTTATATTATTCCCCACAATATATCACATTACCTAACTTTAATTCCTTTCTTTATTATACTACCAAACTAACCACATATATCTTTTCGGTAATTACAATTCAAATACTCCAACTTTTATAAATTACTAAATAACCATATAATTTTATAATTTACTAATTTCCATATTAACTTTCGAAAATTGCAAATCAATTGTATTAATCTTTATAAATTACCAAATGACCACATAACTTTTATAAGTTGTTAATTAACCACTTAAGTTTCGGTATTTACCAATATATATACTAATTCTTATAAATTACAATTAAATCCCTTAAACTTTCGGTTTTAATATATACCTTTCCTTTATTCGCATTTTAACCCCAAAACTTTATATAAGTTACATATTAACTTATAACCTATAGTTTTAATATCTAATTTTCCTTAAATACCGAAAAAGTCCTTATACTTTTACAAATTGCACTTTCGCCCCTTGTTAAATTCGGTTTCATAAATATATTTTCTTAAATTACATATTCACCCCATAACTTTTATAAACTTAATATTTTATGTCATAAATCATTTTAACCCAAAGTTTTTGGTCAACACTTTGACCAAGACTTAATTTCATAAATAATACTTTAATATACCCATAAAATCATAAGTAATTCGGTTTCACCTCTTATCTTTCCAATAATTACAAAATAGTCCCAAAACTTTATAAATTGTTATTTTAACACTTAAACACTTATTTACATTCACCAAAATTCATAATATTAATTCCTACCTTGTATTATACCATAAATATACCAAATAACTCCTTAGACTCTCGACTTTCATATTTTGTACACCAAACTTCTCAAAATTTATATTTTTGCCACATAACTTATTTAACTAGCCATTTAAATACTTGTAGCTATTTTTAATGCTCCCAAAATTTATAATATAAGCTAATATACTTATATACTTTCAAAAATCATCAATTAACACATTTCATTCTCGGCCATAATAATACCTTACTATATAGTTTTTAAAACTTGATTTAAACCTTATAATATATACTTATAAATGTATATAAGCCATATAACACTTCTAAAAATTATGCTAATGACTTAGAATGATTATAAACTCAAAATAGAACATATTATCCTTAGACAATTCTGTATGATTGTACATGTATCATATTTAATTTTTGTGACACAATTTTATACCTTAAGGTAATAATCTTACCTTATATGTTATAAATTATTTTCTTGACATTATAACCTATGATTTTCGGCCTTAATTTATCTAAAGGTTATACATAATTTTTATACCAAAGTTTGAAGCTTAAATCAAGCTTAAACTTAATAAACCTTAATTACATATACTTACTCCTTAAATCAAGACAATTCTTGTACTTGATTTCTCCTTGAATTCCAAGCTCTCCAAATGCTATTTTGATGAAGAGAATTCGGCCTCCTTGTATATATTTAGGAGATCCATTTGTTAGACTTCTAACAAAAATTATAAATAAGATTTGGAGTAGTTTTACAAGAGTTTACCTTAGGAATTTTTCAAGGAATTTTCGGTAGACCTTGAGATGATTGTAGATCTAAATTTCCTTCATGAAATAATGAAGAGTTCATAGGTTTAGAAGCCTTAAATTTTCGGAAATGATTTAAGTATTTTGTTAGGATTTTTTTAACATAAAAATATACCTTAACTTGATCTTGTTGTTCCTTGTGTTGTTGTTGAATCTAGGAACCTCCTTGGAATACTAATGCTTGGCGAAGTCTTGGCTAGTTGCTAGGATGATTCTTGCTTCAAGACTTAGTAGATTTAGCTAGGAAAATTACATAGAAATGGTGTTAGAACTTAGAACACCATTAATGGAGCTTTGAAGCTCTAAGGGATTAATTGTCAAATGAAGAAGAAAAGAGAGAAGGGAGAGAGCTTACCCATCGGCCAAAGGAAGGCAAAGAAAGAATGAAGCCTACGTAGGAAGATAAGGAAGGAATGGAAAGATAGAATTATTTTGACAATAATTGCCAAATTGTTTAGTCTTTTCCTTTGTTAATTATTTGATTGTTTGGCTCAAGAAATGCTCTCATTATTGTGCACTCAATCAGCTGATTGATAAGAGGATGAAGACTTTCATTGACAACTTGTAATAAGAAGACAAAGACTAAGGTTGGTACATGTTTCCCTTGAATTTTATAAGTTGAATACCATGCCAATATTGACTTCTTTTTCCTTGTATTCTCGGTTGCATATGGCTGTAGGTGGCTCTTGTTTTAGTTTATATTAGACATAGATTTATGCTAGTTAGGTATATGTTCCCTTGACTAGTTAATGAGGCAATTATTCCACCTTTTCTCCACATAAAATCGGTAATGGAGTTCTATAATGGTCTTTGATTTTTGTTTGTGTTAGGCAAGAGAACATGCTAGTTAGGTAGTGATTTCTTTTGACTAGATAATTAGCAATCAATCCCTCTTTTCCCATATGAAATCGGCAGCACATATGCCATAGGACAACTTGTTTTGTTTGTTTTCATTACATTAGTCTAAAGTAGATCTAGCTTGTATTTTATTTCATTGATTTTCTTATATTAATTGCTACATTATCATATAGCACATGCTAGGTGAGTCACATTACCATAAGGCAATTTTATTAACTAAAACTAGCCAAAACACACCCTAAATGGCGCCCCATATAGAGATTAATTGGGATTGATTTTTGATTCAATTCCTGTCACATTATATTGTACTAAGACCATACTAATATGTGTAATAGGTTCCAGCATTTATTTGGTACATTTATATGATGGTAAAAGATGAAAGTTTAAGGTAAAAATGCTGATTTTAGGTACCTTTTTGACTCAAAAATCGGCCCTGGTTGTGCTATGATTTTAGCACTGAAATTAATTGAATTAGATGGTCAATTTATCCCCTTTTAAGATTATCAACTCGTGGCTCCTCAAAAACTTCAAGTCAATTGCGTAAAACGCATTTTTGTGACACTCGAAGGTGCGTTTTTGTGCTTAAAGGATTTTCTGGAAAATAATTAGTCGCTATGAGTTCCAAGTGTTTATTGACATTTTTTTAGTCAATAATAATATGTTAAGGTGTTAAATTGAGTTATATGGGGTTATTTAAACTCGTAACTCAATTTTCGGGCTACCGGGACACTCCCGAGGCAAAAAGGAGCGTTAAGAATTTCCCCCGAGCACTTTGCTTATTTTTGAAAAAGTAGCTCGAGTACTCTATTTATAATGTTGAATATTGATGTTAGGAACTCTAATAATTAATTATACAGGAGTTCGTGCCACCTCGGCACTCCTCCGGGGCATTCCCGGGCCTTTATGGGGCCCCCATCGGGAACTTCCGAGCACTTTATATTTAACTGGGAATTTTTCATCAGTACTTCATCATATATGTTTAGTAAAATGTTGTTGTTCTTTTAGAATGAAGTGTAATGCTTTATTTTATTTTATAAGGTATTTCCGGGACTTTCAGGCCTTTAGGGGCCCTTAAGGGAACTCCCAGGCATATTGTATTTTTACTCAGTTCTAACTGAGGACTTGTGTTTTAAAGGTCATAAAATGATCCTTGATTAACTTCATACGAGTTTTATAGCTTATATAACTTGTTTAGCTTAAGGTCGGGCTTTAACGCACGTTTTTGACCTTAAGGAGTTTAGGTGCGTTTTAACGCCCAAGTGTATATATACTTTCTTAGGGTTTAATAATCCCCTAAATAACACTTATTTATCATTATTTAATTATTTGAATGTCTGGGGTATTTCAGAACGTGTGTGACAGTTTTTTCCATGTTTTTCTCCACGTTGTAACAGTAGAAGGTCGTCTTTAAGCTTCTAGAACTTTCCATGAGAATCTTGTGTCGCAGAACAACTCCTTCCCCAGTCAGACTCGTTCATCATCCAGACTTGCTCTGATGCTATTATCAGTGATATTTCTTCTGTCACCAGACTTACTCTGTTGCCATAATCAGCAAAACCTTGGGTTCCAACACTTCCCCTATGTGGCCCTTCCACTAGAACTTTCGAATAAGGGTCTGGATATCCTTGATAACCACCGAGGGGATTTTGCAAACATTCATTACATAACTAGGGATTGCCTGGAGAATGCTTTTGATAAGGATAATCCTACCCGCCTGAGATACTTTCCATTGCCATCCCTAGATTCTCTTACAAATTTTCTCCCTAATAAAGCTCAGAATCTCCTTCTTATTTCTGCCCAACTTGTTTGGGAAGCCTAGATACGTTCCTAAGTCATGATCCTCCTTATTCCCCAATATTGCACTAATTTCTCTTCTGATGTGAGATGACACTCCCTTTGAAAATATCAAACTTGACTTGTTTTCATTTATTCTCTGTTCTGAACTCTCCATAAAGTCGTCTAGTAGGTCCTTTAGTAAGGATGTAGTCTTTAGATTCGCTTCCCCATATAACACACAGTCGTCTGCAAAACATAAACAACACAACTCCGGGGCATTTTGGTTGATTTTTACCCCTCTGTAAGCTCCAGCCTGCATAGTTACTTTTAGCCCAGAAATCAGGGTTTCCATAACCATTAGAAACAGGTATGGGGACAGCAGATCGCCCTGTCTGAGACCTCTACTGGGTTTGAAAACTCTGCCCGGTTATCCATTAACCACCACCGCCATTGAAACAGAGGTAACACCTGCTTCCATCCACCTACCTCTAAACCCCATTCTTCTCATCACTTCGAAAAGAAAATCCCATTCCACCTTGTCATAGGCTTTCGCCTTGTCAATTTTTACCGCAAAGCTTCCTTTCTTTTTTGATGTTGACTTTCTCAAAGAATAGCTATCGGTAATCAATCTACCTTGGACAAAAGCTCCTTGCTCCGGTAATATGATATCATCCAAGACTGGCCTTAATCTGTTTGCAAGGACTTTAGCTACCGTTCTGTAGACCGTGTTACATAGTGAAAGGAGCCGGTAGTCCTACATAGTCTTTGCCTCCCTTGACTTAGGAATTAAGACCACATGAGTGTGGTTTATCCCTTCTGGGAAACAGCCCTCATTTAACAATAGGCCAAAAAGAGTGAAGGAATTTACCGTTTAGCCCATCAGGCCCTGGAGCCTTGTTCTGCTTGATCTCCTTTACCACCTTGAGAACCTCCTCTTTTGTGAACACTTGGTTCATCTCTCTCATCTTCTCTTCTGTCACCCGATCCTCAATGCTGGCCAGCATATGGTAGTCAATCTCTGGGTGGCAAAAGTGAAATAGCTCCATAAAATAATGTCGAGCTATCTCCTCAATGTCTTCCCCAATCAGTCTTCCTTCTCCCTTGCAAATCACACAACTCCAGAATCTCATTCTTTTTCCTTCTCTCCTTTGTCTTAGCAAAGAAATATTTTGTGTTTCTGTCCCCCGCCTGCAACATCATATTTATGGATCTTTGTGCCTATCTGATTTCCTCCAGGAGCTTAAGATCATCAATTTCTTTTAGCACTTCCTTCCTGTCTTCTCCTCCCTTATCCATTATAATATGAAGTTTGTGTTGTTTCTCCTCTAGAAGCTTCTTTTCGTTCCTTACTTTCCTTCTTCCCTAACTCTTTAACATTTGCCCTACCATTAGGGCCTTGCCCATATAATCCTTAACCGTATTGGATGGGTGGTGTCAGGTACTCTTGAAAATTTCCTCACAATCCTCCACTTCTGCCCAGCAGTTTTCGAACTTGAAAGGCTTTGGGCCTCTCTTAGGTCAGGGATTAAGGATCAACTTTATCGGTTTGTGATCTGATTTGCCCCAAGAGTAATTAAAAACTCTAGCATTTGGAAACAGGGCATACCAATCCATAGTTCCCAGGAAACAATCCAGCCTGCATTGGGTATTTTCCTTACCCTTCCCGAGATTAGAGAAGGTGAAAATCCCTCTGGAGAACCCCAGATCCTTTAGATCACATTCCTCGCAGCACTCTCTGAAATTATCCATCATTCTTCTGCTTCTTCTTCCTTTTCCTTTGTATTCTGACTCAAACATCACTTCATTAAAATCACCAAAAATGCACCATGGCAAGTCCCACATAGATTTCAACTCCTTCATCAGCTTCCAAGATAGATGTTTATCCTTCTGGTCAGGCCACCCATAGAACCCTGTACATCTCCATCTGGCCCCTAGAACCCCACCTTCAACCCAACCATCTATGTGATGACTTGAGTAAGATTTGATTCTAACTGAGATACTTTTCCTCCACAACATGGTCAGACCACCACTCCTCCCAGCACTGTCTACACAAACCCCATGAAAATCCTTCATTTTTGTTTTGATGGCTTCCATCTCCTTCCCAGCAAGTTTAGTTTCTGATAAGAAGACTAAACTGGGTGATTCCTCTTGAATTAAGTCCAAGAGCCAGCGAACTGCCCAGGGCTCACCCAACCCTCGACAGTTCAAAGCTAAGAGACTCATTGTGCTAGGCAGCCTCGGGAACTGCCCGAGGGTGCCTCTGGTTTTTTGTATGTCTCCTTCTTTCCTTCACCACTCTTATTTTCCTTTTTCTTCCCCAAATCTTTGTCATCCTCCTTTTTATCTTTGACCGAGCCCTTCCCCTTCCTCCTTTCATCTTCCGTCATTTTCATAGCCCAAATTTCTTCCAGTGAGCTTTCATCTTGCATCATCCCTAACTTTCTCTTCTTAGATGACACGTTTTCTTGACTAGGTGTCCATGGAATAAGGATTGGTATTTCATTATCCTTTCCATAATTCTTCTCAATCTCCTCCTGGGTGTCAGTCTGTACCCCCACTGCCACCTTCTTCTTTCTCTGAGATTTTTGTTTATTGGATCTGTTGAGGGGTGTCTTCCTCCATACTGCAAGATTTTACATTCAGTAGCGCCCACAGAAATGAGCTCTCCATCCCCTTATTTGTCTTGGAACCACTAGCTCTCAGCCAGCGTCTATAGGGAAGGATAAACCATTCTACAAAACCCTTTTCCTCACACTCCTTTGTTCCATGCGTGAGCAACCCACACTTGAAGCATATAGCAAGTAATTTTTCGTATGATAATCTTAACATAGTCTCCTTACCATCCATAATCACCATCACACATCTCTTGATAGGATTAGTTACATCCACCAACACCCTTATTCTTAAGAAATCACCCATAGCCCTACCTTCTAGAGCCTAGAAATCTTAGAAAATACCAATATTATCATCCTCTTAGTAAAATCAACATGGAAATAAATCAAAGGTACCTCATGAACTCTCATCCAAAAGGGCACCCATTGGAACGAATGATCTTTTGGTCTCTTCTTTTTGTCAAGTTTTTGGATGGCGAGAAGAGAAGAATCAAAAGGCCACATCCCTTTCTTTAGAACACCTTCCATCTCCACTTGATCTCCAAACTACATCATTAAGAGGTTGCTGCCAACAGTTCTAACCTTGAGACCTTTCTCTATTTTCCAAACTCTCACCATAGTATTCTCTAGAGCCTTCACATCACTAGTTTTGTTGGAAAACAGCTTTGCCAGGATACACAGCTCAAAGGGGAAGGGGTTGTTGTCTGTCTCAATATCAACCACTGAGATTCTCTTTTCTTCTTCTTTTGTGAGGGACAAATTCACACACTTTCTTACAAGTTCTTCTACACTCTCCATTTTTGAGGGATTTTTGTGGCAAGAAACTGTATTTTGATTCACTTCTATTTTTGCAGGCTTTGTTTTGTTGAGGATTTCTCTCCAGCTGATGAACCAGATGGTATGGACAGTTTTTTTCACTGCTATAAAAGGACTTCTAGATTCCTCTTTTGAGACATCTAGTTGGAAGGTGAAGAGCTCCGCCGAGCTAGGCTGAGCCATAAAGCGGGGAAGTTGAAGCGTCCTTGCAGTGCACTGTCTCTGAGCACGCTCTCCAACCAGAGCCACCGCCGCTGGGAATTCTAACCACCCTGGTGGCCACCTGGGACAGAACATTGATGCTAGCAAAGCTATTCTGTTGCAATGATGCTTTTTACTTTTGCGAAGGGTTTTTGGGGAACTAAAATTCTAGAGAGAAGGGAGAGCCCTCGCTAGAGAGGGAAAGTCTTGCATTGTCCATGTTGGAAAGGGTAAGCCCGATCATTTTTTCTGGAACAATCTTAATACAACCAGGGGTAATCATTAATAATTCATCAATTAAAACGTGTCAATGACATTAAAACTGTATTCAGGTCTAGAACTTAAATAATAGCCGCCATAATGAAAGTTTTTGAGGTGTGCAGAGTAGTTCTCAAAATCAAAGATGAATTTTTACAGTTTAATCTTAAAGACAAAATTGTTAACACGTTTACTTATTTTAAACTTAATTTTAGTAGTTTTATGAGCTATTTTGTGAAAATTGGCAAACTAAGAAATGGGATACGACTATGTGGTATAATCTTACGGAACGACGACCCTAGCTCTTGCGCCAGGGTGTAGTATGGAGATAGACATGTGTCAATATGTGGTTGACTGAATAAATGAGAAAAATAAAGGAAAAAAAGAGTAGAAAGAAAAGAAAAAAGTGAGGGATTAACATTCATCCACGTGCGTGTCTACGGGAGAGAGTTTAGAATGCTAAATGTTGCTTTATTAGAAGGAGAGAGAAAATAATATTTTTTTCAAAATGTTATAGCTTACAAATTAAAAGTGCAAAAATAAAAAAAATTATACTATTGTTCATCATTTTCCGTGCTCTTCAAAACAAGATGCATCGTGGATATGTTTTGGTAAACTTGAAATTTTATATTTTTAGAATGAGTATATATTAGGTATTTTTAAAGTGAATCTTATTCATTAGTAAAATGAATCTTCTTTAATAATAAAATGAACCTTATTCATTAACAAAATGAATCTTACCCCAAACACTCTAAAACCCACCATAGGAAAGTTAAACACTCTAAAACCCTCTCTCCTGTATGCAGCGCGCATTTTTATGGTTATTTTGAAGAGCACGAAAAATGATGAACAATGGTATAATTTGTTTTATTTTTGCATTTATATTTTGTAAGTTATGACATTTTGAAAAAAAATTCTCTCTCCTACTCACACCCCTCCCTCCTGTATGCAGCGCGCATCTCTGATTCCCTCTCATTCTCTCTTTTTTTCTTTTTCCTTTATTTCATCTCTAATAGATTATTGACATATGGCAGAAACTACATGCTAACACAAAAGGATAAAATAAGTACCAAAAGACTACATTAGCCATCGCCATATTACAATCTGGCTCAATCTCCAGGTTCGAAAATGGGTAACCTTATTCCCCAGCTACTCCTTTATTTGGTTTGCTTGGAGGTAGGGATTCCGACAAGAACAAATATAGTGTCTTTTAGGCACATCCATTACAAATAAAGATCTGATGTTCAAATGTCAATTTGCTAACAACGTATTAAATGTCGTGATTAAGGACTAGTTAGGGGATATTCGTTCTCAGTTCGTGACGTGTATCCAGACTTTAATAATTGAACATGAGAAAAACCATATCTCTTGAGTTGAAATTTGTAGGTTTTTTTTATAATTATAAGCACATGGCTTAGGGTGCCACAAGGGCAAATCAAACAATACTAACTCAACTCTTACATACCTTTCTAGTCCTACCTTACACAGACATTACACGGGACATCTTACTAAAGCCTAGAGATCGTGTCCTACGAACCATCCTTGACCTCTCCTTGGAGGTGACCCTCGAGCATCCATCAGAAACTTCTTCCAACCTTTCCCTTGGATCTCTGACGATATGGCGGACATGCTTGCCATGTTTGCCTTGGGACCATCCTTCTCGCCACTCCATTCCTCTACCAGGCTGGGTAATAGGAGAGACTCCATTCCTCCACTCCCTCAGGATGAGTAATAAGAGAATAAACTCCATTCTTCCACCAAAGTGGATAGTAAGAGGACTCGAACTCAGGACCTTCTGTCCTCTACACTAGCCCTCTACCACTCGGATGTGATTAGGCACATCCATTACAAATAAAGATCTGATGGTCAAATTTGTAGGTGTTAGAGCATGTGTCTGGCCGTAGTCGATGAATCATAATGAGGTTGTTTTTGCTAGTAGTTAACCAGATATCACTTGTGTTTACAATGCTAAATTCAGACTAAAGTGTGTTGGAGTGACTCCTGTCCCCGGATAACATCAAAGGAAGATTTATAGTCGTTGAGGTTGATTTACAAAATTCTTGAATTGTACATATGAACTTGTAAAGAAAAATTACAATTTTATTCTAAAGTAAGTTTGCTATAAAAGGAAATATTAGCTGAATCAACTATACGTGAGTTTCAATCCACTATTTTATTTTCTCCCCTTAATTGACTTGTGTATCTTTCAGCGTGAACTACCCTTGTCTTGTCAATTTTGGGTTTTGGGTCGGGTTGAGGTCCGACCTCCTCATGTTTCAATTCAACCTGAAACGGGTTATGATTTGTCAACCCGAAACTGACCCGGATCACATATCCCCAACTCAAAGCCAACCCGTTTGACACGAACTCGAAATTTGCACGTTAACTTGAACCCAAAATCGACCCATAATCTACCCGATATCAACTCAGAATTAAAAATATTGTAGTATCAATACAATTCTTAAACAAAATCACCAAAATAATATAACTTAGCATATAAAACCATCAAACATAAAAAGCTACACGATTTATATATTTAGGGTTATGTCGCATAACTATAAGAATACATGTTTTCTTTTTTAAAAATGTTTTTGCGTGCGGGTTGAAATTGGGTTGACAGGTCAAACCCAAAACCGACCTGAGTTTAAGCAACCCAACCAAAACCTGACCCAAAAATGTTTTCGGGTTGAAAATTGTAACCCAAACTCATGTTTTAGCATGTCGATTTCGGATTCATGTCAAGATTGATAGTCGTACTGTCCATTTAGTTACCCATTTATCAGATTTGACTTTCACATTTTCCTGTAATGCTATCATAAATTAGAGGTGGCAAAACGGGTTTGCAGGTTGTGTTAGGCTAAACCCAAACCTGATTTGTTTAATAAACGGGTTTACCCAACTTAATTAATTAATCATGTCCAAATATGAAACTTGAACCCAACCATTTATTAAACGAGTTGACCTGTTTATTAAACAGGTTGACCAGTCAACTCAATTAATTAATCATGTTCAAATTTTAAACTCAAATCCGCATATATTTTTTTAGATAATTTGGGCTTTCACCATTAACATTAAAATGTTGGTTACAGAGCTATGGTGTTTATATGGGCCTTGTTAAAACCCTCCTTAAACAAACCCCATTGGGAAAAAAATTCTAAGGAGGGAAAAAGAGTACCCCACTGTCGTCGAGATTACACAAAAGGATATAATAAAAAAACTACCTTAGAGTCCGTTCGATTCTCGCGTGAAATCGCGGGTTTTCCTGCATTTCAAATAATCTCACCATAGTTAACAATACACAGAGTGACAACTGTACCAGAGTAAAAGTAACAGCCAACTAGAAATTGACAAATGTCTTCAAAAAGAGATTAATCTTCAAACTCTGCTCATCGAACGCGGCCTTAGACTCTTGCCACCTACGACTAGCACGTGGAAAATTCAATAAAACTCCCTTTTTGTTTGACTTTTGTATCTCGTATTAGTGTATCTAGTTTCTTGTCCTTAAGTCTTGTTGTATTTAGTCTGCTGAGTTGTACCGTGCCAGCTATCCCCTTGTATATATATTTATCTTCTCCTCTCTATAATAGTCAGTTCACGCAATACAAACTCTCACCCTAATTCAAACTCAAACTTTATTCTCTCGCTGTCTTGCTTTCTTCTCTCTTTCCTCGATGGTGTCGATCATTTGATCAGTGCACGATCATCCTCATTTCACATGGTATCAGAGCTCACGGTTGAGCACTGATCTTTTTCGATCGCTCCGATCTTCTTGATCAGCCATGGCGGAAACTGCAAGAAGCATTGAAGAAATTCTGGAAACGATCGCTACCGGAAGAATGAAGGGAACCATTGAAATGTCCGATCCCTTGTACATCGCCAGTTCGGACCACGGAGGAATGGTGATTGCAGATAAGTTCGATGGACATGGATTCCAGGCATGGAAGCGATCCGTGATGCTTTCGTTGAAAACGAAGAGCAAGCTTGGTCTGATTGACGGAACTCTTACCAGATCCAGTTCCGATGTTAAAAAGGCAGAGGCATGGGACCGATGCAACAGCCTTGTTATGGCTTGGTTGCTAAATGCGATGGATAAGGAGATAAGCGGTGGCTTCGTTTACGCTTCTACGGCTAAAGAAATTTGGGACAGCTTGTTGACCACGTATGATCGGATCGACGGGACAAAGCGTTTCAACCTGAAACAGGAGCTTGCAGATCTGAAGCAAGAAAATGATACTGTTAGCCAGTATTATCACAAATGGAAAAAGATATGGGAAGAGTTAGGATCTGTCGCATCCTACCGTAGCTGTAAATGCTGTTCTTGTGGTCATAGTGAGAAACTAAACAAGTTGCTAAATGAAGATAAGCTTCTAGATTTCCTAATGGGGCTAGATGAGAGTTTCAAGAATGTTCGTGGGAACATCTTGGCTATGGATCCATTACCGTCACTCGATACTGGTTATGGTCTTGTCTTGGCGGAAGAGAGACAGAGAGACAGTGGCAAGAAAAGGAAGTTAGACAATTCTTCCACTGTGTTCGCTAATGCTGTTACACCAGCAAGCCAATCTAAGGTGCAAAATGAGGGCAGGAGTGGCAGGTTGTCTTGTACCTACTGTGGTAAACCAGGACATGAGGTGAGCACTTGTTACAAGAAGATAGGATATCCAAAAGGATGGAAGCCTGGTAAAGGCAAGAGAGCAGTCTCCAACAATGTTACCAGAGACGGTTTTGTCTCAGGAGGTGGTGCTGCTGAACCGATACCAGGAGTAAGTCAAGAACAGCTATCTCATCTCATTGGTTACTTACAGAGAGTCAGCCTTGAGAGTCAAGAGAAGGATCTGCCCCATTGCAACTTTGCAGGTAAAACAAGTCAAGTCACTTACTGTTTAGGCGCTAATGTTAGAGATTCAATTCAAAATCAGAAAAATGACTGGATTTTGGATAGTGGAGCATCTGATCACCTAACAGGAAAAGAAAACTTGTTTGTTAAATATGATGGTAGTACAGTACGCCATTCAGTTTATCTACCAGATGGTACCATGCAGCCTGTTGAGACCATGGGAAATGCAACTCTTGATCGAGGAGTAATGTTGCAAAATGTTCTTCTTGTGCCTAGTTTCAGATTTAACCTGGTTTCTGTGCATAAATTTGTCAAGCAAATGCACTGTAAACTTGTGTTTTGTGAACAATATTGTGTGATGCAGGACCAGACATCACAAGTTGAGGAAAGAATTGCATCAGTAAGGGATGGCCTTTACATTCTCGATACTGTGGCTCTGAGGAAGTTCTTACAGAGAAGAGCAGCTGCAGAGAGTCCAAAGATTTTTTCTCATTCTGTTGTTGCTGGTAATAAAGCTGTGTACTGGCATAATAAACTAGGACATGTTCCTTTAGATAAGCTTGTTAGATTGCAGCTTATAGAAAGAAAAGATATACCAGAAGTTTTTGCTTGCGATTCTTGTTATAAAGCAAAGGGTTGTAGATTGCCCTTCCAGAATTCTGTTACTAAATCTGCAAGCTGTTTTGATCTGGTGCATGTTGATATCTGGGGGCCTTGTTCCACTGTTAATCATGATAATACTCGTTACTTTCTTACCATTGTTGAAGACAAGAGTAGATGTACTTGGGTTAAACTGTTGCATAGAAAATCAGAAGCTACAGATGTGATTAAGGAATTTGTTGCTTTGATCGAGAATCAGTTTGGGAAATGCATTAAAGTAGTTCGATCCGATAATGCTTATGAGCTCGGTTTGTCTAAGGAAGGGGCATCTTTTTTCAAGAGCAAAGGGATTATCCACCAGACATCTTGTCCCCACACACCTCAGCAAAATGGTGTGGTGGAAAGAAAACACAGATACATCCTAGACACTGCCCGATCTGTGTTCTTTCATTCTGGTATCCCTTTGCATTATTGGGGAGAAGCTGTTCTGTTTGCAACTTATCTTATCAATCGACTGCCTAGCTCTGCTGTTGGAGATTTGACACCGTACGAAGTGTTATATGCTCAACAACCTGATTATCATATTCTCAAAACTTTTGGCTGCTTGTCTTATGCAACTAATACCGTGGGAGGTAAGAAGAAGTTTGACAGTCGTGCCATGAAGTGTGTCTATCTTGGTCCTGCAGTGCACACCAAGGGACATAAGCTGCTACGTTTAGCAGACAGGAAAGTAATAGTCAGTAGGGATGTGAAGTTTTTTGAAACTATCTTCCCTTTCCTTGAACCGTCTGTTGATACCAACCAGATTACACAGTCTCGAGGTGTTTTACATACTGTGGCCGACGAAGATGAGTTGATTAATCAACAGCTGTTCTCTACTTCTGAAAGTTCCCAGGGTAGTGACAGAGAAATTGCAGTTCCTAGTTCTTCAATCACAGACAGCAACACCGTGGAGGAGTTAAATACCCCTACAGACATTACTTCCCGACAAGAAGAGATAGAAATTGCTCTTCCTCCTCTACAACAGCCTCCCGTCACTCAGGATGCTATTTCACCAGAGACTACTCCTAGGCCATCTGATCCGCCTCTTCGCAGATCTGCAAGATCTCATGGTCCACCTGCGCATCTCCAAGACTATTTTGTTGGTCTAGTTGATTCCGGAGTGCTTGGAAATGGTGAGGATTTTACAGATATTCTCTCCACTCGCCTCCACACTGTTACCAGTGCTGCTACTGTCTTAAATGTAGAAACCTTGACAGAGTTACAACCTGATGCTTGTTTTACTCCTCAGAGTTGTGCTCTTTCTGCACAGTCTACAACGACAGATTTATCTGAGCCCCTGAATTATTCAGATGCCTGCACTAAGGAACACTGGCGGAAAGCTATGGATGCAGAGTTACAAGCTCTTGCTGCTAATCACACCTGGGAACTCACTCAGTTACCGAAAGGCAAACGAGCAGTGGGATGCAAGTGGGTGTACAAGGTGAAGCTGAAATCTGATGGATCTCTCGAACGTTACAAGGCTCGTTTGGTTGTCAAGGGGTACACCCAGAAGGAGGGCATCGACTACACAGAAACGTTCTCTCCTGTGGTGCGGATGACCACGATTCGAACGCTGCTAGCTGTAGCAGTCAAGAAGAGTTGGATTATTGACCAGTTGGACGTCAATAATGCCTTCCTCCATGGCTTCTTAGATGAGGAAATTTATATGCGATTGCCTCAGGGATTGGAGGTTGACAGTCCTGGTGTCGTGTGCAAATTAAAACGTTCCTTGTATGGCTTGAAGCAGGCGTCGAGGCAGTGGTACGCCAGGTTAGCCACTTTCCTCAACCAGCAAGGTTTTACTAATTCCTATAACGATTATTCTCTGTTCTATAAGAAGAATAATTCCTCCGTCATCTTCATTGGAGTTTATGTCGATGATTTACTGGTTTGTGGGAATGATTCTGCATCTATTGAGTCTCTGAAATCAAGTCTAGATAAGGAGTTTAAGATTAAGAATCTTGGTTCCTTACATTACTTCTTAGGGCTTGAGTTTCAGCGATGCAGCAGTGGCTTAATCGTTACTCAACAGCGTTACAGTTTGGACTTAATACAGGAATTTGACATTGCGTGTTGCAGAGCTGTTGCTAGTCCTCTTGAACTTGCAACTAAGCTTGTTACAGATGATGGGAATGCACTTCCTGATCCCGAAATTTACAGGCGATTAGTTGGGAAACTGACGTATCTCACTAACACTCGTCCTGATCTGAGTTTTAGTGTGCAGTATCTTAGTCAGTTTAACCAGTCCCCTTGCGTCAGTCATTTTCAAGCTGCCCTCCATGTTTTACAGTATGTCAAAGGGACAGTGGGTCATGGCATTCTTCTGAATAATAGTCCAGCCGTTGATCTGGTTGGGTACTGCGATTCGGACTGGGCTGCGTGCAACATTAGTAGGCGATCTGTTAGTGGTTTCTTCATCCTCTTCGGTGGCTCTCCTGTTTCTTGGAAATCCAAGAAACAATTGTGTGTGTCCCTCTCCTCAGCTGAGGCTGAGTATAGGGCAATGAGGAATATTTGTAC
The DNA here is from genome assembly GCA_023374045.1 of Limonium bicolor. Taxonomy (NCBI): domain Eukaryota; kingdom Viridiplantae; phylum Streptophyta; class Magnoliopsida; order Caryophyllales; family Plumbaginaceae; genus Limonium; species Limonium bicolor. The sequence goes on along the minus strand of CM041778.1, from coordinate 154,137,908 downwards.
AGAATTATCTTGGCTCAGTCGCCTGTTGCATGAGCTTGACATATCCCATATCCTTCCCATTCCTCTTCGTTGTGATAATCTTTCGGCAATTTACATTGCTAGAAATCCCACTATGCATGAGAGAACTAAGCATGTGGAGGTCGATTGTCATTACGTTCGTGATCAGATTCGTCAGGGCATCATTCGAGTTGATTTCATTCCTTCCTCTCACCAGCTTGCTGATATGTTCACCAAGAAGCTTCCCGGGAAGCAATATCAGCAGCATTTTGATCAGATGGGGATTTCAACTAGCAAGACTTGAATGTTTTCTCCATTCTCGCCTTGAGGGGGGTATTAGCGTATCTAGTTTCTTGTCCTTAAGTCTTGTTGTAATTAGTCTGCTGAGCTGTACCGTGCCAGCTGTCCCCTTGTATATATATTTATCTTCTCCTCTCTGTAATAGTCAGTTCACGCAATACAAACTCTCACCCTAATTCAAACTCAAACTTTATTCTCTCGCTGTCTTGCTTTCCTCTCTCTTTCCTCGATGGTGTCGATCATTTGATTAGTGCACGATCATCCTCATTTCACATCTCACTTTTACATCGCAGTTTTATAATAATCTCAAATCTTCCTTCACACAGTTCGAGCTTGCAAACCTCTCGCATGGTATCGGTAGGTCGTACCACCATGTCTTCGTCCACCTCCAGACTCCCAACTTTACCTGATTGATTACCTTCCTGGCCACAAATTATTCCTCTATGAATATTAGATTTTTCCTAGCCTGACAAATATTGCTCAATCCATAACATAGGGTTGACCTCCAGATCTTTCTTGTCCTGCGATTTAGTCGAATCCCAAACCAGGCTAGGTAGATCTCCTTCGCTGATGTTCCAAAATTTTCCAACATCTGTAACATGAAGTTCCAAGACAAACAGTCATAGGCCTTCATAAAATCAAGTTTCAGCAGAATACCCTTCTTTCTCTTCTTCTTTAGCCATCTCATTGCTTCATTAGCAATGAAGGGACCTTCAAGCATGTTTCTTCCTCTTACAAACGCAGATTGAGTATCTCCTATCAGTTTAGGTAGAAACATACTTAATCTGTTTGCCAGTAGTTTTGCTACCACTTTGTAAATGCTCCCAATCATACTGATCGGCCGGTAATCACTAAGTTGTGTAGCTTCTGCTTTCTTTGGAATCAAAGTGATCCAGGTGGTGTTTATGCCTCTTTCAAGCTTTCCTGTGATGAAAAACTTTTTAACATCCTTACAGAAGTCTGTGCCGATGACATTCCACATGTGCTTGATAAATTTCATATTATATCCGTCAAATCCGGGTGCTTTAGAACCATCGCAGCCCTAGATTGTATTTTTGATCTCAGCCATTGTTGGTATTTCTTCCAACTTTTTGCTTCGGAGTCCCGTAACCGTGGATGGGGTACCAGAGGTGGAATGACTCCCGATTCTTTCCCTGCTTCGAACAGCTTGGCATAAAAGGTGATTATGTTTTCTCTGATCTCAGCAGGGTTCTCTATTATTCTATCTCCCACTGTCAATAGCATGATTTGCTTTCTTTTCCTGTTCAAGGTTTCCCTTCTGTGAAAGAATGTTGTATTTCGATCGGTCTGTTTGATCAGTTTATCTTGAGCAAGTTGTCTCTAGTAAATCTTGTTTCTTCTCTGAGCATCATCCAACCTTGCTTGAATGATAGTGTAGCAATTAGTTGTTTGGGGGCTTTTGTCTCCTTTCTCAATTTTATCTTCCATTTGCCTGATTTCACCTTTCAATTCCCTGATTTTTTCCCTCCATATTCCCAAATATTTCTTTGTTCCATTGACGTAATGGAGCTTTCAGGGCTTTTAATTTTCTCTGAGTGGACTGCGGTCAGATTCTGCCATTTCTATGTTATGAATATTTTGAATTGCGGATGCTCTAGCCATGAGTCTATCGATCGAAATGGTTTTGGGACCCAGTTTACATTTCCTACTTCTATCTCCAGCAATCTGTGATCAGAAATCGTCCATTCACCCATCTTGAGCCTGATGTCGCTGAACTGAGCACACCACTCATCTCCTGCGAACACTTGGTCGATCCTACTATAGGACCCTCTGCCTTTCCACGTGTATTTGGCATCCAACAAAGGTATTTCTATCAGTTCCATGAAGTCTACCCAATTTCTGAAGTTACGCATACCTCGGGATATCCCTGACTCGTTGACTTGCATTCTTTCAGATGGTTCTAAGACTTCATTGAAGTCTCTCATAACTAGCACTGGCTTTTGCCATTGCTCCTTTGCTACTGATAATTCATCAAACTTCAATTTTTGCTCAGCCGTATCACAAGGGGCGTAAACATATAATATGATACCTGCGAAGCCTTCATTAACTAGCACACTCTCCAGCATCACCCATCTTTGGCCCTTCTCTACCTTTGTCACTTTGATTTCTTCTTCATTCCACATTATTACTATGCCACCCGATCTACCTTGAGCTTGTATTTCTTCCTAAGCCAGGACTGACCGCCATTTGCCCCAGAAACTGAATATTTTCCCAACCACAGATGCGGATTGTTGAGTTTCCAATAGGCCAAGCATTGAGATTTGTCGAGTTTGAGTTTCCTCCCTTACTTTCATGGCCTTGTCCTTTGATCCTAGCCCCCTTATATTCAGGCTCCCAAACTTTACCATCTAGCTTTTGTTATGTGGATTGGTTTTTGGTATAAGACAGAATTTGAGCATGGAGGTTTTCCTTCGTTTTCGCTTGATCGGGCATGGTACAGCCAAACTCCCTCAGTAGGTCTATGCAAGCATCCACTTCTTCATCAATACTTACTATTGCACCCGTTGAGTTTTTTGTCTCCTGATTTTTGATCGCCTGGTGGCTTGGCGGGGTGTTATGAAAATGTTCCACAAAAAGACTTAATCCCTTTTCTTTTTCCTTTTTGGTTCCCTCGAGCTCTATATATGTGCTATTAATTACGGGCTGCTTTGTGACTTGTGGCTTTTTTTCTTCGGGGGATGTTTTGCTAGTGAGCTCTCCTTAATCAATTCTGCCTCCCGATGGATACTCATATTGCTTTTTCCCACTTCTGTTCTTACCTGTGCGGTCTCGGGGATGACAAAACTTTCATCTACCATTTCTTCATTTCTGAAATTACTTATGTTATCACTATTTTCTCCACCTGGAGCGATTTCAACAGTCTCTTTATTTTCTAAGTACTTTTGTCCCTACTTTTCCTTTGGGGACTTTCCATCTTCCATCACGTTTTTCCCCTCCAGCAGCCATTCTTTGAAAATCGTGTCTTCTTCCTCAGATAAATTTGCCGCCCCTGGAACATTTTCGTTATTATGATCGTTCATTGCGCTTCCCAAGTGGCTTTCTCGGCACATGGAGGACTTTTCCCCTCCCAGTTTACACAATTTTCTTTTATTTTTTGAACTTGCAGACGTGGCAGGACTTCTTGCCAGTTGGATGATACTGTCATCCATGCTATTCACCCGGTGGCTGCCATCTGGACCTTCCACTTCTACTATGTTCACTGAGTAGTCCTGTTCATCAATAGAGACAGTAATCTTCTGGTTGATGAAGTGCAGGGTAGAGGTCTCAATCTGTATCTTTACTTCCGCATTCTCCACAAATGTGTTATCCTCATCCTCCATTTTGATAATTTCTCCAACTGTTTGAACAATTGCCTTAGCATTTGTACGATTCCAGGCGTGCAGAGGTATGCCTCTGATGACTATCCAAGTTCTGCGTATTTCAACATGATCGTTGGTTACCCAACGTCTAAGGCCTATTCCATCAATTACACAACTTCTATATCTTGCTGATGATTCTACCTCCTCCACTGTTCCCGCATTGTCGAACACCATAAGGAATTTTCATCGTGAGAAAGCTAAGAGACCTGTCAGGTTCGGCCATTTGTCCTGTAGGAATTTCAAGGCTTCGCCTGCACTTTTATCTTCCTGTAGAGTCGCTACTACACATCTCCTCAGGCAGTTCTTCATTTCCTCATCTGCATTAAGTTTAATGGATAGTCTAGATAAAGGGTGGTCTTTTGTTTTCCCACCATTGTATTCCTTTTGGATCCATTGCTGTCGTTTCTCTGTTTGCTTACCCTGACCTGTTCTTCCTTTTCCCTGCCTGTTTTTTCGCCCTGAAACTCCATCCTGATTCTCAATTTCTCCCCGTATATGTTCCATCCTTGCAGCCCCTTGATTACTTTTCTTGCATTTTCCACATGTCTTAAGTCCACAAATGCGCAAGCATTTGGGGTTCTTCTCCTCTCTTTTCTGCTTACATACAAACGAGTCCAGCGGGCATATCTTTTTATGAGCCTCCCCAGTTGGTAGTCTGAGACTTGCCTGTTGATGTTATCGATGAATATGGTGGCTTTGGATAACCCGTCTGTGCCCTTCGTTGAGATCTGTTTTGGTGTGAATGGCCCTTGTACTGTCTCTTCTGGGGTATCTGCCTTCTACTACTTTCGTAGCTCCTATTTCTCTCATGTCTGTGTGCAGATTTGTATCTGGTCTCTTCCTTGCTAACTGTGTATTTTTTCTCTGATCTGCCCTCTCTTTGCATGGTTAGACGCTATAGGTTGGCTTTATCAGGTTTGGTGATTGTGGTGATTGTGGTGATTTTGGGGGATCTGGTTTTGCGGCTTGTGTTTGGAGATGTTGGCTTTGATTTAGTGGGCTAGGTGTTGTGAGAGGTGGCTGTATGGGTGGTTGAGTTTGGCGACTAGATTTGGGTGGTGGAGGCATGGTGGTTGGTGGTGGGTGGTAGGTTAGATGGCGAAGAGGGCGATGAGAGCAAAGAGAGCGCAGACATACTGACGGTGCATAAAAACATCTAGGACCCCGTTCGCTGGCGACTTGTAGTTTTGGGGTGCGATTAATGTGCCGATTAAAGTCCAGGCGATTCGCAGCAAAACGCCGCAGTCTCGCACGCAGGCGTTCGATGGAGGCGATTCAGGATTTTGAATATTTCTCCCCCAGAAGACAAATATACCCTTCATTTCCGTCTTTAAAAAACGATATCACCAACGGTCCCCTGCAGACGAGGAAGTACTTTACAGAAGAGAAATCGAAGCTTCTGCTTCGCAGACCATAATTGAAGCACAACTTCACAACAGAAGAGGAATCGGAGCACCACAGAAGATAAATCGAACGTCCGCAGCATGCCGTCGTCACGAAGCGTACGTAATGCTATCTCCTTTTCTTCACAAATCTGTTCATTACAATACCTAGCGCCACTCATATTTGTGCTGCATTTTCTTTCTTCACCAGTCATCTTCTGGTACACATGAGAGTTGTTTGATTCGCCTGAACACGACATTGATACAGTGCCCACGCTGTCGGCACCAATGCTTGCTGGAATGAGTTAACTGTTGATAACTTTGGGCAGTACACGAATTAAACAAAGTACACAGCAAAGAACTCACCTGTTCGCGCAAACTGAATGTAACAATGAAACCGTATTTAAAGAATGATCGAGGCTCAACGGCGACTGCACAAGTGGTTGAGAAGTAATTGTTCGATCGGATGTTTACCGGCTGAAGTACATGGGAATTCAATACGCAGGATTTAGGGCACCAGTAGAGCGTTGAAGAAGGAAGATTGAAGTACAATTCAATACGCAGGATTTAGGGCACCAGTAGAGCGTTGAAGAAGGAAGATTGAAGTACAATTCAATTCATTACACAACGGTGACTGAAAAAATTGAAATGCAATTAGGGCACCCGTACATCGGAGAAGAACGTAGACAGCTGGAATGAGTTGATGCTTTTTTTTGAGGGTAAAATAAGTAATACGCCCGCGACTGTTATTCCCATCAAGTCAATTTGTGCGCTACAGTTCGACTTTACGGAGCAAACGCAGGGTTACCTTGCGTTCAGTTAAATCTCCCCAAACACATTAATCCCAGCGAATTGCGGTGGACTTTTGACTCCGAATACAGGGATTAATCCCAGCGAATTTTTTAAAAACTGCGATTTGCTCGCACCGAACGGGCCCTAGGTAAAAACGTGTAAGTGGTCATATGATTACTAAATCCGCATATATTAAACTCAAACCTAACTTGTTTAGTTATATATAAGAAAATAATTTGATTAATTAATATTAGTTGATCATTCTATGATATTATTAACTTGACTTAAAATTAAAATATTTCATTTTTAACTTTTGTACATCTTATTAATATTAAAATTTGATCAAAAATAATTAATGTATAATTTATAATATATATTTATTTAATATAAATTACTTAAATGAGTTAGCGGGTTACACATGTTAAATCCAAACCCGACACGGTTTTGAAACGAGTCGTGTTCGGATTGACTTTATACAATCAAGTCAAATTTTAAAATCCAAATTCACTAACTTAGTGTCAAGTTCGTGTTGGTCAAACAGGTCACAATGAAATTGGAATTAATTTACTAGACATTTCCCTTTCTTTGTCCGATATACACGTACCATGTAACTCCTTTTTTTTCATTCTACTCAGCCAGATGACGATGGCTCAAATTTAAACATTGACCTAATTAAAATCTGATTTAACCCTTCATGATAAATTAAAACATTCACCTATTTTTTTAAAATAATTCGGGCACTAGGCCAAGAGCATAAGCATTGTACAAGAAAAACGTGCGCAGAATGTGCTCAGCTAGATGATCTTCCACCATTATTAGGGTTTGGTTCCCTAGTATTTTTATGGTATATTTGACGACAAATTTATAAAATCAAAAGATGGTCCTTACATGGGTCCTGCTCGGATTCCAAAAAACAGTTATAAACATGCTAGTTGAACAGCTCGTCCACTGTGATTTTGTCCACTGTCAAACATCCTTCTCATTAAAGTAGACATCCGTACTTTCTTCATCTTGTTCCTCATCGTAGTTGCTCGCCAGTCATGATAAACTTCTAGCAGGGTACTTTCTTCATCTTGTTCCTCATCGTAGTTGCTCGCCAGTCATGATAAACTTCTAGTAGGGTTTCTTTTGACCAGGGGCGGATGCAAAGGGGGTTAGTGGGACTCCGTCCCCCCCTAAAAATGTTAAAACTCTGCCAAATGCTCTTATTGTTATAAATGAGAGAATAGAGAAAGAGTAGAAAGCGGTAATCAGGTTTTCATTCACTTCGAAACTGAGTACAATGGTCTCTATTTATAGAGAGAAGGGATAACCCAAAGGGGTAATAAGGACATTCACTAATATATATATATATATATATATACACTCCCCCTTGAATGTCCGATGTTGATTGCCTCGTTAAAAACCTTGCTTGGAAAAACCCAGTGGGATAAAAACCAAGACTAAGGAAAAAAGAGTGCAATCATAAGTTCTCCCCCTGAAATAAACGTCACTTCAAGTCTCTGAATCTACATAGCCCAATCTTGTGGATTAACTTTTCGAAAGTTGAAGTTGGAAGTGACTTGGTGAATATATCTGCCAAATTCTCGCTTGAACGGATTTGTTGTATATTAATTTCTCCATTCTTCTGAAGCTCATGGGTGTAGAAAAACTTGGGAGATATGTGCTTCGTTCTATCTCCTTTGATGTACCCATCTCTCATCTGGGCTATACAGGCAGCATTGTCTTCATATAATGTCGTGGGAATTTTCTGATCAAAAGGTAGGCCACACGTCTCTTGTACATGCTGGATCATGGACCTCAACCAAACACATTCTCGGCTGGCTTCGTGCATTGCTAGAATTTCTGCATGATTAGAGGAGGTGGCGACACTCGTTTGCTTTATAGACTTCCATGATATGGCCGTACCTCCATGAGTAAATACATAACCTGTTTGTGACCTTGCCTTGTGAGGATCAGATAGGTAGCCAGCATCAGCGTAACCTACTAGACCAGACTTAGGTGTCTTTGGAAAGAATAACCCCATATCCATTGTACCTCGAAGATAGCGAAGTACATGTTTAACACCATTCCAATGTCTTTTGGTTGGAGCAGCACTATATCTTGCTAATAGATTTACTGAGAATGCTATATCAGGTCGAGTATGACTCGCCAAGTACATTAATGCTCCAATGGCACTTAGATATGGGACTTCAGGGTCAAGTAACTTTTCGTCACTTTCCCGGGGTCTAAATGGGTCCTTGTTTACATCTAGGGACCTAACAACCATTGGGGAGCTCAACGGATGAGCATGATCCATATAAAATCTTTTCAACACCTTTGTAATATATTGAGTCTGGTGTAGGAATACCCCACTTGGTGAATGCTCGAGTTGCAGTCCTAAGCAGAACTTTGTCTTACCAAGATCTTTCATTTCAAATTCTGACTTTAAACATTCAACAGCTTGTTGAAGTTCTGCAGATGTTCCAATTATGTTGAGGTCATCAACATAGACTGCAATTATGACAATCCCAGATCCACTTTTCCTTATGAATATACAGGGACAAATCGAGTCATTCTTATAGCCTTTCTTAAGCAAGAAGTCGCTAAGGCGATTATACCACATACGGCCCGACTGCTTTAGTCCATAGAGGGATTTATTCAATTTAATAGAGAACTTTTCTCTAGAGCTTGATTTAAATGCTTCGGGCAATTTAAATCCCTCTGGTAGCCTCATATAAATGTCGCTATCAAGCGATCCATATAGATAGGCTGTAACCACATCCATTAAACGAAACTCAAGATTTTCTTGGATTGCCAAACTAATCAAGTATCTAAAACTTGTGGCATCCATAACTGGGGAATAAGTTTCTTCATAGTCAATACCAGGTCTTTGACTAAAACCTTGTGCAACTAGACGAGCTTTGTATCTCACAATTTCATTTTGCTCGTTTCTTTTCCGCACAAACACCCATTTATAACCAACTGGTTTTATCTTACTGGGTGTATGGACCACTGGTCCAAAAACCTCACGTTTTTTAAGTGAGTTTAATTCTGCTTCAATAGCATCTTTCCATTTTGGCCAATCATTTCTTTGTCTGCATTCTTCAACAGACTTTGGTTCATGATCCTCTTCATTATTCATAACTTGTAGCGCTACATTATATGCAAAAGCTTCATCGACGTCAATTTCATGTCGGTTCCATCGAATTCCAGTCATGACATAGTTGATCGAGATCTCTTCATTATCAATATTTGTTTCAGGTACCTGATTTTTCTGCATTTCTGCAACTGTCATGTCTACAGACTCTTCAAGAGTCTCACCCTTTTCACTTAGACCATCTTTAATGCATGCTCCCTTTCGTTTTCGAGGGTTTTTATCTTTGGAACCGACTGGTCTACCACGCTTTATACGTGTGTTAGACTCATTTGCAACCTGTCCTCCATGGACATCAATTTTAGCAGGAGCATTTTTGGCTGGCACATATGACTGTGTCACCTGATTTAGGTCATTAAATGCGTCAGGCAATTGGTTTGCCAGCTTTTGGAGATTAATAATATTTTGAACGTCTAGTTCACATTGTTTCGTGCGAGGATCATAATGTAGTAATGACGGTTCATTCCATGTAATCTCCTTTACCAATTGCTTATTTTCTCCCCCTAATGATGGGAAATGTGACTCATCAAAATGACAGTCAGCAAATCGAGCTGTAAACAAGTCCCCAGTAGTTGGCTCGAGATATCTAATAATTGAGGCAGATTCAAGCCCAACATATATTCCCATTCTTCTTTGAGGGCCCATTTTGGTTCTTTGCGGTGGAGGTATAGGAACATATACCGCACAACCGAATATCCTCAGATGAGAGATATTGGGTTCTTGACCCGTAACCATTTGTAATGGTGACAACTTATTAGCTTGTTGGCCTGATGCGAATCAAGGTGCTGCATGTAATATAGCATGTCCCCAAGCAGATACTGGGAGTTTTGATCTCATTAGTAACGGTCTTGCAATTAACTGCAGACGTTTGATCAAAGATTCTGCCAAACCATTTTGGGTATGCACATGAGCTACTGGATGTTCAATGGTTATTCCAATGGACATGCAATAGTCATTGAAGGCCTTGGAGGTAAATTCACCAGCATTATCCATGCGTATGGATTTGATTTGATTATCAGGAAAATTGGCACGCAATCGAATTAACTGAGCCAATAATCTTGCAAATGCCATATTACGGGTTGATAATAAGCTAACATGTGACCATCTGGTTGATGCATCTATCAAAACCAGAAAATATCTAAATGGTCCACATGGTGGATGGATAGGTCCACATATATCACCCTGAATCCTTTCGAGAAAAGCAATCGGCTTTATCTCGAGTTTAACTGGTGATGGCCTTATAATTAGTTTTCCTTGAGAACAAGCAATACACGGAAAACTATTTAGTTGAAGAAACTTTTTGTTTTTCAACATATGACCACATGAATTTTCCATAATTCTTCGCATCATGATGGAACCGGGATGGCCTAACCGGTCATGCCAAGTTTTGAAATCATCAAAATATTTTATTTTTTCAACAACATGTATTTCTGTTGTATTAATATACGCAGGGTACAACCCAGAGGAAATAGCAACTAGCTTTTCCAATATTTGTCTCTTTCCAGCTATCACTTTTGTGATGCCAATATATTCAACATTTCCATCATTCCCCGTCTCAATGTGATACCCATTCCGGCGTATATCAATGAAACTCAACAGGTTTCTTTGAGACGTGCTGGAAAATAATGCATTTTCAATGCATATTTTTGTTCCCTTAGGTAGAATAATAGTTGCTTTTCCAGACCCTTCAACAATATTCGTACTACCTGATATGGTAGTAACCTTTGGCGCATAATTTCGTAAATAAGAAAAGTATTTCTTACTCTTAAGAATTGTGTGCGTTGCAGCACTATCAATAAGACATATCTTCACCATCCATCAATGAAATTCTTCAATGGTAATTATTCTTACAATCTGTCATATAAATAAAATAACAAATATTAGGAACGATCCTATAGGTATCGTTTTTATGACATCATTTTAATATCAGAACTGAAAACTTTCCGGCACGGTGCCTTTTTTTCTATAAATAATATTAAAATCAACCTTAACAGGCACAATGCCCTATATAGCGATGTAACCATCATAGAGGTCAAAACTTGACATATGAACATACAATTATTATACGATGTCGCTTAATTAGATTTTTTTTTTGAACAACTATCTATCATAAATTTTCACTGGTGCTATACCATCATGATTCTTCATGAAGCATAATACAATGCTCATCTCGTACAAAAATAAATATATAAATACTGCATATGAAGTAACCAGGTGTTATACCATCTTTTCGATGAGTGATCTACTCAATATCATTTCTTTTTCATATATTATAATAATTTCTGGCGCAATGCCATATCATATTATATCAAAATCAAAGTTTTCAGGTGTGATACCTTTTATAGCATATCAAAATTAAACTTTCAGGCACAATGCCCTTTACATTTTGGTAATGTTGACCATTCATAAACACTTTTGTCATAAGATAACAGATATAGAAATTATACATGTATCGTTTTCAGAACATCGCTTTTATATAGCATCAAAAGCTTTCCGGCATAATGCCTAATGATTTACAAATTAAAATTTAACAGGCGCAATGCCGTAGGTAGTGACGTAAGCATTATAAGTAATAATAAACAAAATTGAATAATTTATCGTCACAAAAATTAAATAAATAATAATACATAATAAATGGAAATAAAAAACAATAAAATCGGGCACAATGCCTCACGTGATGAGTAAATCTGGCACGATGCCTCACGTGATGATAAGTATTACTGGCATGATGCCTCACATGATATTTATATGGCACAATGCCTCACGTGATATTTATCTGGCACAATGCCTCGTGTGATATTTATTCTTGGCACAATGCCTCACACAATGCGTAATAAATAAACAACGAAATAAATAAATGAATAAATAAATAAACTGAACTGGATAAATTAAACACCACGAAATAAATGAAATAAACTTAACAATAAACAAAATTTGGCGCAATGCCTCACGTGATCAGTAATATCTGGCATGATGCCTCACGTGAAATTAATATCCGGCATGATGCCTCACGTTAATAAATAAATAAGTGCGAAGCATAATAAATTAAACAAAAAAATATAATAAAATTAAATAATAAATAAGAATCTGGCGTAATGCCTCACGTGATATTGAATTTCTGGCATGGTGCCTCACGTGAAATGTAATATCTGGCACATTGCCTAATATGATAATCATATAATGACAATATAATTCAAATAATAAAATAATAAAGAAAGATCCATCATCATTATATAGCATAACAATAGATCGCGCTTGGTGATGATGATGAGATACAACTGCGATTCATTTCTTCTTTTTTTTTTGTTTTTATCTTTTACGCCGCCGCCGCCCACATTCAGTATCTCCCTTCTGCTTTTTTTTTTACGCCACTGCGGCCGCCCTCATTCAGTATCTCCCCACCACAATAATTGATCAACCGATCAATTCTAAGACACGGACACAAGGGGAGATCATTAAAAAAATAGAAATAAACGAGAGTTGGTGTTCGAGAGATTATCAATTCAGTTTGTTTGACTGTATATTCGACTAACTCTTTCAACGGGATGGAGTGGTATCATCTGGAGGTAATTGAAAAATAGATTGAAGCGGCGAGTATAAAGAAACTAGTGAGCAGTTGTGGGACAAATTTACCTTATGAATTTAGAGCGTGCTGATAACGTGTTTAAATGAGAGAATAGAGAAAGAGTAGAAAGCGTAATCAGGTTTTCATTCACTTCGAAACTGAGTACAATGGTCTCTATTTATAGAGAGGAAGGGATAACCCAAAAGGGGTAATAAGGACATTCACTAAATATATATATATATAATAACACTTATAAATTTTTTAAACAAAATTTTTGGGTCCGTTATTGCTTTTGACTTCATTTGCTTTAGTATTTTCGTGACATCTTTAATAACATATATTTATAGCATAAATGGGTGGTCCCTGTATAAGTCCCGCGTGGATCCTGCGTTCTCCTGGACAATAACAACTTATCCATGCCGGATCTTTAAATTGAAAAATTGGGTACCCTGTCGTCTCTGGGCCCTGGTTGCACAGTGGGCAGGCTCTTTGATCAAGTGAGATAATGTTCCTTGCAAGTAGTGTCTTGTGTTGGTCTTACCATGCATATATTAGAAACCATAGGAAGATCTCTGTGTGTACTTCCATATATGGGATATAATGTTCCTTCCGACCTATTATGGAATAGTTCAATCGTCAAGATTATTCCTCTTGGGCCAAGACTTCCCAAAACATTCAGCTTATCTAATCCTATTACGTACATTATAAGTATTCATGGTCCACATTACAAAGAACCCTCTATAAGGATACAGAAGAATATTCCCAAAAAAACACCAACCCACAAAAGAAGAAAGGGTCTGATCTACACAAACAACATATATCAAAAGAAGAAAACGGATCTCAGATGCCAAATCTCTTAGGGCTGTCCATTCGGTTTATTCGGTTAACCGAAAACCGAATTGCTAAAAACTGTTCGGTTTTTCGGTTAATTCGGTTAACCAAATTACAGTATTATAACCGAACTAACCGAAAACCAAAATATTAGATCACTGCATAACCGATAACCGAACCGAATTTATATACGGTTATTCGGTTAACCGAATTAACCGATTTAACCGAATTGCCACATAAACCGCATAAACCGAAAAAAATGAAAAAAACACCAAAAACCCTAAATTATATAATTAAAACCGAATGATCCTGAACTGTAATATTACTGCACAGCAGCACATATGGCTGTTGAAGCCAAAGATGGGGAAATTACTTTAAATCATCTAAGTCACATAACTATCTACCAAAAAGGGAAATTAATGTTTTTGTTACAAGGTGAAGTCCAATTAAAAGTCAAGGAAGTGGCTGCTTTCAAGTTCCACCAGTTGGCCTTTTCCAGTTCCACCAGTTGAATTGATGGACCACACAAACGTACAGTTCGCCACTAGCAAATACTCCAACAGCATAACCATCACCCTGAAAACGTTGGCAAGAATTCACACCTGATGGTAATATGATACAGAGTTTAATCAGTTTTATAGAATGGAGAAGCATACAGCAGCTGAATCAAGCAAAAACTGGTCAAAAACAGATGACAGATAAGTATTTTTTTACAGACTGAAAATCGTTCTAAAACTTAGCATTATCTGAGATGAAAAACCAGGAGCAGCAAGTCGTGACATTAAACATCGCAGATTGCATATCAGTTGAGGATAGAGCAATAGTAAAAAACAGCAGCATGTTAGCATTGTGAATCATTCTCAGAATGCAGCAGTATGAACTATGAAGGTTAAACAAGATATAGCAGCATGAACTAGTTGACAGATGCCTTTTAAACATGGGTCTTACCAATCAAAAACTGAAATATTAAGCACTAATCAAGGTCAAGCTCAGCATATTTTGATCAGAGGATAGCTCCTTCAAAATCAGTCTGAGTCTCAGTTGAAACTATGCAGAAACTATGAAAATTGAAACTATGCAGAAACTATGAAAATTGAAACCATGCAGAAACTATGCAGAAACTATGAAAATTGAAACTATGCAGAAACTATGAAAATTGAAACTATGCAGAAACTATGTAGAAACTATGTACCCTTCCACAATACACCTATAAAATTGAAACTATGCAGAAACAAAACAAACAAAGATGGATAGCAAGAGCATGGGGAAAGACCATCATAATAAAAAAGAAAAACATCAGTAAAATCAACAAATACCCTGGCTGCAACAGAAGATAAAAGTTAGTCAGCTATTTGTGTGTTGTTAAATGCAGACCGGATGGAGGAAGTGTCACTTGGGAAACATAAAAACAACTTGCAATATATATTTATATGCAATAGATGAGATTGCAAATTGAAAATAAATACTAACCAATCTACATCATTCAAACACCCAAAATAGTTGATCCATGGAATGTTTAGCCATTTCTGAAAAAGAAACAATAAGTGCGTGACGAAGAACTGAATCTAGTTGTAAAGGTCAGCATCTAATTGTGTAATACAAGTAAGGGAAGTGTAGAAAATAAGCTTACCCTAATCCACATCTTTCATACTCCCAATATTGTTGATTCAACGGAAAGGTTAGTCATTTCTGAAAAAGAAAAGATATGAATAAATTATTATGAACAAGTGTAACAACATAATACAAATTAATCTGGTCACCAGATTTTCCCGATGTCCCGCAAAATGGTCACCAGATTCTGAGTGAAATGATCAATTGTAACAAAATAGATTAACAAATAGATTAGGTGTTACATAGATAGTTGCTGCAGATCAATTATAACAAAATAAAAGTTATTTGAACTGATCAATTGTAACAAAATAGATTAACAAATAGATTAGACCAACCTTTAGTTGGGATAACATATGTATCTTATATGTAGTTGGACTGCAAGATTCGTAAAATTTCTCTTGCACAAATAAGGTAGTTTTATACCCAGACTAATATCCACGGTATTCACTGCATAAGATTAATAGTATCCAAGCAGGAGGAACGGTCATACTAAACCTAAAGGATTGTCCTACTAATCAAGTCTTTAACCAATAATGAACAAAAAGCCACCTAATCTACATCCGATTTAACACATTTCAAGTTAGATAAAAAAATCCAAGACTTAGCAAATCCCCTTTCTGAGATTCCATGAATATTATATAGCTCTAGAGGTGTACAGTGTACTAGAATCAAACTGACAAGAACTTACGAATTTTAGATGACAAGTTGCAGTAGCCATGGTGGCTGCTTGTATACAGCAGCATATATATTTTTTCACAGCATATATACTTTTAAGGCTATCATATTATAGCTCAAAAACAGGAAACCCACAAAATTCACAACATATATATTCACCGTCTACTATTTTCAGTTATTCTGAGCAAAATCACATGAACAGAGAGGATGGATTATAGTTATACAGAGCACAAAATTCAGGGAATAATACCCAGCAGAAGCGAAGGACTGTACAATGGAGAAATTTCAAGAATCATACCCAGGAGAAACTGATGCCTTTCTCAATCCGGGCTGACCAACACGAGGACTAGCCTTCTTTACCGACTTGATTAATCTGTAGGTGGCGGAGAGGAGAAAAAATAGTCATTTGAGCTTCGAACAAAGAATAAATAAGTTACAACGTCAACCAGACCAAGCTAATAGATAATCCATGGAAAATGCAAGCATGCCAGCACGGCACCAATGGACTTAATTATAGGGTATGAACAAACATTGAGCACTTAAAAGGCCGATGATACATACTCTTCACTTTTCTTTGGTAATCAGGAAAATAAAAGTGGATCGAAAAATCAAAACCAGCGTCGCACCTTTTTCCCGGTGAATGCTTCAAATTCTTTGAACAGAAGAGGGAAGAGACGACGGCGACGTTGTTGCGGGCTGCGGTGCGGCGGTCGCCGGTCGGGACTCGGGAGAGGCAACGGCGGTGTGTGGGCTGCGGCGGTGCGACGGGTGAGACTGTGAGAGGGGAGGAGAGTGACTCGAGAGTTGATTGAGAAAAACTGGAAAGACCGACGCATGAGTCAGTCAACAACCCTAACCTAAACTAGAGACACAAAGTATAAAACGACGTGTTTTTAACTTTTAAGTCATATATTATATTTCGGTTATTCGGTTAACCGAATAGTGAGTGTGGCAAGACCGAAAACCGAACCGAATACTTATTCGGTTAACCGAATAACCGAAATATAAATTACGGTTAAACAATTCGGTAAAAAAAACCAAAATTTATTATGGTTTTCGGTCAAAACCGAATAAACCGAACCTAATGGACACCCCTAAAATCTCTACTTCATGCTTTCTTGAAAACGTTAACATTCCTAATTATAGCGGACATCATCCAGATTAACGTTTACAAGTTCCTCACATGTCATAGCGGACATTAACAACCCCAGACAATTAGAGAATCATAATTTACCAATTATATCCCCAGCATGACTTTTTGTAGCTTTTTACAGCATATTCTGATTAATGTTTTGTAGTGGATATTTTGTATCATAATCTGGTAATTATTTTGTGCTAGTATATTTGTAGCTGTTTTTGAAAACTGTTGTTTAGCAGTGTGATATTTTTACAACATAAGTTAGTTAAGTTGGTTACATGTAGTGCGTTTACCATTTTCTATTGTACAATTATAAATATTAATTTACAGTGTAAAACAATATTTTGTTAAAATATAAACAAAGTAATTGACCATGTCAAACAACCAACTACAACATTCAACCGGCTTGTTGAACTCCTCAGCCTCTTCGTTTCATCTTATTGATATGTTAACGACCTCGTCATTTCCTAAAGAGTTCATGTGGTGGGTACCGATTAACCTAATTAGCAAATTAGTCGTCTCATTGTCCTTGATGACATTCAACCGACTATTATCATCCTCGGCTGCTTGTTTCCCTTTTCTTTTTTATGTTACTTTTGATTTACGTTGCTCATATGCCATCTAAGATTAATTCAAATTTAAAGTTAAATATAAAGTTTTGTAATAAATATTAATATGTTTCTATTTTTTACCTCCATAGTTTAATATTGGAAAAATCATGTAATATATGTTAATGTGTTACTAGTATAACAAAATCATGTAATAAATGATAATGTGTTATTACTATAGATATTTTGATGAATAATAACTATTACAATGTGACAAAGTTTTAATGCATTCAATATTTGTTTTGTTTACATTAAGGTTTGTACAAGTAAATTTATTACTAATATCTATAATCCAAATGTACTACACAATGCTTGTTTTTGTTCGATCGTCACAGGAAAACATGGGGTTGACTATCGAGAAATACCAGTCCAAAATGCTACAAATATGTCAGACCAAAAGGAGAGCACCAGAACAGCAAAAATCCAAAGACAACATATGTTGTCTAAAATGTCAGCCTAACAATATTCCATGAGAAAACGTAGCCTAAAGCTTGCTCTGTTCGTCTCATTATACTTGTAGTTTCTTTTGTTTGGCTGATTTATATGTGGTTATGTTATTGGAGTAGAATGTATGACCCATGTGGCACCCATATGGGACCCATGCACGGGGCACCTTTTTATACCGTAAATATGCAATCAAATATGCCACAAAAATGCCAAGGCGAACCATGACAAGTTCTTCAATGAGGCTATGACTACTTGATAAAGTAATGATCATTATAATATATATAATGACATGTTAACAACGCACAACTTAAAAAGTAGAAGTAGATAAATTTCATTTATCCTTGTGTCCTGCACATTTAGAGCCTAATGAGAGAGGTCATTGCCTGGTCACAGCATGAGCATATAGGATGATCAGTTAAACCTGGAAGAATATCACCCAGCTAAACGAGAAATGACAAACCTACTCCTCCCTAAACAGCAAAGACAAAGGCGGTGCCCCCGAAACTTTTGAAAATTAATCAAATGCTCTTTTAAATTTTTGAAAAAGTATAAAACGACATATTATTTTAAAGTATGATAGTGTTAAAAAAATCCCCCCCCCCCCCGGAAACAAAGCTCCTGGACCTGCCACTAAGCAAAGACCACGTAGATGAATTGTGGTATAAATGAATCAATTCATGGGAGGTGCTTAAGAGTTTATTTGAAGAGTTTAAATTTCCTTTAAGTTTCAGCCTGACTAAGGAAAGCCTGATTCATATTAGAGGTTTTTTTTTATGAATATCTGGTTCAAAGCCAGTTACAGGGCGATACTCTAGCGCAGAGCCATTCGCCAACAAAAACAAGGAACAGAAGAAAACATACATCAGGAGAAAAGGAGTGAAAATAAGTCTCTAGAAGACAAGACTATATGAGAAGGCATGTGAATATCTTGATTACACCATTCAAAACTCAATCGCTTTATCAGGTCGACTGCTTCACCCCAGCATGGAGCTGTACCTTCGAAAACCAGCTTGTTTCTCAGATTCCAAACTACTCCCATCGTATGCAAAAAACTGGAAGACCAGAGTGAGTATTTCCTGCGGTTTCCAACCATTTCTTGCCAAGCCATGAACAAACTCTTAGGCGATTGTGGGAAGGCAAAAGAAATTCCCCACCAATCTAGCAGACTACACCAAATATTGCAGGTAAAAGAGCAGTGAATGAAGAGATGTTCTGCGGTCTCTACTGATCGCCTGCAAAAGGGGCATAACAATTGGCTCAGTGGGATCAGGTTTCTTGCAAACAGAACATCTTTTGTTTGTATTCTGCCATGCAAAAGAAACCAGTTTAGGATTTCAATTCTTGGAGGGGCATGTTTCTGCCAAAATACACTGCACCAGTCCACTTCATTGGTATGCTTCAAATCTGTCACAGCTTCATAGAAGGTTTTGCTAGAATAAATACCATCCGCAGACAATGCCCAGGTTAGCTGATCGCTTTCACTATCCTCTTCACAGCGAGTATGAGATGAATTAATCAGGGTTAGGAGTTGTGATTCATATCAGAGGTGCGAGATCATATAGCAAAGGAGTGAGAAGATGACTCTGTGCAAAAAAGGGACAAACCCTGTTATTAGTGAAAGAGTTTGGGCTAGATGTCATTGATGAAGAGAAACTGTTGACAAATTACAAGGAATCGATCATGATGGTTAACGAGGAATATAAGAAAAGCAAGTGGGTAGATGAAGATAAGGAAGCTTTCAAGGAGACCCCATAGTCGAGAAGCCAGCCGATAATACCCCAAAGAAAAAAAAAGAATTTCAATAACACTACAAGGAGAAGGACTCCCAACCTATTTAAGATAAGAAAATTTTAACGAGGGGGGATTAACAGAGGAAACAAAAGAAATGGGAAGATGAAATGAAAAAAGTAGGAATTTGAAAGAATTGTTAGAAAAATATAAGGAGATTTGGTTCTTCAAGTTATGTACCACTATGTGGTCTTGGCATATGCCATGAAGTATTAAAAAACATGGTCCAGCTAAATAAACATCTAATGTAGTACAAGTAATGGACTTGTATTCCACCACAAAATGACTTGATATCTTGGTTGTTTATCTCCGACTGTAAGAGCCCGCCTTGTCTTGGAAGCGATTATCAATAAGAATAACATTGCCCTATCGCTGAAATGATATGCTAATTTCTCCCCCAAGGGAGGCCTTGCCATGAGCCTTTTGCCTTTCTTTGGTGCCTGATTCTGCCACTCTTAACACTGTGAGGGTTGGTTCTTGCTTTTTCAAGTGTCTATGATAGTATGAGTATCCTATCGTTGAATTGTAAAAGCATAGGAGACGCAGACTCCCGTCGATGGATTCTTCGTGTCTTAAGATGTTAAACGCCAGAAATTTTCTTCCTCTGCAAAACCAAGCTATCTAGAGCCGTAATGGCTACCTTCGAACGGGAATTGTGCAACTACAGCGGCTTCGTGGTAGATGGCGTCAGTCATAGAGCTAATCATAATGTGTCCGGCCCGGTAGCCCGATCCAACCCGGCCTGTAAAAAAGTCCGATAGGCTCGAGTCCGATTGGGCTTTCGGGCGGGCTTGGACATAAAATCAGGCCCGAATGAAAAACCGGGCCAAGCCACGGCACATTTTTAAGCCCGTGGGTAAACCCGGCCCGGCCCGAATTTATATTATTATTATTGTTTATAAAAAATATAATATTTACATATTTAACTTAAACTAAGTAATATAATACATAAAAAACATATAGGATATAAATTTTAAATAAATTATATATATAATATATAAATCTATATTAAATTATATTAAGTTTAATTTTGTTTATTAATTTATATAAATAAATTTAAAAAGCCGGGCTGGGCGGACCGGGCTTCCGCAAAGCCTGGAAAAAATCGGGCCTAGCCCGGCCCGGCCTGAACATGTAAAAAATTGGGCTTAGTTTTAAATAGGCCTAACGGGCCTAATAATTTCCTCTGGCCCGGTCCGAACCCAGCCCGCCTGCCCGAATGATCACCTATAGTCAGTCGCAAAGGGGGTGTTGCCCTTTAGTGGAAACCCTCGATCCAGGTAAGTATTATTTCCTTCTTCGCCCACCACATTGATTTCAAAGTAGATATTGGTTTGAAAGATAATTGAAGGGGAATCAAAATCTATGGCTAGTCGGATTCATCAAAAAGATGGAGAACCTGGGACCTCCTCCAGGAAATCCGAAATTTCTCCCCTCACTTGGCTTGTTTTTGAAGATTTCAATGAAATTCAGTTCAAATTTGAAAGCAATGGTCAAGAAATCACAATCATGCTTGCATGCAAGCCTATAGGTCTTGCCTCACGAACTACAACCTGCGGGATTTGGGATTCTCTAGGATCTTTACATTCAACAATCGGCAATCGGGACAAAGGAACACAAATCAAGACATGATCAGTTCACTGCTACAAAGAGCCGGGTTAATATTTTTCCGAAAACAAGAAATGTGCACCTTCAGTAGGGGAAGGTCCGATCACTGCCTAATTAAGCTTCTTCACACTTACCAGGATCAAAGAAGAAGGAGACCACTCCTATTTGATAATAGTTGGTTAGACGATCCTGCATGTAAGCAAATTGTAAATGAAACATGAAGAGGCACCACAACTGAAGGGGGCCACATGGAGAAGGTGACCCATTGCGGACTCAAACTCCAAAATTGGGGAAGCATTAGAGCTCGAGCGGAAAAGAAGGCATTTGTGGACACCCAAGAAGCTATAGCAGAAGTCGCTATTCAAGCACCATCGCAAGAGAACCTTGATCAATGGAAGAATCTCAATCAATTGGACTGGCTCCTATTCAAAGAGGAGACTAGATGGGTTCAATGATCATTTCCGCAATGGCTTTGGGAAGGAGACAGAAATACAACCTTATTCTTCAACAGGGTGCAAGCTAGAAAGCCGAAAAACACAATTCATGAAATCAGAAATCATCAAGGAGTTAAAGTATCTTCATGGGAAGCAATAGAAGAAACTACACCATGTGAAGGGTGATTTTTCGGTATGAGGGGGTCTATCTAAATATGGTTCTTAAATGAAAAACCTAGATCCTAAAATGTCATTCTATGGAGGGTGAAAACCTGTCACCTCGGCATCCCTCAAATATCTACTCTATCGTCCGTCTTTCCCAGAAAGCATAAGGGGAATGCTAGTGAGCACTACACCTGCTCTCAATGGGATCCACGCGGACTTATGCCTCTATAAGGCGGATTTGACTAGAGTCGCCTCCTAGTTTGACCTATGATAACTAGGAAGGAAGATCGGGTTCTAAGAACCGTTAATTGACTCTGAGATTGTTGCATATGGATAGGACTTATCTGGTCATTTCAGAGATTCTGTGTGGGTTCGCACTGGGTTACACCCCTTAGAAGTGGCAACGACCACGACTTCGGGTTGGTGCCTGAGGAAACCTCGGTCTCCAATTGTCGGGATTGCCTTCTTTCAAAACCATTTTAGAGAGATTCATTTAAAAGCCAGGGATAGGATTAGGACGGGAAGAGAGAAAGAGAGTGGATGAGGCGAGCTTTTCTGTCAAGCTTGTGCCAAGGAAAGCAATTGCTAAATTTGGATGAGTATAGAATGAAGATTTGGGAAAAGTCTAAGGTTGGGTAAATAGACAAAACTTGGAGTCTGCTGATTTGAAGTTTGTGGGAACCGAAGAAGGTTTGAGTATTTGAGAGATATGAGAGTCACCTAAGAGTGGAAAAATGGTTTTTTGATTGGAATGGGGTCGCACCCTAGATGGGCTGCCTACGTACTCAACTCCCTATTGAGATCAGTCCTTACATAGTTCACGGTTTTAGAGATTTTTTAGATGTTTGAAGTTTCAGGAAGTTTCAGGTTCGAGGGGTTAGTCTGTGTGACACTCGGGTCTATGAGACATTTAGAATGTTCATGTAGTGGGAGGAATGGGATATCAAGGTCTATGAGACGCTCGGGTCTGTGAGACGTTTGAAATCTTAAGTGGTGGAGAAATTGAGATGTTTGAGTCTGTGAGGTGCTCGGGCCTGTGAGACTTCAGAAGTTTGAGAGAATGTACGGTCCTATCTCTATTAATATGAGGTTTACGAATATAAGACATCTTCAGTTGATCTTGAGTGATTGTTGAGGCAGAATGTGTGAATCAATTTCCTCTCACGGAGGGATACAGGTCAATCTTTCATGAGTATGGTCGTGTATGCTAATGGGGTAATGATGCTCTCGATGCTTGGAGCAGTATTTTCCTTAGAATTTCTTTCAAGGTTCTGGACTTTTTGATCCTTACAAATTCCTCACCTGCAATGGGGTATGATGTTTATGATTTGGTGCTCAGACTGGAAATTCACTTGCTCTCATAAGACCTTGTGGGGTAAGGTCGTACTCATTCGCTCATGGTCCCTTTGGTATGATGGGACATGTTGATAACAAGTACGAAGCTTATGATTCATGTTTCAGATCCGATACTTTCAGTTAACGCTCATTAACTAACAAGTCAAAGGTTTTTATTGGGTTATAACGGGGATGCGGGGTATGATGTATGTCACATGGGACTGGAGGATCAATATGGGAGTCATGGAGCTTTTGTGTAATAGAGGATATATTTCGCCTTTGCCATGGCTGGAATGATTAGACGGGTTTTTATAACCTTTTATTGGTTTCTACGGGACATCATTTGTCCTTTTTATATGGATTTCTCCTTCTTGCCTCTTCTGGCGTACGGTTTGAACCTTCTTCTCATTTTTATGTTTTTGAAATTGCATTTGGCTCATCGGTTTCCTCAAACGTTCTTTGCTTTGTATTTCGGCTTTTAGCTTTGGAGTTGCATTCACTCATTGATCTTCTTGAACATTTTCGGTGCCCTTTTTTGGTGTTTGGCTTTGGAGTTGCATTGACTCACTGATTTCTCCAAACATTTCATTTGTTGTTTTTGTGAATGATTGTGGGGGAGAGACCATGGCTCTAGCTCCTTTGAGATCCAAGTGTGAGTAAGTATTTGTATGTGAGTTGGCATGCTGTGGAGTTCGTAGAAAAAGGTTTATCGTGAAAGGCTCAGCGGGGCTCACTAAGGGATTATGTAGAGGGCAGTTAAAGCTCTTTGGTTTTGTGTAGATTTTTGATCCTAAGTGTCTGGTCATCCTCATTAGTCAATGATTGTTTTCTTACTATTCTCGGATCTTTGCATGAATCACAATTCATATCTTGTTATCGACATTGATCTCACTTTGAATTATGTCTCTCCATGTGATGAAGGAATGCACATGTCACTCATGGTTTTACCTCGATTGGCTCTCTCTACCTTCCCTCGTCGCTCAATGGATTGTCCAAAACGTTCACTTGAAATTCAAGGGAAAATACTGCTCTTCGCACACTACTCACTTGATTTGTGGTTCTGATTTTGATTAGACCCTTACGTTCATTGATGGGTCGAGATTTTGTGTTCAGCATTCTGTTCAACTCAATCTCTCAAGATTTTTCCTAAAGATGTCGTTTCGATACGAGAGTATGCAAATGCGACTATCTACAATGCATTATCAGTGTAATATGGAATTACTATATCTAAGATGCATGAGTGTTGGTGAAGATGGCAATGTTGACTTTGAATTTGACTAATGTTGTTTTTTTGTGTTTGTTTTTTATGTTTTGTGATGCAATGCATGAGTGGTAAGGTTATGACTAGTCTTGCTAAACTCGAATTCAGCTCGCGGTTCATGAAGCTCATCCCATCATCGTTGGCCCTGAAGGTGGTATAGCTGTTGGGTGTGGTGTGATGTGAGAGAAGTTGTTTTGGAATGATGTTCAGCTGGTTATTGGCTCCGGATTTTTGAACTTTTAGGGAGTGAAAACTCCCGCATGGTGGCCTTACGATATGACACATTTTTCCTTTTGGTCACTAACGTGCATGGTGATTTTGATTGGAAGGGGTTTGAACTTCCCGGTTTTCTTTTTTATCCCTCTGAGGATCGGGCTTTGGAGGTTGAGATATTGGGAAGAAAGCTGGTGTGACAAGGTTAGAATGGAACACATGATTGTGCAAATTTTGAGGTGGACAAGACTCGTGAATGATTGATGGATTTGAAATGACTAGAAGTGCAAGTGACTTTTTTGTCATGAATGCAATGCATGTGTTTTGCTTTTTTCTCGGTTGCATTTGTTGGTGTTGCTTATTTAGGGGATGCCTCTTGTAGATACCGTGAATTTTCACCCCATAAAGCAAGGTTGATGAATGACATATAACTCTGAGAGGTCATTCCTTATTCGTTTTCTTCATTATATGTGCACGCCAAAAGAAACCAAGTTTTGGAAGAACAATTTTGAAAACTCGTGTTTTCAAAGTGGTGGATTTTCTCAATATAATTTTGATGCTCGGTCATTCGCAAATAAAATAGGGAGCGGGGAACCCTATACACATTGATCTAAATAAATTCAAAGGGAATGCATACACCTATACATGTAACCTATTTAGCGATGGACAAGAGAGAAAGAATGATAGGGAAACAAACCTATACATCATCAATCCTAAAAGTCATTAAAAGGGGGAATTTTGAGCTAAACATCTTCTGAACTCTTCTGGTCCGTCTTTGGGCTTCTGATCGACTGCTTGCGCCCGAACTCTTGATTGGCCGCCCACTCATCTTCAGGCTCTTGACCGGCAGCTCGCTTGTCTTCGGCTCTGGTCCGACTGTTCGCTCGTCTTCGGGCTCGTGACCGGCTGCTTACTTATCTTCGGGCTCTAGCAGTGAAGCAGTACTACAATCAAGCAATGTGAGCTGGTGTTCCTCTAATTCTTTACATTCTTGGACACGACATTTGCTTGACTGTGATCGACTTTTATGTGTTTCAATTTGTTCCACGGGTTTGTGTTGTTCTGATTTCTGACATTCCTGAACTCGAATGGCCGTTGATAGTCTTCATGTTGCTAGACTCGGGTTGGTGCAACTCTGATTATGGCTCGAACCGTGTTGTCGAACTTCATGCGCTCCACTTGCTCCGACGTGGGGAATGAGGGATTTTTTGAGAAATGAAAGGTGAATGATCGAGCACAAAAAATTATATGAAAATCCGCCACTTTTGTGAAAACACAAAATGACAAGTACGCACCACGGTAATGTCCGCTGCTCTTGAAGGTGGACAGAATTTTCAACAATAGCGGATCACAACATGGGGCTAAATCATTTATTTTGAAATACATTTGTGAAAATTAACTTTGAAAATTGTTTTTGAAAATGATTTTGAAAATCGTGTTGGTGAAGAATGTTGTTTGAAGTCCGTTTATAGAAAGTAGGTTTTTGGAATCTATTTTTGAAAATTGTTTTGGAAATAACATTTTAAGGAAATAAAGGTTTTCAATGATGATGTGACGGGTCTTAAAACCCAAGTATTTATGAGTAGAATTTAGGTGGGATTCTAATTGAACAAGCTCGTAAAACAGCTTTAGGAGATATGCAAAAGAGAATTCCGAACGTTTTAAAACAGATTGGTTTGGAAAAACGGTTTACACACATGTATAGCATAAAGTAATCGTGGTGTGTGTTTGATGTGGAGTTGTAAGTGTTAATGTTAGGATAATCACTTTCCAGGTCAATTATGATTTCATCTCACCGGGGGAACCATCGTCCCTTCATTGTTCATCTCTTTGGCTTTTTCTCTGTTATGCCTTTGTGGGGCACGTTATCAAGAAAGTTCGGAGTGCTTAAGTTCGAAAGGTCAGGACACCCGAGATGATAAGGAAACATACACCACGGCCAGTGATGATCCGACAACACGCTCACTTTTTGGGAAACTCGGGGAAGTACTGCATGGGAACGGGTCTCCCCTCATCTGCACAATAAGGTGTGTCTAAAGTCCAAATTATTCGCTGACTACGCTATGTCATGCATGGGTATCCGTAAATAAGGGATCCGCTATGAATTTGTAGCGCGACATGGACTTTAAAGACACCTGTGGTGCAAAGGAATCATGGAGAACTGAGCCCATGCAATCTTCAGGGTAAGACAAATGGTGGTCAGACATATGGCATACAAGGGGATGACTACCCATAAACCCATCTTAGACACCGGATAAGGTAGTTGGACACTAAAGGCCTCATGGCTCACTATATGCTGGCTTAGACTCGGGTAATGGAGGATATTTTGGATCACGAGCTTCAAGGTGTTAGTCGGAAACCATACCGCCTCGTGGGTCTGTTCACTGAGAGAGTGACCCAGCTCATGGGGAATCAACCGTGGACCGGTTGGGGATCCCATGACATCGTGAATAAAACGGGTGACACAGAGGAATGCATGTCCTAAGCTACCCACCCCCAATGCACCCCACAATCATATAGCAAATAAAGCAGAGAAGTTAGCACCAACCTAATTTCTAAGAGTTTTGTCTAGAGATTAGAGATTCCAATTTGTTTTTTACTTAAAGGGAAGTTAGCTTCGTTCATCTTAAGTGTCTCTTTCTAATTGTGAGCTAATTATTAACCCAATTGTTGTCATGTTTGTAGAGGATCTAATAAGTCCTTGTTGTCCTCATCAGCTACACACTCTAAGTGTGGAGTAGAATAATCCTAGAGGCTTGGAATGAATCTTTTAAAGGTTTTGAAAGAAGTGAGGAAGTCCCGACAATTTTGAATGGAGTTCAGTCTTCCTTGAGTTTAAGAAAAACTTACTCAAGTTTTCCCCAGCAGAGTCGCCATTCTGTGGAGGGTGATTTTTCGGTATGAGGGGGGTCTATCTAAATATGGTTCTTGACTAAAAACTTAGATCCTAAAAGACCATTCTGTGGAGGGTGAAAACCTGTCACCTCGGCATCCCACAAATACCTACTTTATCGTCCGTCTTTCCCAGAAAGCATAAGGGGAATGCTAGTGAGCACTACACCCGCTTTCAATGGGCTCCACACGGAATTATGCCTCTATAAGGCGGAGTTGACTAGAGTCGCCACCTAGTTTGACCTATGATAACTAGAAAGGAAGATCGGGTTCTAAGAACCGTTAATTGACTCTGAGATTGTTGCCTATGGATAGGACTTATCTAGTCATTTCAGAGATTCTGTGTGGGTTCGCACTGGGTTACACCCCTTAGAAGTGGCAACGACCACGACTTCGGATTGGTGCCCGAGGAAACCTCAGTCTCCAATTGTCGGGATTGCCTTCTTTCAAAACCTTTTTAGAGAGATTCATTTAAAAGCCAGGGATAAGATTAGGACGGCAAGAGAGAAAAGGGGTAAATAAGGCAAGATTTTTTGTCAAGCTTGCGCCAAGGAGAGGAATTGCTGAATTTGGATGAGTATAGAATGAAGATTTGGGAAAATTCTGAGGTTGGGTAAATAGACAAAACTTGGAGTCTGCTGATTTGAAGTTTGTGGGAACCGAAGAAGGTTTGAGTGTTTGAGAGATATGAGAGTCACCTAAGAGTGGAAAAAGGTTTTTTTTATTGGAATGGGATCGCACCCTAGATGGGCTGCCTACGTACTCAACTCTCTATTGAGATCAGACCTTACATAGTTCACGATTTTGGGGATTTTTTAGATGTTTAAAGTTTCAGGTTCAAGGGGTTAGTCTGTGAGATGCTGCAAACAGGGAAAATGATATACTAAAAACTAAATTAATTAAGCCCAGAAAATAAAAAATCAAATCAAAGTCCTGTCAGGTTGCAAAAATCCTGGTCTCAATAGTATAGCTAACAGAAGCAACCGGGTATCAATCCACGGGACTTGATGAAATAAGCCTAATCCTAAGAAAACTGGAAATTTAGGGGGTTGTGAATTATTTTGTAATTGAATTGAGTAAAACACAAGTCTAAATCTAAATGAACGATTAATGAAATTAAATTGATAAGTTCAATAAAAATGAGTGGTACTCCGAGTTTGGGCTGTTCTTTACTGGATAAATCTAGCCAAACCTACAGTTTAATTATGAGAAACGGACAGGTCAATTCTTAGACTCTCTTCGATCCTAAATCCTAGTTAAAGGAAGAGCTCACCTATCAGAACATGTCAACTCTAATCTAGAAGCTGGCAAAACACATATAGGCAGAATACGTGTGAAGAATTATTAGCATTTGCAGGAAAAATTATCTATCCGACTAATGTTTCCACAAATCTCCAGATTAATTTGAACTTCTTGTTAATCACCTTATCTGATCATAACAAGATTCACAAAACGACTCTATAAACGCGCAAATTTAGTAGAGAAGATGAATGATTAGCATTAATCTAGAAACAATCTGATACAATATCATAATCAAATTGCAGAAATTCTAACTAACTTGTATCCATTACGAACAACCCTTCCCTGAAGTTATCCTTACTAGCCAGACATATCAAAGAAGCGAATGAATATAGTTAAAAGAGAATTCATCTAAGGAAAGAAAAACTCTCAAATTGAGAAGTTATCCAGACTCGGAGATTTGCTGGCGTAAGGCTGAAGATGATGATTGACTCCCTTCTGTCAATACTCCTCAACGATGGCAATGGTGCGCTTGATGAATGTGGATGAAAGTGAAGCTGATGTTGATGAAGGGATGAATGAAAAGAGCATTGTTGAAGAGGTAAGAGTGTCATGATGTAATGAGATGCCCCCTCAACTCTGATTAGGTCACTTATATAAGGTTTCCCCACTTTTTCCTTCAAAACGCCGAACTTCTGTGGATAATTTAGTCGCGTCCAAACATTAGTCCGACCTTCAATGTTTGGACACTTCGTTTTAAGTGCTTCAATTTCAAAAGTCTCGACTTGTGTCTGAACTTCAACGTTCGGACACAAGTTCGGACATGCAGCGTAGAGCGGAGTTTCGACTTCTTCGTTGTGAGTCTCGAACCATGTCCGAACTTCGAAGTTCGGACTAAAGTTCGGACACTTCGTCAGGCACAGCACTCGAACTCTCGACTTGTGTCCGAGCTTGGATGTTCAGACACAAGCTCGGACACGCCTTCAAAATCTTCCAAATTCTTCGTTCTGACTCCAATTTGATCCCCCGTCCGTTGCATCATCACCCTTATGAGCTAAGCTTCTGTTTTCTTGTCCTTTTCCTACATTTGACACACAAAAAGGTATCAATTCTCATTGAACAAGAAAACCAAGGGAAAACGTAAGATAAGTGTGGAATATCATTAATGCAGGTGCAAAAATTAGACGTTTAAGACCACTAAAACCATGCATATTTCACACTTAACAAACCTCCTCACACTTAACCTTTGCTTGTCCTCAAGCAAAATAGAAGTAAGATATCTCAAAATGCCTTAGTACCAAACCTTGGGATTGCACAAGATAAAAGGGAGTTAAGCCATAATAACAACCCAAGAACCAATTTGCTCTTAACTGTATGTCTCTTAAACAGCGAAGCAAGCTTTGAAACAAAAAAATTATGAAGAAGTCAGATCACGGAGTCAAAACATAGAGTAACTCGGAACCTTCCAACTGTGTCTCTTCTCAAACCCATGGATGACAAGGGGTGTGAAGTACTGCCATATTCCGCAGCACCTTTTAACACCATGCACTCATGATTAATTAAAGGATTTGCAATAAACATAAAACTTTAGAGAGCCTCCTTTTTTTCTTGCATGTATATTAAATTATTCGCACAATCAATTCATCCCCCAAACTTTTCTCTCCATCCTTGTAACGGTGTTGGGTCTTTTATCCCAGATCAGATGATCTTAGGTAAATGGGTGATGAAGCACCCCAAGGACTTAATAACCGGATGGAAGAGGCCTGTTTTGGTTCAGAAAATAAATTAGATCAGAGGAGTACCTTGCCTTTATCCTTCATTCCAAACATTCTCATCATTCCCAAGGTTCCAAGTTAACCAGTTCTAACTCCATACTCAGCTTGTCCACAGACATTTAATAAAATTCAGTCATTTCTAAAATACGAGAACACACAGCTTTGAGCAAACCAATCCTTAAAGTCATCACCGGACTCGACTCCACAACGAAATTCACCCAAGTATTCAATACATAAAAACACTCCAAGGAACTTACCCTCATATAGCCCAAGAACAATCAAAAACTAATACGGGATGCAAAATAAATGGCTGACACATTCAGAAAGATCTCCCCTTCCTCACACTTAAAGAGGAGCAATGTCCGCATTGTTCAGAAAATTAACACAAGAAAGAGATCTTACGAAATGTGTCAGTCTCACAAGGGTGGAAGTAAAAATTTACAGAGATATAACGTGTTAAAGCACAGGCTGAACACAAACGGAAAAGAAAGAAAACTAAAAACTCCCCTGAGTTCCTTTTTGATTGATTGAGGAAGAGGTTCTTCCTCACATTTAATGTCTTGCTAGGGGAGAATGTTTCCTCACACTTGCTTCCAAGCAAGTGTCTAGCCATGGAATCAGCACGGTTACAGCATACTTGCATAAACATCAAAAAACAGAAAGATATGCTGGAAGCATCGCATTAGTAATGATTAGTACTTGGAGTTCAAGAGAAGAACATAATTAAAAACGAAATAAAGAAAATAACTCAGATAAACTAAAAAGAAAAAAGTCTAAAAACAACAGAAAGTAAACAAAAAGACGTCCAGAGATGACTTCAAAATAACAAGAGTAGCATCATCCATCATCATCATCACTGTGGAGGTGGGTAATACATCTGCCACTGCTAAAACTGAGAGAGCAAAGATTCATAATCCTCCTGAGAGCGGCGAGCCTGCTGCTGAAGGATCTCGATCTCCGCCTGATAGCGACGATCCATCTCCATAAAGTGAGGCTCGAGCTGATCAAATTCGTAGCGAGTGACATACTCGCTCCCAGGAGTCGGCAGTGCAGCAAATTCCTCTTCCTCTTCAGCTGCAGAAGGAGGAGCTGGCTCTGATGGACCCTCACCCCGCATCTCTCTGCACTTCTGTGGCCTTGGGGCAGCCTTCTTCCTCCAGGTCACCCCGTCAAACTCGAACCACATCTTCTTCAAGGCGCCGATATCAATAGGCGACCGCGTAGCATGCAGCCCCTCAGATGTGATGGAGACCAGCTGCCTCCGAAGCGACTGACAAATCATGACCGGATAGTCTAGCTTATGTCGGTCCTTGTGCTCCACAATGTAACGCAGATGTAGGGAGATGACCCACGACAAGTAAGTGACCTCAGCAGCCCCAACAAACTCCGAATTCAGCACAGCCTGGAGAAGAAGGCAATCAGTATGGTTCAGGTCTGAGCTCTGCCTTGGGAGAACATTCGCAACCAGCAGTGCGAAGAGGACTCTCTCTCGGGGGTCCTGAAGCAGATCAGCAGGGATGACCTGCTTTGACGGGTCATCTCCTCTGCGTCGACGTGGCCCCTGAACCATGAGTGGGGTGTAGTGTTTATGGCTGCTGCCTGGAAGTCATGTGGGTTAAGGGTTTCAGGGTGAGGGGGAGCAGGGTAAGGAAGTCTGAAATATTGTGCAATCTGCATCATTGAGATTGTCACTTTGTCACCGTCGATCGTAGAGTGAATCTGCCCATCTTGATAGACAGCATTTGCATAAAACATTCGCACCGCTCTTTCGGAGTACGGGCCCCCCATATCCAAGATTTTGCCCCAACCCAGCGGGTCCAGCAGTTCCTTCAGCCCCACTTGACGCTCCAGCTCAGGCACTACACAACGTTTAGCAATGATGTCCACTTCCTTAGCAAACCACTCTCTGGCTGCGTCGACCCTAAATATATCTCGCGGAGCTTGGCGACTTGAACTAGCGCCGGCTCTCCCATCCCTCTTAGAACGGCCAGTGATTCTGCTCAACATCTACTCAAGCGAAGGCAGTCAATGTCAATAATGGTATATAAAATAGCTCAATGCATGCACACAGTTATCGAAAATTCGACAGAGCCTCCCCTTAAAATTCATCATTCTCATTCTCCACAACAAAGGTCAATCAATCTTTCACTTGCAATGGTAATCTTCTACAAACAGTGACCAGCAGAGACTCAACCGACAGAAAATCACAATATTCCAACATATCCCACTTAGTCTCAGTCAATGGTATTAGTTCAGCCATGCAAAATCAAACCATACACTCAAATATGCACAATAAAATCACAATAGTGTGGTTTAAACACCTTTATCCAGCAACTCACAGCACATCAGAAAACAAACCTCAAAGATGTAGATAAAGTCCTGTAAACTCAACAATAAACAACACATTCTCGACTAATTACACCTCAGATTCCAAATTTATCACAAACACAATAAAAGGGTAGGAAAGTGGAGAAAATACCTTGCTTAAGTTGAATGAGTGTTCAGAAGTAGAAAGAACAGCAAAATCTGCAAGATTTCAACTCAAAAATCCTCCAAATTCGATAGTTAGGGTTCGAACAGAACAGGCTCAAAATCGGACTGATTTGGCTAATTTCTGGTCGATTTTGAGTGCTAGGATTGTAGAGGTTTCAAAAACGAAGAGATTGACACCAAGATTGTAGGATTTGGTGGAAGAATGAGGGAGTTATGAGAGATTGAATGAGAGGGGGAATTTTTTCTCTTTCGGCGCTGATGTTCTTCACGATAGAATTAGGGATTTTATTTTCAAATAGTGTCACCCGCGCTTATTAAGTTCAGATTTATCGAGGTGTTCGAACATTGATGTTCGGACTGAAGTTCGGACAGACATACCTGGGCAGCGCTTCGTATCGTGTCTGAACTTTGAAGCTCGGACCAAAGTTCGGACATCCCCGTATTTACCTTCACTAAACTCTCGAAACAGGTCTGAACTTCGATGTCCGGACAGAAGTTCAGACATCGTCGTTCTTTCTTTCTGTTTCTTCTTGCACAATGTCCAAACTTTGAAGTTATGACCAAAGTTCGAACATCTCATTCTGCACAGTCTTCAATCTCTCAAACTGTGTCCGAACTTTGAAGTTTGGACACAAGTTCGGACAATGCTACAGATGCAGAAACCTGCTCTTTTCTTAACCAAAAACATGTAAACAACTTTAACATAATACAAAGCTTAAATAACCAAAATCGAACTGGAATAAAGTACCGAAAATACTGGGTTGCCTCCCAGTCAGCTGCTCCTCTTTAAAGTCTTTTAGCTAGACACTTCCCCATTTGATTCAATCAAAAGCAGCGTGGTTTGAAGCTCCACAACATCCTACAGCAAGCTTTTTCAACCTTCCCAACTCCTTCCGCATTCGCCAAGAAAATTTTGTCTTCATAGTTGAATTTGTGTTCTGAGAAACTATCTTTGCTGCAGGACTGGAGTCATTTTCACCAAAGAATACCGCCTGTATAGGAAGAAGCTTATGATCAGTACCAAGATAGTTTTTAAACGAGCACCATTTACCTTGAAGGTTTCACCAGCTTTGTTCTCCAGCTCGTATGCTCCATAGGATGTAATTCCTACAACTCTGAAGGGGCCTGCCCATATGATTTCAGCTTCCCAGGAAAAAGACACAGCCTGGAATTGAAGAGCAACACCAGATCCCCTACTTTGAAGTCTCTCTTTTGAATCATCCGGTCATGGATCCTTTTTGTGCGCTCTTTGTAAATCCTTGAGCTGTCATATGCTTGTTCCTTTAGTTCTTCAAGTTCAGACAACTAGAATTTCCTCTTCTCTCCAACATCGTGTAAATCAAAATTCAGGGCCTTCAGTGCCCAATATACTTTATGCTCTAATTCCACTAGGAGATGGCAGGCTTTCCCATACACAAGCTTGAACGGAGACATCCCTATAGGAGTCTTAAAAGCAGTCCGGTATGCCCACAGAGCGTCATCCAGCTTGACTGACCAATCCTTCCTTGATGCATTAACAGTCTTCTGCAAGATCCATTTAAGCTCACGATTGGTCACTTCTGCCTGACCATTAGTTTGAGGATGGTAAGGTAATGCCACCTTGTGTGTCACCCCATATTTAGTCATTAAGGAGTCGAAAGCTCGGTTGCAGAAGTGAGAGCCACTATCACTGATGATCGCTCTGGGCACCCCAAATCTGGTGAAGATGTGCTTTTTCAAAAAATTTACCACTGTCTTAGCATCAGCAGTGTGGCAGGGAATAGCTTCAACCCACTTCGAGACATAGTCCACAGCTACTAAGATATACTGATTTCCATGGGATGAAGGGAAGGGGCCCATGAAATCCATGCCCCAAACATCAAAAAGCTCCACCTCAAGAATACCTTGCTGAGGCATCTCATGCCTTCTAGAGTTTTCCCATCCTCTGACAGGTGTCACAATGGGAACAGAAGTGGTGGACATCCTTATGTAGAGTGGGCCAACAGAATCCACACTCTAATATCTTAGTAGATGTTCATGTAGAACCATGATGGACACCTACCTCTCTAGCATCGCCTTATCAAACCATCAGCACAAATCCTAAACAGATAGGGATCCTCCCAGATATAGTGGCGGGCTTCTGATAAGAATTTCTTCTTCTGGTTGTAGCTGTAACCGTGAGGAATCAGCCCAGAAGCAAGAAAGTTTGCCAAATCCACATACCATGGTTCTTTCACCTTTCCAATCATAAACACTGTCTCATCAAGAAAGAACTCATTGATTGGGATTCCATCGTCAGGAATGTCAAGCCTAGACAGGTGATCAGCAACTCTCGTTTTGCTTCCCCTTCTTATCCACAACCTCCAAGTTAAATTCTTGGAGAAGCAAAATCCACCTCAGAAATCGAGGCTTCGATTCATTTTTCTGGAAAAGATACTTGAGGGCCGTATGATCAGTGTGGACAATCACCTTGCTTCCTAGCAGATACGGTCAAAATTTATCCAGAGCAAACACCACAGCAAGCAACTCGTTCTCTGTAGTAGTGTAATTCTTCTGTGCGTCTATCAAGGTCTGCTAGCATAGGTGATCACTCTCAGTATCTTATCCTTTCTCTGACATAATGCGGCGCCAACAGCATAATCGCTCGCATCTGTCATGATCTCAAACGGTTCTGACCAATCTGGTGGAACCACAATTGGAGCTGAGCAGAGCTTATCTATGATGGTCAGAAAGGCTGTCAAGCACGCCTCAGTGAACTGGAACTTGACATCTTTCTAAAGCAGGTCTGACAGGGGCTTAGCAATCTTAAAAAAATCCTGAATGAATCTCCTGTAGAATCCTGCGTGACCAAGGAAAGATTTGACATCCTTCACTGTAGTCGGTGGGGGAAGCTTCTCTATCACCTTTACCTTAGCTTTATCTACCTGGATGCCCTCCTTAGAAACCTTGTGACCCAATACAATACCTTCTCGTACCATAAATGGCACTTTTCCCAGTTCAGCACAAGGTTCGTCTCCTCACATCATCTCCCAATATCTTATCCAACTGCTCCAGGCACACCTCAAAACTCTGCCCATAGACTGAAAAGTCGTCCATAAAAACTTCAATGCTCTTCTCAATGAAGTCATTGAAGATGGCCATCATACACCTCTGGAACGTTGCAGGAGCATTACAGAGGCCAAAATGCATCCTCCTATATGCGATGCAAACGTCCCATATGGACAGGTAAAGGTCGTCTTCTCTTGATCCTCTGGAGCAATAGGGATCTAAAAGTAGCCACTATAGCCATCGAGGAAGCAGTAGAACTCCTGACCAGCTAACCGCTCCAGCATTTGATCGATGAATGGAAGCGGGAAGTGGTCCTTCCTCGTGGCATTGTTGAGGCGACGGTAGTCAATACACATTCTCCAACCGGTCGTCTGTCTCTCTGGGGACCATCTCACCCTTCTCATTGGGAACTGCCATGATCCCTCCTTTCTTTGGGACAACCTGGACTGGAGATACCCACTGGTTGTCAGATATTGGGTAGATAATACTCGCATCAAGAAGCTTCAGCACTTCAGCTTTGATCACCTCCTTCAGATTGGGATTTAATCTTATCTGGGGCTGCCTCACTGCCTTATAATTATCCTTCATATAGATCCGGTGAGTGCAGAAACCCGGATTAATCCCTTTGATATCAGCAACTGACCACCCCATGGCACCTTTATGCCTCTTGAGCACCTCCAGAAGTCTAGTTTCCTGCGAAACAGATAAAGATGCAGAGATAATAACAAGGAGGGTGCTACCCTCTGCCAGAAAAATATATTTAAGGTGGGAAGGAAGATTTGAGTTCAAGGGTAGGAGGCTTCTCTATTGAAGGGATAGGCCTTTGGATAGGTCGATCCAGCTTCTCTACCGGAGGAGTGAAGGAGCGAAAATATGACCTCCCTAGATTTAGCTGCTGGACAACTGAGGCCATCTCAAAGCTTTCCTTGTCATCCTCAATGGATAGGCTCAGTACCTGCTCTAACAAGGTAGAAGACTCACCCAAGGAAAAACGAACTTCAGTACTTCTAGGGATATAATCATCCTCTAGATCAGAAAAATCCTCAAGTAAATCGACAGAAAACACAGCATGAGAAGAAGAGTTCTTTCGCATCATCTTATTAATATCAAAACTCAATTCTTCATCATGAAATTTTAAGTTGATCTTTCCCTTATCAACGTCTATAACAGTCTTAGCAGTACAAAGGAAAGGTCTACCTAAAATTAGAGGTACCTCGATATCCTCATCCATGTCGAGGATTACAAAATCAGCAGGGAAGAAAAACTTACCCACACCAATAATCATATTCTCTACCATACCTCTAGGTGTGATTGACGATCTATCAGCTAATTGAAGATTCAAATGAATTGGAACGAGCTCACCCGCATGAAGCTTCTTGAACATCGTGTATGGCATCAGGTTGATGCTCGTTCCCAGATCGCAGAGGCCGTATCCACAATCCATATCTCCAATTAAGCAAGGAATAATGGGCTGACCTGGATCACCACGCTTGGGAGGCAGCTTCTGTAGAATCACTGCTGAACAGGTCTCTGTTAGCTGAATGTTGTCCTTCTCCTTGTACTTCCTTTTATTTGAAATCAAATCCTTCACAAATTTGGCATAGTTAGGCATTTGTTTGATCGCATCAATAAGAGGAATATTGATAGTCAGCTTACGAAAGACATCTAATAAATTTCCAAATTGCTCATCAAGCTCTTGCTCTTTGAGACGGTTTGGAAAAGGAAGTTCTTTTGCAGATGTTTTTCCTTTCGTATTTTTAATAGCAATTGAATGAGAAGATGAAGGAATAGGATCCTGGGTCTCCTCATGAACTACCTCAGGAGGGGCAGGATGCCCTGATGGTGCACCGGCGGTATTAGAAGGGGGCTCGGTCTCCTCATCAGTATGGCTCCCTGCCACTTTGTCATCGATTAAGCTCCTTCCACTCCTTAGGGTAACTGTTGCTACCTCTCCAGAATCTTTGCAGTCCTCAATCACTACTGCTTCTGAGACCGACACGCCTTCACACTCCTTGGTGATTGGGGTCTGGTTAGGAAGACATTGATCCAGAAGGTCTCTGCTGTAAGAGGAACTGAGTCAACTAACTCATTGTTCCCTGCATTTCGACCATGGAATTCTCTAATTTTTGCTGACCAGCTGCCAGATTCTGATTGATTACAGTTTGCTGCTCCTGAGAAGCCATCAACTTATCCACCATCTCCTTCAGATTGGCATTGTTTGAGCTCAATGATGGTTGCTGAGCTTGAGTCTGTTGTGGCCTGAACTGACCATACTAACGCCTAGCAAAGCCAGGTGGTCCTCCCTGGTTTACCCTCTGAGGCTGCATCTGATGTGAATTCAGGGCGTTATTCAGATTTCCGTACCTCAGGTTTGGGTGCTGATTCAGCATCCAAGACTGCCTATTGTACTGACCAACTGCATGTGCATCCTCGGACTGCCTCATTTCGGCTACCATTGACAGTCCTTGTATTCATGGCCGTCTCCGCACTGTAAGCAGTAGACATCACTAGAACCAGTAGACACCTTCTTTGCAGTTTGCACAGATGTCTGTCCCAAAGTGAGCTGCTCGAGCATCTTCGCCATGTTACCAACTGTGGTACTTAAATGGGCCTGCTCAGCAGCAATTATCTCCATCACAGGGTCTGGAGTCCGAGAAGAAGTCTGACCAACTGTAAAGACTCTTCCACCACTGTTGCTCCACTAGCAGAGCTCCTCACAGTAGGACTCCATAGCAGTCATGAACTCCTCCCCGCTCTTCGTAAGCAGATTTCCACCCAGTGCAGCTCTAACCTCACCTCTATGTTCATATTTTGGGCCTTGGAAGAACCCTTGAGCCAAAGATGTGGTGTTCTGACCATGATAAGGGCACTGACGAAGCAGCTCCTTGAATCTATCCCAGGCTTCACAAACTGTCTCACCGTCGGACTGCCTGAAGGCTATCAGATCAGCAATTATCTGTCTGGTCCTGGAGATGGGGATGTACTTCTCGTAGAACCTGTCTGTCATCAGCTCCCAAGTAGTTATGATACCCGGTGGCAGACGATGGAACCATTTAGATGCTTCCTTGATAGACTGTGCTGGAACAAACACAGTCGAGCATACTCCTCTCCTCCAAACCTTGAGACATCCCCAACGAATCTAAATGAACTAGAAAGCGATGGACATGGTCGAGCGCATCAGCCGGGTCTGCGCCTGAAAAGGTCCCCACAGGGTGATTCCTAACAGCATTTGTTTGATGGCTTGGTTTAAGTTTCTGCCATTCTGCTGTTAACTGTTAACTCCGCTGTGAGATTTGGTAGAATCATAGGGCCTCTTCTAGGAGCAGCTGGTGGGCGATTGATCCTTCCCATTGTGGCTTGCTCATTATTTACTGGTCCGTTTGCAGCCATGGTGAAGGTGAGTGCTCTTCTTGCTCGACGAGCCGTACTGTTGATCTCTGGGTCTAGATTAAATCTTGGTGGTCCTCGAGATCGGGTACCGTGCATTCACCAAACACCACCACAGTTTAAACAAATAAAACGCAGAAATTAAAGTTAGTACTAATATGAAACAGGAATGAACAAACTATTAAATAATAAAATGTCTAATTAACAAATAACAAAATGAACTACAATTAAATTGAAAGTAAGATAGAGTTAAGAAAGCAGTGAAAACAAACAAAACAAATTAAAATACGTATAAACAACTACGAATACACTGAATGTAAAATAAAACAAAATGTTCAAACGGAATAAATTCAAAACTACACTAAAAATTAAAAACAAAACTAGCAAACACAGAATTAAGATTATAATCAAATTAAAACAAGGAAGAAATAAATAGTGCAAATAAAATAAAGTAATATAAAACAAATATAAATAGAACAAAATAGAAAAATAAAATAAAATAAAGTAAAAAACAATTGACAACTAGGGCAAAGGACTAGACAAAGTCAAGTCCCCGGCAACGGCGCCATTTTGCAAACAGGGAAAATGATATACTAAAAACTAAATTAATTAAGCCCAGAAAATAATAAATCAAAGTCCTGTCAGGTTGCAAAAATCTCGGTCGCAATAGTATAGCTAACAGAAGCAACCGGGTATCAATCCACGGGACTTTAAGAAATAAGCCTAATCCTAAGAAAACTGGAAATTTAGGGGGTTGTGAATTGTTTTGTGATTGAATTGAGTAAACGCAAGTCTAAATCTAAATGAACGATTAATGAAAGTAAATTGATAAGTTCAATAAAAATGAGTGGTACTCCGGGTTTGGGTTGTTCTTTACTGGATAAATCTAGCCAAACCTACAGTTTAATTATGAGAAACGGACATGCCAATTCTTAGACTCTCTTCGATCCTAAATCCTAGTTAAAGGAAGAGCTCACCTATCAGAACGTGTCAACTCTAATCTAGAAGCTGGCAAAACACATATAGGTGGAATACGTGCGAAGAATTATTAGCATTTGCAGGAAAAATTATCTATCCGACTAATCTTTCCACAAATCTCCAGATTAATTTGAACTTCTTGTTAATCACCTTATCTGATCATAACAAGATTCACAAAATGACTCTATAAACGCGCAAATTTAGTAGAGAAGATGAATGATTAGCATTAATCTAGAAACAATCCGATACAATCTCATAATCAAATTGCAGAAATTCTAACTAACTTGTATCCATTACGAACAACTCTTCCCTGAAGTTATCCTTACTAGCCAGACATATCAAAGAGCGAATGAATACAGTCAAAAGAGAATTCATCTAAGGAAAGAAAAACTCCCAAATTGAGTAGTTATCCAGACTCGGAGATTTGCTGGCGTAAGGTTGAAGACAATGATTGACTCCCTTCTGGCAATACTCCTCAACGATGGCAATGGTGCGCTTGATGAATGTGGATGAAAGTGAAGCTGATGTTGATGAAGGGGATGAGTGAAAAGAGCGTAAGAGTGTCGTGATGTAATGAGATGCCCCTTCAACTCTGATTAGGTCACTTATATAAGGTTTTCCCCACTTTTTCCTTCAAAACGTCGAACTTCTGTGGATAATTTAGTCGCGTCCGAACATTGGTCCTACCTTCAATGTTCGGACACTTCGTTTTGAGCGCTTCAATTTCAAAAGTCTCGACTTGTGTCCGAACTTCAACGTTCGGACACAAGTTCGGACATGCAGCGTAGAGTGGAGTTTCGACTTCTTCGTTGTGAGTCTCGAACCATGTCCGAACTTCAAAGTTCGGACTGAAGTTCGGACACTTCGTCAGGCACAGCACTCGAACTCTCGACTTGTGTCCGAGCTTGGATGTTCGGACACTAGCTCGGACACACCTTCAAAATCTTCCAAATTCTTCGTTCTGACTCCAATTTGATCCCCGTCTGTTGCATCATCACCCTCATGAGCTAAGCTTCTGTTTTCTTGGCATTTTCCTACATTTGACACACAAAAAGGTATCAACTCTCATTGAACAAGAAACCAAGGGAAAACATAAGATAAGTGTGGAATATCATTAATGCAGGTGCAAAAATTAGACATTTAAGACCACTAAAACCATGCATATTTCACACTTATCAGACGTTCGGGTCTATGAGACATTTAGAATGTTCATGTAGTGGGAGGAATGGGATATCAAGGTCTATGAGACGCTCGGGTCTGTGAGACGTTTGAAATCTTAAGTGCTGGAGAAATTGAGATGTTTGAGTCTGTGAGGCGCTCGGGCCTGTAAGACTTCAGAAGCTTAAGAGAAGTCGAGATGATTTGAGTTTGGAGTGATTTGGAGCTTGGATAATGATTTGAGTGTGTGAGGCAATTGATGTTTGGGTAGAGATTCTGGGTTGATTCCGGGTTTTCGGGTTTGAGGTTCAAAATAGTTGAAGAAATCATTTTGTTGTGAAAGGGCGGATGACCCCGAGGGATCACCCTATGTACCCCCTCGAGTGTGACACTTAATTAATAATAAGTGTCGAGGCTCGAAAGATGGGGCAATGTATTTATGTCCAAAACTAGGGTTTAGAGAGAAACACCATGAATGAGGTGCCCTTGGTCAAGCCCTAATAACGTCTCTAACTCCCGGGTTTTAAAACGTTGAAAACCGAAAACATTGAAATCGAGTGGAAGGGAGTTAGATGATTCTGAAATCCCGGTTGCAACTAGGAAGGCAGTCACATCCCTAGCACCCCGTCTCATAAAAATATAGCTGTAATTAGGGGAGGTTTGTCACCCTAATGCCCCGCCTAAAGAAATCCAAACTGCGACAAGGGATGTGACGACCCCAGTGCCCCGCCTCGGATTGTTTTGGAAAGGGAAACAAGTGATGTCTAACCAGGAAGGAAATGTTTTGAAGGGGTTAGACATTTCTTGTTCCCCGAAAACGTTTTACTTGGATTTGAAAACTAAGTTAGAAAACTTTAAAAGTTGCTCGGAATTCTCGATGAAGAAACACTGATTTTGAGAAAGTTTTTAGGAGAAAACTTTCTGTATATGTGAGAAGAACTTTCTGCGTTTTGAAAGAGTTTTCTATGATGTGATAAGTGTTTTTCCTTTAAAATTCACAAAATGGTTTCTTTGGGTTTTTAAAATAAAGAGTTTTAAATTTTGAAATGGTTTTGAAATTGATGTGAAATTTATTTGAAGAAGTGTTTTTGGATTTTTGAGGTTTGGATTGGATTTACAAGTTGTGGTTTGAATTGGGTTGAGTTGAAATTGAATTGGGCGGAATCAAATTGATTTGAATTAGGTTTGAATTGAGTTAGATTTGAATTGAATGGAATTGAGTTGAATTTGGGCTGAATTGAATTGGGTTTGAATTTGAATTAAATTTGAACTGAATTGAATAAAATTGGGTTTGAAATGGATTTGAATTGAATGGAACTTGGTTTAGATTTGGGTCGAGGCTGGAAAACGTGTCGAGTCAAAGTGGGGTCAAGGTCAATGTTTGATCAAGGTCAACGTTTGGGTCAAGGTCAAAGTTGAAACAGAATGAGCATGGACCGAAGTGGGCTTAGGTCAAATTAGGCTAGGGTCTGAATTGGTTGTGGGATGGATTTGCTAATTGGGCCAGATGGGCTTTTGGGCTTA
This sequence comes from Limonium bicolor, assembly GCA_023374045.1. NCBI lineage: Eukaryota > Viridiplantae > Streptophyta > Magnoliopsida > Caryophyllales > Plumbaginaceae > Limonium > Limonium bicolor. Next base: position 154,094,769 of record CM041778.1, on the reverse strand, counting down.
TTCAGATTTGAGCCGAAGAGGGCTGTTAGATTGAACTAGGCTGTGGGCCGGATCCAGATGGGCCGAGTTAGAATTTGACCTATGGGCCAGGTGCAAATTGGGCCGAGTTAGAATTAGGTTGAAATGGGTTTGGGCCGGTCATGTGTTTGGGCCTCTCTGGTGGATTGGGCCGGGCTTTTCGAATATTGGGCCAATTGGGACCTTATTTGATTTTGGGCCTGATTAAGGCCTTGGGCCTGATTTGATTTTGGGCCGAATTGGCCTATGGGCCTTATTGACTTGGGCTGATTTGTGAGATATTAACAAGTGAGATGGATCAATTTATTTATTTAACTCTTGATTATGGGTGAGTTGAAGGCAAAGGAGGATTCCACCAACATAAAACGAATGAGAGACCCGCTAGGCATGGGGTGGTTTCACATCCTAAGCCCTCCTAAAATAGCCTTAAGGGCTTGTTTTTTGAAGTTTTTGTTCTAATATAAATAATGGTGGTTTAGTGTTTTCTGAAGTTATAGGAGATTATTGCCCCACGAAACGAATGAGAGACCCGTTAGGTGTGGAGCGATAATGCATCCAAAACTTTTCTGTCAGTTTAAAAGGTCCTAAGGGTGATAACTAAGGCTTAATAAGCTTAAAACAGATAAAATTGAGATGAAGATACCTAACCATGAAATGAATATAAACAATACGTACGTGATGAGAAGTAAACCAGATAACATATAAAAAAAAGGACGGAAGGCATTGATCAATTTTCAGAAGCCAATTTCCGCTTTGTTGTTGCTGTTTTTTTTTTAACTTTAAGGACATAACTGTACTGTGAGTGGCCAACAAGCATAGGAACAGATAATCAAATGACTGAAACTTTATGAATCACCAACTGATTAGTCCTGAATCAAATATCAATTTGCTTATCTTCACATGCTACATTCTGCTTTGATTAAGTCCTAGTATCATGTAAGCTGACTGCCTAAATTCAATGTCGAACCATATGGAGCAGAACAATTGAAAACTGACTCAAAGCTACATACAATAGAAAACCGAAACCAGGAACCAAAACCGTAAAACAAACATACACTTTCCATGCACCAAAATTGAAACCCAAACTTGATTAATACAGATTAAACACTTCATTCTTGGTGTTCACTAAAAATTGAGACGTGGAGAAATGTCAAACAAGATCAGAATAGTGCAAAGTGAATTTGTATTGCTGAAATATCAAAAACGAAAAAGCTAGGAGGGTATATATGTTCACAAGTTTGCTAGAAACTGCTTATCCCTAAAACAAATTTACACGAATTGAGAACTGCCGTATAAACAAAAGCGCAAGCATCAAGCTAATCACCAGATAAAGCCATGAGATTAATAAGGTTAGAGAATGATACCAAAAGGGGCACATGTAGCTCCCTGCAAATTTTGGAACAAACCAAAGACTAGACAGAGGGTTAATATGGTTAGGGTGAAATAAAGGTGAAGAGAAGCTCTTCTCTGCAAAATGAAACAGATCGTAGGACTAAGCAAATAAAATCAGCAAATGCATAAGATAACAATAATAACTAAATGCATAGATCCGACAAGAATAATCAGCTCAAACATTAAATACATCCATAGCTGCTCAATTGAAAGAATGAATACCAGGACATTGATACAGAGATTTTCTGCAAAACCAAGAACAGAGAATTGAAAGGAGGAAAAGAACTCAATGGATAGTTAGTTCGCAAGGTTTAACAAAACTCTGATAACACTGAGGAGGGTTGCTAGTTAGAGATACAACTTCCCTTATGCAGTCGGTAGTTGCCAGTTATCGATGTTTCAAAGGGTGGGACAACTTTCAACTAGTTAAAGGTCTCAGACCAAGCAAGCTCATGAGGGGAGTTAACAATGAAACCAGAAGCTCCATCTTATAAGAATTGGATTTATGAACAAACGAAATGGCAACAGGTCCTGGACACTCTCAAATTGCGAGACCATAAAAGTAGAACGTTTCCTGCAACAGAACCCCTGAAATTACTTGCACCCTCATAACCAAAATAAACGCAGGAGTCAATCCATTCGACATATTAAACTTCAACAGAACGGATACTAGAGCAAAAGCGAAGAGAAAAACGAGGATTGAACAAAAGTATAACTACACCACTGTTTTTTAGAGATGCGCAGAAATAAACCCGGATTCGAAACAAAACTGGTATTTCAATTTTTGCCGTGTTCTTGAACTGTAACGTTCATACCAGCCCGATTCTTATCCCATGGATTTGTGCAGAAATGGAACAAAGCGTAAACAGAAGAAAGAGAGATTGACAGAAAGGACATTATGGAACATAAAAGGCAGAAATTCGAACCGATACCATTTTTTTTTGAAACATGAACTTATAAAATGAGGATTCATAGCTCCAGGTCAAGGATCCTGATAAAATGCGATGAACAAAAGAAACAGAGAGAAGGAGTGGAGGTGACTCTCGTTTCGGCAGCAGTTTACCGAATGAACCAAAATTTGGTCACCAACACCAGTTCATCCAGTGAGGAATTTTTATTAAAACAGTAGGTTTCGAAATTGATTTTGTCAAGGAAACGAGTATAATGTCGCTTGCACTGTTAACGGAGGAATGAAGGCGACAGACCCGTAATGGGGTACTGGAACGGAATTTTTGATCGAGCAAATTGGCATGGGGAACGACGGGTATTCGGGGTGTTTTTCAGGAAAACGGTGTTCTCCGGTGACAATGGTGGTGGCTGGGGATGGTTTGCGACAGGGAAGAGAAGGGCAACGTACTGAAGAGAAGGTTTGGGTTTTTTGATCTTGAGGATGTAGAAGGGAGAACGGTGGTTTACGTGGGAAATTTTAGAATAGAAAATGTGGCTGATCCCAAAATCTGACCACAGTAGAGTTGTACATGTCTATTTATAGAAACAAGCTTATGGTTTTTTAGGAAGAATCGGCTTACTTTTTTAAATGGCTACTTAGACAAGTATGGGCTTTGACTGGAGTTTTGGGTTGCAAAACGGGTCCAAGTTAAACTGGACTGCGTTTGGATTTTTTGCGAGTAAAAAATATTTCCTGTGCTCATTCTGAGTCTCAAACCTGAGACCGATGGTACCCCACATGTGTGTACTAACCGGATGTGCTGGAGTGAGTTCCAGCATATAGATGCAAAAACTAAAAAATGAGCTCTAAAGCGAGTCGTACAGAGTAAATAAAAATGTCCTTTGTCATTTGCAAATTTGGAACCGAGAATGTGTAGGTACCCGAGCAACTATACTAACCAATTATGCTAACTCGGAATTCAATATACAAATGAAGGCAATAATATAATAGCCTTAACCCAGACTGGATAACTCCTCTAAAAATGTTAATGTTAAAAAGAAAGCATACAATAAATGAGAGAGTTAATCTAATGGCATGAAATCATGGAACATAACTAAAAATAAAATACAAATCATAATGAGGTATAAACGAATGGGACAGGATAATAACTTGTACATGAAATAATAAAATATCACTAGGATGATGACAACAAACAGAATGTAAAAGGTGGTAAAAATGTAAAATGAATTAAATATATACAAGCAATGACAAATAAAATAGGATAAACAAAACCGTAATAATACTAATCATAATAATATGTACAAAATAATGAGATAGTATTAACATAATGGGATAAAAATACAAGTGAATGTAATAAAAATAAAGACTAAATTAGATATGTACGAATGGCGAAAAATAAGACTAAATAACATGTAATAGAATAAAATAAGATAATAGGAAGCTTAATCAAATAAGTAACAAATGAGGTATACAGATAGAAATAATAATGGGCATAAAATGATAGAAATGATACTAAAAATAAATCCTAGAAGACGATAGCAATAAATAGGATAAAAAAAGTAACAAAATAAAAGAAAACTAATAGGTAAGCAAACAGGCAATGAGACAAAAGGGATGGGTTTAAAACCGGATTGTCATTTGGAAATTCACTTTCAGAAAATCGTGTTTTCATGAAATGCCTTGAAAAGGATTACAAAATGATGGTTTCGTTTCGACACGCACGCTAATACGTTTTGAAAAAGAAAGGTGGCGACCCCTCTTATTTTATTTATTATTTTGGAATTTGCTTTATGGGGTGAGAATTTTTGGTGTCTACACACCAGAATCTAATGGCCATCTGTTGGCTGGAGTTAAGGGCTGAGTGGCGGAGGAACAACATGAAGCCCTGGGTTGAACATATTCCATTAATGAAGTCATTAATGCAATTAAATCAACTCACCCCAACAAGGCCCCTGGGCCTGATGGTAAAAATGGAACATTCATAAATGTTGGTTGGGACACTATTGGGGAAGATTTTACTAGGACGAGTCTCGTAGTTTTAAATACAGATGTCATGCCTAGTGGAATTATCCATGCACATCTTGTCCTGATTCCTAAGAAAGTTGGAGCTACATCAATTGAGCACTTTAGACCAATCTCCATATGCAGTACAATCTATCGGATTACATCCAAACTTTGGTGAGCCGAGTCAAGGAAGTAATGGCTAAGGTAATTTCAAGTGATCAAGGAGTGTTTGTTATTGGAAGGCTAATTTTTGATAACATCATCATGGCACATGAAATGCTCCACTCAATGAAGATTTCAAAGGCCACCCAAAAAGGTCATTTCGCCTTGAAAGTGGATATGGCAAAAACTTTTGATATAGTTGAATGGTTTTGTCCTAGATGTCCCTCAAAGTACGGGTTTTAAGGCAAACTGGATAAAGCTAGTGAAAAAATCTATAATGAACTCGTCGATGTCAGTCCTAATTAATGGTTTCCTAGGAAGAACATTCTTCCCACAAAAGGGCTTAAGGCAATGAGACCCACTTTCTCCTTTTTTTATTTGTTTGATGTATGAAGACCCTGTCCTCAAGTCTAAATATTGCTTCGAATATTGGAGCCGCTCATGGATTCTCCTACAGGAATATGGGTTTTGAAGTGATGAGCATGTTCTTTACAGATGACTACACTGTCTTTGGCAAAGCAAATAACATAATGCACAAACAATGTGGGATCTGATCTTGGACTTTCAGGATGCATCGGGACAAAGCACCAATCTTAGTAATCTTCTCAGTAGGATTACCAGGCATGATCAAGGACCAAATCATAGCTATTTTAGGGGTTCGGGAGGTTAATGACCTAGACCTTTACCTTGGATTTCCAAGTTCCACTGGAAGGAACAAAAGGTAGATCTTCAACTACATTGAGAATAGAGTTTACCAGGGCATTATGGGATGGAAGTGCTCTGTCTCACAGGCTGAAAGAAGTATTCTTATCATGTCGTTTTACAGGCAATCCCATCATATGCCATGGTGGTTATGAAACTCCCAAATGGGTTTATTATGGAAATTCAAAAAGCAATCAAGAATTTCTAGTGGACTGGATCTCTAGCTCGAAAAGGATGTGCTTGCATGCATTCCCCCATGTAAGAGCCTAGACGAAGGGGGTTGGGGATTTCGAGACCTAAGACCATTCAACACTGCCTTGCTTTCAAGACAATCCTGGAGAGTGCTTCAGCAACCTCACCTTCTTATGTCCAAATTCTTGAAGGCAAAATACTTCCAACATTCAGATATTCTTCACTCCAATATTGGCACATGAGCAAGTCGTGTGGCGATGGCTTCATAGCGTAATCTACCTATACAAAGAAGGAGCAACAAGAGTTATTGGTAACGGAGAATCATCTAGAATCAGGGATGGATGGATAATTAGGAAACCAAGTGGTAAACCTTGAGAGTGGTCATTGACTCCCCATGTCAAACAATCTGGCAAAGTTGCCTCGCTTATTGATAAACAAAAACAGACGCTAGAAGGAAAACATATTCAAGATTGGTTCAATGAAGTGGATGCTAATCTCGTCAACAAGATGCCTCTTAGCGCATCGGAAAAGTCAAAACTCGTGGTGTTGGGGCATCTTAAAGAATGGTGCATTCTTGGTTAAATCATCATAATATATAGCTACCTATAAAGCCAAGGCAAGATGAATCTACCTCCTATAGAAGCAAGATTAGAATGTCCATGAAGCAAGTTCGCAAGTGCCACCTTCCACTCAGGGTGCGACTCTTTGTTTGGACCTATACAAGGCATTATTCCATGTCGAACTCAGCTGAATAAACATTTGCACCACCTGGAGGATGTAATTTGTCCTCTATGTGGAGCTGAGGAATCTTTAGCATTTGTATTTGTGCATTGCCCATGCATTAGGAAATGGTGGAAATCCAAAACGCTTGAAAGGCCAGAATTGATTAAGAATGATCATGCTCTTAAGACTGGTTGGTCTCGACCTGCTTAAATGGGAGCTTAAGCCAAACTGACTTCCTTAGCTTCCTTACTCTGAAAGCTTTGGTTTGCCAGATGTCAGCTCTCCCCACCAGCGCACCTGGATAGTCACCAGACGTCAACTTAGCACAACTGAGTTGTTTGGGACTATTAAGCTTGGAGTAAGTTTATCCTCGTCATCGCTACTTGGATATATTCGGGACTATTCAGCTCATAGTATATTTGCCCTCATCATCGCTTTGTGGACAATTGTAAACTCTCAACTTTCACTTGTGAAGTTATGGTACGACTTAACCTATAACTACCGTGACTACCACAATAGGTCTACCCTTTATGCGTTATCTATTCTTATCATCGTATTCGTATCGAGCCAAGATCGTTCGGGTAGATCCTAAGGTGGGGTGGCCATTATAGGTTAGTCTTCTCCTCACTAACACAAGTGATGGGTTCATACACTTGTCCACCATTGTATGGGCAATTTTACTAATCTCAACATATTATTCAGTTCCTTAATATAGCACCGACTAATTAGAGCAAATCTAATCAAACAGGAACGACAACCAACTCAAGATCCAATTCAACTGATTAAAGTTCCAAACAGGGACGGAATCCAACTATCCAATTCAAGTTCCAACCAGCTAAATCAATTAGACAATTCAAGTTCCAACTAATCAAAATAAACCAGACAATTCAAGTTCGAACCAGGTAAGTCACAGGGGCCAAATCATGTCACAACCAACCAAAATCAACCAGAACCATGTACGAGCCACGTAAGTCAAGGGTGCGAAATCAAGTTACAACCATCCAAAATAAACCAGAGAATTCAAGTTCGAACCAGGTTAGTCACAGGAGCTAGTAACTTGTTACGACCAACAAAATCAACCAGACAACTTAAGTTCGAACCAGGTATGTCAACGGAGCCAAATCAAGTTCAAACCAGCCAAATGAACCAAAAAGTTCAAGTTCTAACCGACAAGGCATGCAAATCAACTAGAAAGTTCAAGCTTCAACTGACAAAGCAAATCAACTATAAAGTTCAAGCTCCAACCGACAAGGAAAATCAACCAGCAAGCTCAAGCTCCAACCGATAAGCCAATACAGCAATAACAAGCTAAAACACATACGGATTCATCCTCAGGCAAGCCAAAATCCCAAATCACACAACAATTTGTAACAACAAAGAAGCACGGGTACCTTAGCAAATAGGGCTGCCCATGGTAGGCTAACCGCCTTATTCGGTTACCCGGATCTTTGATTTATCAAAATTCAATTTCGTTACCATTCCATTTAGATCGGTTCACCGATTAATTCGGTTTTTTAAAATTCAGTTCTATTACTATTCTGTTTAGACCGGTTAACTTTTAGTTTGGTTCGGTTTTATCGGTTAAGTATAGTTTTTTATTGAGACTCATACCATTAATATATAGTACAACATTGATCACTCACCTAAATCATGAGTGACAAATCAAACATATGTGACAAAAAAATATAATATATATATTCCTTCAATAGCTGACATTAATTATTATAGGGAAATTTCACGATATACCCCCGAGGTTTGAGCGAATTTTACGAGATACCCCCAAGGTTTCATTTTCATTACGAGATACCCCCGAGGTTTCATTTTTTTTACGATATACCCCCGAGGTTTCATTTTCATTACGATATACCCCTGAGGTTTAAATTTATTACAAGATGCCCCTCAGTTCAGATTTGGATATATTATATTTGTCATATCCTCATTTTACCCTCGCACCATATGCCTCGTAACACGGGTTTATGGTCAAATTTTTAAAAAATTTAAAATATGAACAAAATGCACATAAAAATTAAAGATCAATTAAAATTTTATTTCAATTTAAAAAACATAAATAAAAGTATAAAAACAAATTAAAAAAATAGAATCATGAAAGGTTTAAAATAAATAGAAATGACTAACAACAAAAAAATAATCTATTTAAAAAACTTATATTGTTACATAATGTAAAAACTATTATAGCGGTGGCTTAAAATCATATGCCCCGCAATAACATCAGGGATATATGGTCAAAATTTTGTTTGAACTTGAAACTTAAATAAAATGCTCATATAAATTAAAGTTCATATAAAATTTGAAATCAATATTAAAAAATGAGTATAATTAAATAAACATAAAACAAAAAAAATTAATTAATAATAGAAATGACTAAAAAAAAGTAAATTATTTTGAAAAATAAACATAACTTGATAAGATATGTATTATAAATGTAAAAAGTATAACAATAATATGAATATTAAAAGCAACAATTCATAAAGTACATAGAAAAAATCATTATTTTAAATTAGAAAATAAAGTATAAAAATCATTTTTTTGTTCTTAAAATATAATTGCTATAATAGTTTTTAAATTATGTAACAATATAAGTTTTTTAAATAGATTATTTATTTGTTGTTTGGTCATTTCTATTTATTTTAAAGTTTTTATGATTCTAATTTTTTTTTAATTTATTTTTATACTTTTTTTTATGTTTTTTAAAATTGAATTAAAATTTTAATTGATCTTTATTTTTCTGTGCATTTTGTTCATATTTTAAATTTTTAAAAATTTGACCATAAACCCGTGTTACGGGGCATATGGTGTGCAAGGGTAAAATGAGGATATGACAAATATAATATATCCAAATATGAACTGAGGGGCATCTTGTAATAAAATTTAAACCTCAGGGGTATATCGTAATGAAAATGAAACCTCAGGGGTATATCGTAAAAAAAATGAAACTCGGGGGTATCTCATAATGAAAATGAAACCTTGAGGGTATCTCGTAAAATTCACTCAAATCTCAGGGGTATATCATGAAATTTCCCATTATTATATAAGGTGAACATTAATATTTGAAGGTTTTCATTGTTCATATAATCAGTTAACCGTTCTGAAAAATTCAATACTGAAACCGAAAGCCGTCAATTTACACGATTCACATACCGTAAGAACTGGTACGGTTAACCTGAAAACAGATACAGTTCACTTCAGTTTCGATCGAATACCACAGTTTCAGATTTTTTTTTAGACAACTTTATTAGCAAAGATCAAGGTGCGACAGAATCGGGAGGAGTACCAGGCAAGTCACGTGAGCCAAAGCATATGTTCCAACCAGCCAAAAACAACATTCGAATTCAAGTTTCAAGGTGTCAATATGGTAACACAACCAGCAAAATGAAGTTCCAAATCCAAAACCATAAAGACGTTGGTATAAACCCTACAAATTTCCTCAATTCATTAAACACCGCCGTAATCGACTTACTAAGCTCGAGGCAGCTCGAAGAAGAATGAAGAAGGTTGAACTTGATTTGGGGAACAATGACGACGTAGACATCGAAGGTAGGCAGAGGAAACGAAGAACGGAGAAGGAAGCGCGGCGCGAAAGATTTAACCAACCAAAACAGCGAGCATAAATGAAGTGTAGAAAAATGCTCTCACCGAACAGACCTTGATATTTTTGCTGAATATGCCAGATGGGCAAAATGCCACAGAAATGCGGACTCCGAACGAGCCCAAATCATATTTCTTTCGAGGATCGTACCTCACTGCTGGATGCTATGAACATAGCTGGTTTTACGTTTGTTGTTTGGTCATACTCTCCTAGTGTTTGCAACCTCGCTGCCCATATAGACTACGTCGGTGGTCTCTCGTTCCCTCAGACTACATGCTTTGGCCGTATCCGTTTCCGTTGGAAATGATAGCTGCTTACCTTGATATATAAACGTTAAAAAGGAATCGAATTAGCATGGAATGAAGAATACCTAGCAATCTGAAGATCCAGAACTAAGCCCAGTCCAAGATAAAAATCTCCCAGGATTGCGAGGTGACTCCTCCTACGGTATTGCAGAAGAGAACAATGACTTTTTTGATGCTTTGCCATTCTCCTCATACTTCCCACACAGTAAGTTTTCATCATCGATTTTGTTTTCATTCCTTCCTGGCAAGCACCATGGTAAATTCCTTCCTCAATGCCTGAGCAAGTGCCCAGGTGAACTGATGACTCTTATCTCCGGCATACTACATCATGTCCTTCCTCCCCACCACTTTGGTTGAATCTCTGTCAGCAGTGCACACTCAGGAAACCAAATAGTCTGTATCTATCTCAGTTAACGGCAATTTCATAGTCCAACAAACCTTCCTTTGGTACAAGCGTATCCTTTCTAATGACCTTATGAAGATTTCCAACAACACAGTCAATGACCTTGGACTCACTATGAGACTTATCACCCCACAAAAACATGAAAGCGGTTCCCAATCTCAATCCAGCTACAACCGGGCTGTTTCTTAAGCCCTTCATCCTTCATCTTCAGTCTCACCTGAGCTGCCTCCCTCCATTTTCCAGAAGAAGCATATATATTATGCAGCAACATGTAAGTCCCAGCATTCTCTGGCTCAACTTCCATCAGTTTCATCGCCGCGAACTTCGCTACATCTTCATTTCCCTCATGTAAGTTGCATCCGGCAAGCAGAGCACCCCAGAGACATGCCACCGGTTTCCGCTTCTCCCTAACCTGTGAATGAACTTAATCGCCTCATCCAGCCTCCCAGCTCTCCCGCAGAGATCAACTAAGCAAGCAAAGTGGTCCTCCCTAACTTGAATAGACGGATCATTCACAAGATCTTCAAAGTATTGCACTCCTTTCTCGACCAAACCAGAGTGGCTACAAGCTGATAACAAACCCACATAGGTCACATCATCAGGCTTGAAACCTCCAACTGTACCCCTCATCTCATCAAACAAACGTATTGCCTCAATCCCTGAGCCATGATGAGCATATGCTGAGATCAGACCATTCCATGAGATCAAATCTCTGTGAGTGCTGGGAAACGCATCAAATAGTTGCCTTGCAGTTCTCAACTCCCCGCATTTTGCGTACATATTGATGAGAGCTGAGACCACTGAAGTGTTATATTGATAACTCGTTTTGGAAATGATCTGGTGAATTTGTTTTCCCTCACAAAGACCACCTATGTTACAGCAAGCGCCTAACACACTCACAAAAGTTCCTTGATTAGGTTTGATTTTATTATTATCAATTCCCTGCTGCATTTCCCTGAAAATCATCAAAGCCTGTTCATTTTGTCCTTCCTGAGCACACCCTGAAATCATAGCTGTCCATGAAACAACATTTCTACCCGGCATCTGATCAAACAACAGCTTGGCTCTTTCAAGGTCCCGACTCTGGGTAAACCTGTTATCATAGCGTTCCAAGAAGCTGTATTCCTTTCAGGCATCACCACAAATAGATTATAGGCTTCATCTAGCCTATGGTTTTGAGCGTACCCAGCCAGCATTGCATTCCAAGATACTACACTCTTTTGCGGCATGCTATTGAACACCACCCTAGCTTCCTCAATCCTTGAATTTCTGGACAAGCCAGCAACCATGGTCGTCCACGACACCACGTCCTTCTCCGGCATCCGATCAAAAAGGTGCTTTGCGTCATCAATCCTTCCACTCTGAGCTAAGGCGGTTAAAACTGTATTCCAAGACACAACGTTTCTCTCAGGCGTTAGCTCGAACAGTTCCAGGGCCTTATCTATCTGCCCGATTCTAGCATACCCATCTATCATAGTGTTCCATGAAACCACGTTCTTCTCAGGCATTGCATCGAACAGACTTTCAGCTTCCGAGAGCTGATTCGTCCTAATGTAACCACCAACCATCGCTGTCCATGTGACCACATTCTTCAACGAATCGAGTCTATCAAACAGCTCCCTCGCTTGCCTCATTGATCCACATTTGATATACCCAGAAATCAAAGTTGACCAAGTGAGAACGTCTCTCTGGGGCATCTCATCGAATACCTTCCGTGCTTCCTGCATTCTCCCTTCTCGGCTCAGCTTTGTGATTGCATAATTTTTCTGCGCAACGTCTGGGTTCATGGAGTAATCTTTTGCCATATTAGGAACGAAAATCGATCCATAACATAAAACGAATGGAATTTTGTTAAAAAAAAATCGGCAAATAGAGAATTTAAACCGGGTACTGATTAGAACTGAGGTAGAAGTTCGTAGTCTAGATGAGATATGAATATACGGAGGGCAAAGGAGAGATTTCCTACATAAATTTAACATTTGGAGAGTCAAGCTCAAGCGAATGAAACAGGTACGTGAAGGGAATCAGAGAGGAAACCATATGACAGCTAAAGAGGAGAGCCGCTCTCCGCGGCTAATTGGAGCGTTGCCCGCGCGCGAAGAAAACTTTAACAAGGACGAGCTTGAAGAAACTGAAAAAACTTTGAGAGATGTTATTTGTAAGTCACAAATTTACCAATGCGTCTTCCACTTATATGATAGTTTTTATTTTCATAGTTTGTTTTTTAAAATTATATAAAATAAATAATTTCAACTTCTTCACTAATTTAGAAATTATTTCAACAATTTACAGTTTTAAAAGATTCATCTCTCTTAAAATCTATTCTTGTTGCAATTATCATCATATTTCTTCTTTTTCTCCTCATTCTTGTCACAATTATCATCGTTCATCTTCTTTTTCTTTTCTTCTCATTCTTGTCGCAATTATCATCGTTCTTCTTCTCTTTCTTTTTTTCACCTCTACTCCTGTCAGTTCAAATTAAACTCAAATCGGTCCAAAAATTTTCACTACTTGCATCGATGAATAAATCAACGGAATTGAATGATGAAGAACCATGGAAACTTCTCAATGTCATAACCACATGTAAGCTATATAACCATCGATCTCTTCATTTTTTACCAGTACACGATAGATTTTCTTATCGCACATTACTTTCATCTTCAACCAATTGTCACCGGTGAGAAAAAATGTTAATACAATTTAATTCTTTGTTTAAATTAGGATTACTATTTTAAAAACTTTCAAATTTGTGTTCAGATGCTATGTATTACTTGTTCAAGTTTTAACACACCTTGTTCATTTGTTACTTCATATTTTTAAAGTGAACGTTAATGTTTAAAAATATAAAATTAGTTGTTCAATCTTTTGAACAATATGTTCAATATTTTTTACAATTTGTTCACAAATTTGATACTAATTGTTCATCCAAAAATTTATCATAAAACAATATCTATATAATTATACCATTTAAATTTCTTTTTCCATTTTTTGAACATCAGTTGAATGTTCATATTAGCAATGCACGTTGTTCAACATTTTAAACTATTTGTTCAAAATTTATTTCATGTTGTTTTAAAAATTTACTCAAATGAAAATTGCAGTCTAGTTGTTCATGGATAATTATATAATAAAAGAACATTAGTACAATTAATATTTTGAGATTGGATTACCGTGTTAAAAATTTTAAGATACATGATAAACTTTTAACACACTTTGTTCAAAAAAAGTTTTGTTGTTCCTTATTTTTTAACAGTTACCGTTTATGTTCACAAATATAAAATTAGTTGTTCAACCTTTGAACCATATGTTAAACTATTTTTATAAACTGTTCAAAAATGTGATACTAGTTGTTCATCAGAAATTATAAAATAAAACAATATCAACATAATTATACAATTTCTATTTTTTCATCATTTTTAAACATCAATTACATGTTCATATTAAAATACACATTGTTCAACATTTTAAATCATTTGTTCAACATTTTCAACCATTTGTTCAACATTTTCAGCCATTTGTTCAATAGCTTATACAATTTGTTCAAAATTTATCTTATGTTTTGATCCAAAAAAAAATTATCTTATGTTGTTTATAAAATTTGCTCAGAACAAAATTTCAGACTAGTTTTTTATTGATAATTATATAATAAAAGAATATTAGTAAAATTTCCTCTAAAACTAAGACTTTTTTACTTAATAGTTAATAACTTTTTTAGAATTACTTGTTTTAAGCTTCCAGATTTTCCTCTAAAACCAAAATTCTTTCACTTACCGGTTACTAAATTATTTAGAATTATTTGTTTGGAATTTTTCAGCATTATTTGTTTTAAACTTCAAAATTTCATCTAAAATTGAGTTTTTTTTAGTTAATAGTAACTAAAATTTTTAGAATTGTTTGTTTTAAACTTCTAGATTTTCCTCAAAAACTGGGATTCTTTTCGATTACTAGATTTAATTAATTAAAAATCTAATTTTAAATTATAAAAACAAAAAGAAAAACTTTTAAATATATCAAATCCACACCACACATCCACATTGTTTATATTTTCCATGTGTACACTGGAAGCACGATGCTTTGTGCTTCTGGTTGTACGGTAGAATTTGCCCAAATTTACTAGATGTAGTCACACGCAGCAGGCAGAGGCATTACAGCCGTTATCCTGCAACCGTTTGGCGGCCAAGAATCTATTTTTTTATTTAAGATTATCATAAAACCCTACCAAAATCAATTTATGAAAACTAAAAAAACGTCAAAGCCATTTTTAGGGTTCGTAGTAAATCTACAATCACAAACCCTAAAAATCACTTTAAGATAGTTAAAAAATATCAAAGGCATTTTTAGACCCTAAATCCTACACTACAAACGCTAAAAACCTGTTGAGTTAGTGGCGACATTATAAAGTATAGAACGACTTTAAAAAAGATTACTATATACCGCACACTCTAAAAACCACTCTAGAAAAGCTAAAAAAAATGTTGAGGCTTTTTTAGGATTTGTAGTGGCTGGTTTAGGGTCTCACGACCCTAAGCCCTACACCATAAACCCTAAAAACCTATCTATTTAGTGGCGACATTATAAAGTATATAACGACTTCAAAAAAAAGATTACCCTACACCACACACCCTAAACCACCCTATGAAAGCTAAAAAATGTCAAAGACATTTTTAGGCATTGTAGTAACGAGTTTCGGGTCTAACGACCCTAAACCACAAACCCTAAAAAACTGACGAGTCAATGACGACACTATAAAGTATAGAACGACTTCAAAAAAGATTACCCACACCACACACCCTAAAAACCACTCTATGATAGTAAAAAAATGTCAAAAAATACATTTCGGGATAGTACCAGCAGGGTATAGAATCATAGCCGATAGGAGTCTAGAACAGTATAGTCGGTCATCAGCTACAACGCTTCCAGACTCTGGCCGACTGCAACTTGTGTAGGAAAAAGTGATTACATTTAATAAAAAAGTGACTAAAAATAGCTTTGCAGAAAAACTTTTCATAGTTACACATTTTAAATATGACATTATACAATTTCTCTATATGTTTGTCAATAAGTTGCCATAAAAATCAAAATGTTGGGTATAAAAAATTAGAATAGATTCAATGAGTATGTGTATGTATTACACTTATTTAGAGTAATATAATTTACTATATAGTTGTTATCATATACAGGTAGTCTAATTTTATAAAAAGTAGAACAATTTATTCTACAAAACGTATTTATTATTATATTAAGAAATAAACAAAAGTTTCTTATAATTATATGAAATAAATTTGAAATTCATTAATAACATATTAAATATAAATATGACATTATACAATTTCTCTATATGTTTGTCAATAAGTTGCCATAAAAATCAAAATGTTGGGTATAAAAAATTAGAATAGATTCAATGAGTATGTGTATGTATTACACTTATTTAGAGTTATATAATTTACTATATAGTTGTTATCATATACAGGTAGTCTAATTTATAAAAAGTAGAACAATTTATTCTACAAAATGTATTTATTATTATATTAAGAAAATAAACAAAAGTTTCATATAATTATATGAAATAAATTTGAAATTCATTAATAACATATTAAATATAAATTAAACGTAGGTATTTTTAACTTTCTTAATTTTTTTAGTTATATTACTACTATTAAATATAGAGAATAGCTAATTAAATATTATGTTTAAACCTAAATTTTTTTTTATAGAAAAAATATAATTTATTAACCAGAAAAATATCTCGATAAAAAATATGTTAGTAATTAGTATTAACAAAAATAATTAGAATTTTTATACTTCTAACATATTAATTAAATTCAATTTCATATATATAAAATTTTTTCATTAGTAATATATATATATGCATCCTTTGATTTAAAAAAATATAATAATTGAATTAAATAATAAGACCATCAATAGCATATTTAGAAAATTAAATAAAAATATTTGAATTAACTCCCAAAAATGATATTTGGAAACATGTTAATTAAATAATAATTAATATTTATGTTGAAAATATAAATACAAAATAAATATCATGTTTTATGCTTTTAAGAAATAAGCAAAAGTTTAAAAAATATGTAATCTAATAAATGTTATTAAAATGATTGATTACGGTGGAATGGAACTGATAATGTAACACCCCTAATCCTAAACCTGTAATAACGTCGCAAGTCGTAGCATAATAAATAACAATTCGCAGCGGAAAATAAAACTATCTACCTTGGTGTTACACGCCGTTACTCACCCTTGGAGTAACAAGGCATCCTTACTCTTTCCAACAATACAACTCCTCACGCTGTGATGAACAGATACTGAGCACTCTAATTATTACAAACCAATCCAACTAAATGAGCAACTAACTGAATATGTAACACCCCAACTCAATCCAGATGTGGTCTCGCAACTTAACAGTATATATATAAACATGTCACAGGGGAATTCTTTACAATCCAGGACCTTGCCACGGTCTGACTACAGAATATACCGAACATTAGTACAACAATCTTAACCAATTACATATTCTTCTTACAATCCCCTCACATCCTATACATCTTACTAACTCAAATTGCCATACGAGTGTACATGCACAACTCGTAGGCCACACTTATCCCATAACACTTGTCCCCCCTTCTTACTCTCGCGACGGCCACTTCCTGATGTACTGTTGTAGTAAAAACAGCCCCCAAAGGGGGTCAGCACGAATGCTGGTACGATCCCCTCATGGCCCCCAAGCTAACGTGGCTACGACGACTAATTGTCGATAGCATGGAGGTTGATTAAATGCAAAACAATAGTAAATGCTGTAAACAACAATCCATATATGAACAATCAAAGTTCACACACAATGAACGACTTAAATGCGTTCCCTTAATTAGAGAGTTAGTTATTTAACTCCTTAAATAATGTTCCCTCTTAATCTTAGTCCATCCTTATCTCACCTCAATCTTAGTCTTATCTTAATCTGAGAAACAAACCATCCTTTAATAAGGAGTGGATGTCGCTTATCTTAATCTTAATTATACAAACCATCCTTTAAAGAGGAATGGTTGCAATTCATCTTAACCTTACCTTAATCTTAAACTTAACAATACAAACCATCCTTTAAAAGGGAATGGTTGCAACTTATCTTAACCTTACCTTAATCTTAAACTTAACAATACAAACCATCCTTTAAAGGGAATGGTTACAACTTATCTTAATCTTACCTTAATCTTAATCTTAACTTAATCTCAATATACAAACCGTTCCTGGAAGGGATTGGTTGTAGCTTAATTCGAACCTGGGATTTAGGTGATCCCACCGCACCATCTTAATGCCACCTACTCTGGACGGGAGTCCAGCGCAGCTGAGCCGGCAACCGGCCCTAGGCTACAAGTCCGAAGACAAGTCCTTAAGCGGAGGGCGGATCTGATTCAGATACCGTCCCCTTTTTCTTAGCATGCATGACCGGAGATCGGTCCCGGGTTTCCTCACTCAAGTTCCAGTTAGTAATAGTCTCAAGACCATGTTTGTTGGTTAACCTCTTTCGGTTCATATCGTCCCATATTAGGGAGCGTTCCTTAGTCTCACTCAATTCCTTACTACACGTTGGTTAGTAAGTTCTCACGGTATGTTGTGTTAGTTTTCAAACATCACAACAACAATACAATAAATATAATATTCCGGTTGCATGCTTTATCTTGTTTAGTGAGCACACAAAAACAAATAGCACACAAGCCGAGGGACACCTCGTTAGCAAGCAGGTCACAAGAGAACTGTACCGTTCACCGTTGGCCGTTCGGTTGCTTATTCTCTTCCGGAGTCCAATTTCCAAGTCCTAAAACATTCATTCAGTTTTAGGTTGTTAATCACTTAGCTCAATTCAACTTACTTATCTTACTTAACTTACTTAACCCTTAATGATTCCAACCTAACACCTCTTAAGTCTTACAACTTAATCTTACAAACTTAATCTTAAACTTTTAAGTTTATTCTTAACTTAATCCCTTAGGTCTTTATACCTCTAATCATCATTGCCCCCTTAATGGGGTACCATTAATACCACTAAACTCTCTTAGGTTTCTTTCTTTTTCTTTTTTTTTATGGTCCGACCGACCCACCGACCGACCACCCCCTGGGTAGGTCGGCTGCAGAGAACATCCAACTTCACAGTTTCAG
Source organism: Limonium bicolor (assembly GCA_023374045.1). Taxonomy (NCBI): domain Eukaryota; kingdom Viridiplantae; phylum Streptophyta; class Magnoliopsida; order Caryophyllales; family Plumbaginaceae; genus Limonium; species Limonium bicolor. The sequence continues at coordinate 154,076,185 of CM041778.1, read as the reverse complement.
CCCGACCGACCCAGACTGGGGGTCGGTCCCCTGGGTAGGTCGGCTGCAGAAACTTCCCATACATTGTCAAATTTTCTCCAAATTTTTCCTCAAGCCTCCTAATGGTTCTAACATCATTTGGCACATCAAACACACCTTATAACCTCCACCAAACTCATTAAAACAACTTCCAAAGATCTTCTCAAACATTTGCTCAATTCTTACAACCACTCCTAACACTTATCATATAATTCCTTACATTACCAACTTGTATCTTTACCAAAACTTCAACCAACCCAAGTGTTCCCTCCTTAACAGTTTGGGCACTTCATAAACAATTTTCCATCTTCAGTTCATTTACCAAAACTTCCTCAAGTCATCTACATAACCATGCACAAATTCCTCTCTTTTCCATTTGTTACTCATCATCCTAAACTCTTGGGCATACCTAAACATTTCTTGTCATCCTCTTAGCACCTTAACCTGTTCTTCTTTACCTTAACTATACTACACCCTCTTGGACATTTCCACCTCCTTTTACTCACTTACTCACCATTATCACGATCATACGCTCTTTTACATTCTAGTCATTTCCTTGATGACTTACAACACCTCCTACCTTTTTCACTTCCATCACCCAAGTCCACACATTACCATTCAACTAAACCTTACTAGTCCACCACTAAACATCATCACACTTACACAGGGTTCTCAAAACTCTCATTGTCTTACTCTCTAGTTCATACCTAAATCTCCTTAAGGCATTATACACCTTTCCTTAAAACTTATGCACAAGTCTTACATTCCTCATATCATGATTTTGGTGTGTTTAGTACACTCGCCATAATCCTCTAATTCCTCCTAGGACATCTCTAGGTTACTCTAAACCTCAAGAACTCCTTAGTTAACTCATTTCCACCCAATTTTTCTTTTCATGCTCCCTAGTAAACCCTAGGGCATATTAACTCACCACTACCACTTAAACACTTTGTTTTCTACTCAAATTTCGCCATAGCTTCTCTAGCATCTTATCATGCCCAACTGCATTGTTTTCCTCATTCAACCATCACACACACATCAAGTTCTTCTCATCATATCTCATCACCCAAACCAACTCATTCACAACAAACTCAATATATTGCAATAATCTTAAATTGCATAGCACTAAGGCTCTTAAATGACATGGCTCTTAGGCCCTTAATGACATGAATTTAAACACTGAATTTCCCACATATAAAAGCTTTCAACCTGCAAATACCCCATCAATCTCATAGTAGTTATAATGCTCTTAAAATCCATCTTTAACTTATATTACTAACTCATTCCCATTTGCTCCTTAGTCACAAGTTCACAAAGCTTATTTAAGTTCTTTTTCTTAGGTTATATAACCCAATACACAATGTATGTTATAAACCCGTATAATTCCTACCTTATATTATATCTGCTACAATGCTCTTCTAAGTTGGATTGTTTAATTCTTTGCTGTCAGTTGGGACGTCAGCGGCATTGTTTTAATTGTCAGGACGAGGAGGTCATTCGGTTAATTAATTAAGGTAATTAATTATCTGATTTATAAGGAAAGGTTCCTTATTTTCCCCTTGCATTTTCTAATTATTCTAATCACGTCAGATAGATCGTGAGAGCGTCTCTTCATCGTGCTTTCAGAGCGACAGTTTTGACTCCTTCCTCCCTCTCTGCTCTCTCTCAATTTCTTCCTCTGCTGCGATTGTGTGTCCTTCTGTTGCTGCTTCGGATTGTGTCGCTCATTGCTGCGTGGCTGCTGAGTATTCCCGTGTCGCGAATTCAGGTTTGGAGTTACAGATTGTGTATTCCAGCGTAGTTTTTTCCTCTCTCCTGTTTTCTGATTTGAGACTTCGGTTTGATGAATTCAGAGGTTGCTGGGTTGTCTTCGATCTGCGTTGCACGGGCTGACTGTTTGGACTGTGGGATTTCTAAACTCCCGAATTCAGGTTTGTGTTGCAGTTTTTCGAGGTTTTGAGTTTGGGGGTTTCCTTCTTCGTTTTCTGATTATAGATTTGACATTGTGGGATTCAGTTGCTGAGGATCTCTGTCGGATTTCTGGATTGCTACGGACTGTTTCAGATTGTTGTCTCTGCTGATTGATTGAGGTAGGTGGTTACTCGATTCAGTTTGGAAGTTCAGCCATGGGGATTGCAACGGTTCTGTTTCGTGTGTGATTTCTGTTTGTGATGTCTGTTTGGTTGCGTTTTGGAATGGTTAAAACCCCATGGTTTCCTGTTTTAATGTCTGATTTGGTGTGTGTGCTTAATTGGCAATTCGTGGTATCGAATTGTGTTGTTTTTTTTCTGCTCTGTTCGTCTTCTGAAATTTGCAGTTTCCGCACTGTCCGAACTTCTGTCCGAGCTTTGAAGTTCGGACAGTGCGTTTTGCTCTTCTGCTTTTCAAGTTCGGGGCATGTCCGAACATCGGTCCGAATGTTGATGTTCGGACACACCCTCAGGTTTTCTTCTGATGTAAGTTCGACCTGTGTCCGAACTTCGACGTCCGACACAAGGTCGGACCTTCCGCGTGTTCTTCCGTAAAACCTGTCCGAACATCCGTCCGAACTTGGATGTTCGGACATTCTGAATTTCTCTATCTGATTTCAACTCGACTTGTGTCCGAACATTGATGTCCGGACACAAGTTCGGACATTTGGCAAACTGTGGTTTCTGAGTCTCGACTTGTGTCCGAACTTCGACGTTAGGACACAAGTTCGGACACCCCTCTGTTTTCAGCGTAACTTCTTCGTTTGAACTCCGATTTGAGTGCCGTCTGCAGCATTGGATTCCTTATGTCCTGTACTACTGATTTATGAGTGTTTTGGCATATTTAAATGCAACTTTGCTTCTGTTTAAGCAATCCTTCTGTTTTGGGACATTGCACATTGTTTCTGAGCCGTGAATGGCTGGGTCGAGCTATTCCGTGGTATACCATGTAGACGTCGTTCTGAGTGTGGGTCATTCCCTTTTTGTTCTGTGGGGTTGACGAACCCTTTAGCTCTTTCGAGTCATTTCTGCGTTGCGTACCGAGAGACCTGGTATGGTCTATGGGTCTTCGACCCTTCTGAGTGTGTGCATTGTGTCTTGTCCCCTTTCTGTTTAAGTGCTCTGACTGTTTCGATATGGGAACCCCTTGATTTCCACTCCGTTTCTGTTCTGAAAGCTTCTGGATATTGAGAATTGTGGATATAATGCTTATCTTCTCCTTCTTCTGATTTCAATTGTTTTGAGCGACCTTACTGGGCATAGTTGTGTGCTCATTCCCCTACTTCTAACATTTTTGCAGATTGATCAGTGAGGATCATCTTGAGTTCTGGAGCTCTAGTGTTTAGCTTTTGTTATTCGTTCAGTTTGATATTTTGAGATGTTGTAGCCTCCGGGCCTTACACCTTTTGACTTCTGTTTCTGACTCAGTTACGTATTTGGGATTTTGGTGTTTGCTTTCGTTGTATTTGAATACATTGGTTTACAATGTTTATGTAAACTTTGTTTTGGGCCTTTATTGCGTTTGAGTGTTTTAGAGCCTTGCGTTATTAGGTAGTAATACGCGGCGTGTAGCACCCTTAACTCTTAGGCCGGTTTTAGGGGTGTTACATTTAGTGGTATCAGAGCCAGGTTTGACTTTCTTTGGTGTCTGTGGGTGTGTTTGCTTGTGTGAGAGTCAGTTGTGACAGTGGTTGACAGTATGAGTTAGTTCTGACAAGTTTTGGATTTGTGTATCTCAGAATGCCTCCTCGTAGGACACCAGTGACCCCTCAGGGAGATGTTGCGGATGCAGTGCAGCAGTTTGTGACGCAGTTGATGCAGACGATGGCTGCAGCTGCTGGGGGAGCTGGTGGTGCTGGCCCAGCAGGGGCGAATGCAGTGGGAGGCCGAGTCCGAGCACTCCAGGAGTTCATGAAGCTAAAGCCGCCTTCCTTCGACGGCTGTGGCGATCCTCAGGAGGCGAGCCATTGGATTACTGAGGTCGAGGACCTGCTGAGAGTGATGGGGTCGGAGGACGACCAGAAGGTAGACTTCGCCACGTTCCTCTTCAAGGGGGAGGCGAAGGAGTGGTGGCGCATGGTGATGGGTAGACATCCCCAGCCTTGGACCTGGGATCAGTTCTGCTTGGAGTTCAACAAGCAGTTCTATCCGGATGTCTACAAGGACCAGAAAATCAATGAGTACAACCGGCTGCGTCAGGGGAGAGATATGACCGTAGAGGAGTACGTGAGGAAGTTCGTGACTCTGTCGAAGTATGCTCCGGAGCCAGATGAGCACAGGAAGGCTCATAAGTTTGAGAGCGGATTGAGACCCGACATTAGGTCCGCTGTGACACCCCTTCGTCACCGGACCTTCAGAGATGTGGCGGATGTCGCCCTGCTGGTAGAGGCTGACATCAGGGGCAGACAGGCGCAAGGACCATAAGGGGAAGAGGCGTGCTGAGGAGCCTCAGAAGAAGGAGGCTGCTCCTCCTCAGAAGAAGCAGTCCTATGGAGATCGCCGGGGAGCTTCTTCATCTTCGTCAGCTGGGGCGAAGTGTGGGTCTTGTGGTCGCTCCCATCCTGGTAGGGAGTGCTACAAGAAGACTGGTGCCTGCTTTAAGTGCGGGTCGATGGAGCACCGGATCGCTCAGTGCCCTCAGGCGTCCAGTAGAGGCTCAGGAGATAGAGGCATCGGCTCAGATTCAGGGGCGAGGTTCAGAAGAAGCCTCAGACTCAGGCCCGGGTTTATGCTATGGCGGGGGAGCGTGATCGTGCTGGTGATCGCGTCATCTCAGGTATCCTCCAGATCCATTCTCGAGATGTATTTTGTCTGTTTGACTCTGGAGCTACGCATTCCTTTGTCTGCTATGATTTGTTGGGTGATCTTGGATTGACTGCTGTGTCTAGTGAGGTAGACCTATGTGTGAGTAGTCCGTTAGGTGGGGTTGCCCCTTGTGTGCTGGATTCTGTGTGTAAGGCTTGTCCCATAGTAGTTCGGGACAAGACCTTTTGTGCTGACCTCATCCCGATGCGGATGACCTGTTTTGATGTGATCCTGGGCATGGATTGGCTAGCAGAGCACCATGCCCATATAGATTGTGCAGCGAGGAAAGTAGTGTTCGACTTGCCAGACGGGACTCGCTTTGCTTTCTCTAGGAATGCAGTGCCATGTGCGCCGGGGATTGTGTCAGCGATGCAGGCAGCCAGCTTCTTGAGGAAGGGCTGCCAGGGATTCTTGTGCTATCTGCCAGAGGTGCGTGAGGGATCTAGCTTGGAGAGCATCCCGATTGTCAGAGAGTTTCCTGAGGTCTTCCAGGACGACGTGCCCGGACTTCCACCAGTGCGAGAGGTGGAGTTCACGATCGATTTAGCGCCAGAGACTCAGCCCATCTCTAGGGCCCCGTACCGCATGAGTCCGGCGGAGTTGAAGGAGCTGAAGGTTCAGCTTCAGGAGCTGCTAGATAAGGGCTTCATACGCCCTAGTGTTTCGCCTTGGGGAGCGCCAGTGCTGTTTGTGAAGAAGAAGGATGGGACCTTCCGATTGTGCATCGACTATAGAGAGCTGAACAAGGTGACCATCAAGAATCGCTATCCCCTTCCGCGCATCGACGATTTGTTTGACCAGTTGGCGGGCGCCACAGTGTTCTCGAAGATAGATCTTCGTTCGGGCTACCATCAGTTGAGGATTAAGGCGAAGATGTGCCTAAGTCCGCTTTTAGGACTCGTTATGGTCATTACGAGTTCCTAGTCATGCCTTTTGGATTGACTAATGCTCCATCAGTATTCATGGATATGATGAACCGGGTTTTCAAACCCTATCTGGATCAGTTTGTAGTGGTCTTCATAGATGATATCTTGGTGTACTCCAGGAGCGCAGAGGAGCATGAGGAGCATCTGAGGATTGTTTTGCAGACGCTGAAGGATCGTGAGCTGTATGCTAAGTTGAAGAAGTGTGACTTCTGGCTTGATCGCGTGGTATTCTTGGGACATGTGGTCTCGAAGGACGGTATCTCAGTGGATCCTGAGAAGATTAGAGCTGTGATGGAGTGGGCGAGGCCCACGAATGTTGCTGAGATTCGCAGTTTCCTTGGGTTAGCTGGGTACTACAGGAAGTTTGTTGAGGGGTTTTCTAAGATTGTATCCCCGCTGACCCGTCTGTTGAGGAAGGAGGTCAAGTATGAGTGGAGCGAGGCTTGCGAGCAGAGCTTCCAGGAGATTAAGAAGAGGTTGACGACCGCACCGATTCTGACTTTGCCATCTGGGACCGAGGGATTCGAGGTCTTCTGTGATGCGTCCCATAAGGGATTAGGATGTGTTTTGATGCAGCAGGGTAAGGTAGTGGCTTATGGCTCCCGACAGCTTAAGCCCTATGAGAAGAACTACCCTACCCACGATCTGGAGTTGGCAGCTGTAGTGTTCGCGCTTAAGATTTGGAGGCATTATCTGTATGGAGCGTCGTGTAAGGTTTACACGGACCACAAGAGTCTCAAGTATTTGTTCACTCAGAAGGAGCTGAACTTGAGACAGAGAAGGTGGTTGGAGCTACTTCACGACTACGATTTGGAAATCCTCTACCACCCGGGTAGAGCGAATGTCGTTGCAGATGCCTTGAGCCGGAGAGGTGCTTCGGGTGTAGCTTGTGCTCTGACTGGAGTCCAGAGGTCCGCCTTAGAGCTGCAGCGTATGGGTGTTTGGGTAGTCAGACCAGCCAGTGCCAGTGTGATAGCAGCGCTTCAGGTTCAGTCTTCTTTGGTCGACAGGATCCGGGTTGGTCAGGAGTCAGACTCAACTTTGTGTCGGATCAGAGAGGGGCTGTCTTCAGATCAGAATTCAGATTTCAGTGTCTCCAGCGATGGTGTCTGCGTTTCAGAGGCCGTGTATGTGTGCCAGACGATGCAGTGCTGCGCAGAGAGATCCTTCAGGAGGCTCATGGAGCGCCATATTCAGTTCACCCAGGAGGGGTGAAGATGTATCGAGATCTCAGAGAGTCGTTCTGGTGGTCTGGGATGAAGCGTGACATCTCCGAGTTTGTTTCGAAGTGCCAGACCTGTCAGCAGATTAAGGCTGAGCACCAAGGCCAGCGGGTTTGCTTCAGCCCCTTCCCATTCCTGAGTGGAAGTGGGAGAGTGTGGGGATGGATTTCGTCATGGGTTTGCCCAGGACTCCTTCGGGTTGTGATGCCGTATGGGTGATAGTTGATCGTCTGACGAAGTCTGCTCATTTTCTGCCGGTGAAGAAGACCTTCAGTCTGGAGCGTTTAGCTCGTTTGTATCTCGATGAGATAGTGAGGCTTCACGGTGTGCCTACTACTATTGTGTCTGATCGTGACCCACGTTTTTTTCGAGATTTTGGCGCAGTTTGCATAAGGCCTTGGGTACGAATTTAGCCTTCAGTTCAGCTTACCATCCTCAGTCAGATGGCCAGACAGAGAGGACTAATCAGGTTTTGGAGGACATGCTTCGCGCATGTGTCCTGGACTTGGAGGTAGCTGGGAGCAGCATGTGACTCTGATTGAGTTCGCCTACAACAAGCTTTCAGACGAGCATTGGTATGGCTCCGTTTGAAGCGTTGTACGGTAGGAGGTGCAGGTCACCCATCTGTTGGGATGACCTGAAGGAGAGGGTTTTGGTTGGACCCGAGCTGGTGCAGGGTGCAGTGGAGAAGATCAGGATGATTCGTGAGCGTCTGCTTGTTGCTCAGAGTAGGCAGAAATGTTATGCAGACCAGAGGCGTAGGCCGCTCGAGTTCGGGTTGGAGACCATGTGTTCTTGAGAGTTTCTCCAGTTAGGGAGTAGTCCGTTTTGGGAAGCGTGGGAAGCTTAGCCCGAGGTTCGTTGGACCGTTTGAGATTCTGGAGAGGATTGGCCCTGTGGCCTACCGTCTAGCCTTGCCTCCATCTTTGTCAGCTGTGCATAACGTCTTCCATGTGTCTATGTTGAGGAAGTATCTACATGACCCGTCTCATGTGATCGACTACAGCCAGCTTCAGTTGAGAGAGGACTGCAGCTTCGAGGCGGTGCCTACTCGTATTTTAGCCAGGGATGTCCGTCGGCTTCGTAGTAAGACCCTGCCTATGGTGAAGGTCTAGTGGTCAGATCAGTTAGAGAGTGAAGCGACTTGGGAACTCGAAGATGAGCTGCGTGCCAAGTATCCCTCCCTGTTCGAGCAGTAAGGTGAGTTAATCTCGAGGACGAGATTCTTTTAAGGGGGAGGTGATGTTATAACCCGTATAATTCCTACCTTATATTATATCTGCTACAATGCTGTTCTAAGTTGGATTGTTTAATTCCTTGCTGTCAGTTGGGACGTCAGCGGCATTGTTTTAATTGTCAAGGACGAGGAGGTCATTCGGTTAATTAATTAAGGTAATTAATTATCTGATTTATAAGGAGAGGGTTCCTTATTTCCCCTTGCATTTTCTAATTATTCTAATCATGGCAGATAGATCGTGAGAGCGTCTCTTCATCGTGCTTTCAGAGCGACAGTTTTGACTCCTTCCTCCCTCTCTGCTCTCTCTGAATTTCTTCCTCTGCTGCGATTGTGTGTCCTTCTGTTGCTGCTTCGGATTGTGTCGCTCATTGCTGCGTGGCTGCTGAGTATTCCCGTGTCGCGAATTCAGGTTTGGAGTTACAGATTGTGTATTCCAGCGTAGTTTTTCCTCTCTCCTGTTTTCTGATTTGAGACTTCGGTTTGATGAATTCAGAGGTTGCTGGGTTGTCTTCGATCTGCGAGTTGCACGGGCTGTAGACTGTTTGGACTGTGGGATTTCTAAACTCCCGAATTCAGGTTTGTGTTTAGTTTTTTCGAGGTTTTGAGTTTGGGGGTTTCCTTCTTCGTTTTCTGATTATAGATTTGACATTGTGGGATTCAGTTGCTGAGGATCTCTGTCGGATTTCTGGATTGCTACGGACTGTTTCAGATTGTTGTCTCTGCTGATTGATTGAGGTAGGTGGTTACTCGATTCAGTTTGGAAGTTCAGCCATGGGGATTGCAACGTTCTGTTTCGTGTGTGATTTCTGTTTGTGATGTCTGTTTGGTTGCGTTTTGGAATGGTTAAACCCCATGGTTTCCTGTTTTAATGTCTGATTTGGTGTGTGTGCTTAATTGGCAATTTGTGGTATCGAATTGTGTTGTTTTTCTGCTCTGTTCGTCTTCTGAAATTTGCAGTTTCCGCACTGTCCGAACTTCTGTCCGAGCTTTGAAGTTCGGACAGTGCGTTTTGCTCTTCTGCTTTTCAAAGTTCGGGGCATGTCCGAACATCGTCCGATGTTGATGTTCGGACACACCCTCAGGTTTTCTTCTGATTTAAGTTCGACCTGTGTCCGAACTTCGACGTCCGGACACAAGGTCGGACCTTCCGCGTGTTCTTCCGTAAAACCTGTCCGAACATCCGTCCGAACTTGGATGTTCGGACATTCTGAATTTCTCTATCTGATTTCAACTCGACTTGTGTCCGAACATTGATGTCCGGACACAAGTTCGGACATTTGGCAAACTGTGGTTTCTGAGTCTCGACTTGTGTCCGAACTTCGACGTTAGGACACAAGTTCGGACACCCCTCTGTTTTCAGCGTAACTTCTTCGTTTGAACTCCGATTTGAGTGCCGTCTGCGGCATTGGATTCCTTATGTCCTGTACTACTGATTTATGAGTGTTTTGGCATATTTAAATGCAACTTTGCTTCTTTTTAAGCAATCCTTCTGTTTTGAGACATTGCACATTGTTTCTGAGCCGTGAATGGCTGGGTCGAGCTATTCCGTGGTATACCATGTAGACGTCGTTCTGAGTGTGGGTCATTCCCTTTTTGTTCTGTGGGGTTGACGAACCCTTTGGCTCTTTCGAGTCATTTCTGCGTTGCCGAGAGACCTGGTATGGTCTATGGGTCTTCGACCCTTCTGAGTGTGTGCATTGTGTCTTGTCCCCTTTCTGTTTAAGTGCTCTGACTGTTTCTGATATGGGAACCCCTTGAGTTCCACTCCGTTTCTGTTCTGAAAGCTTCTGGATATTGAGAATTGTGGATATAATGCTTATCTTCCCCTTCTTCTGATTTCAATTGTTTTGAGCGACCTTACTGATGACGGTCGCTGCTTACTGGGCATAGTTGTGTGCTCATTCCCCTACTTCTAACATTTTTGCAGATTGATCAGCGAGGATCATCTTGAGTTCTGGAGCTCTAGTGTTTAGCTTTTGTTATTCGTTCAGTTTGATATTTTGAGATGTTGTAGCCTCCGGGCCTTACACCTTTCGACTTCTGTTTCTGACTCAGTTACGTATTTGGGATTTTGGTGTTTGCTTTCGTGTATTTGAATACATTGGTTTACAATGTTTATGTAAACTTTGTTTTGGGCCTTTATTGCGTTTGAGTGTTTTAGAGCCTTGCGTTATTAGGTAGTAATACGCGGCGTGTAGCACCCTTAACTCTTAGGCCGGTTTTAGGGGTGTTACAATGTAAGCTCTAAGCCACATGGTATCCACCTAAACTCATCCTTAAAACTTAAACCACCATTAGGTAAGCATTTTACCTTGTTTTCTCAAGCTTATCTTAACTTCCTCCTTAGACCTTCTTCTTGCATGAATCTCGGCCACCACTTAAATTCCCCTTGCCAATGTTCCAATCAATATTCAATGACTCATATGAGTACTAAACAATACACTAACCTCAAGAATAAAAAACCTAGGTTAGGAGTGTTTCTAAGGCATAAAGTGGACGATTACCTTTGAAGTCTCAAGATAGACTTTGGCATTGAATGAAATAGGACCTCCACTAGTCCTTGGTGAATAAATCAAGCTAGAACAAGGCATAAAAACATAGCCCCATGAGAAGAAATTTTCGGCCATGTAGAAGAAATGATGGAAACATGGTTTTTTCTTACATTTTCTTTACCTTAAGAGAATGGAGAAGCTAATGAGCTCTTCAAACTTGATTTTCCTCCATCATGGAGTTTTATCATGGCACCAAACTTGAGCTTTGAAGGATTTGAAAAGATAGGAATGAAGGCCTTGATCTAACTAAGAGAAATCTATGCTTACTTTTCGATTTGGAGCAAAGATGAACATTTGGTGAGCAATTGAAGGTGGAGGCACCATGGATGGAGCTCTCACGGTTTTGGAGAAGGGAATAGGTAGTAAAACCGATGGTGAAGGTGGGAAATGAAGAAGAGAGGAGAGAGAGAAGGTAAAGAAGATATTTGTCATTTAAAAGCAAATAGTGAATTTACTCACTTTCCCACCTCTTTCCTTACTTACTAGCACATGTGGTGAGTCACCACTTCAAAAACCGTTCCCCCCTTTAATAATAAGATACTTTTGGTCTTTGTTGACCAACTAATTGACTTAAGTTGATTAAAACTTAAACTAGTCACTATTTGGCACTATTCACTAATCAGTGCACATATTTCTGAAATTTTTGATTTCCCATTGATTTAGACTTCCTAATGTGATACTAATTAGTACACATGTTTATTAAGAGTAATGATGGACATTTAGCCACTCAAACTCAATTCTAAGACAATTTCTCAAAAATGTGCTTTAAGACTTCTTAAAGCACATTTTGTGTTTTAACTTGTTTTCAAGCTTGGTTTTCTTTACTAATTGATCTAAAATGACCATTAGAATATTACTAAGGTCTTATCATGATATTTGGGTACTCACCCAAGTCTCTCCAAGCTTAGAGCACATTTTTGCCCTAATTGCCCTTAAGGCATTTTCTTGTGTTTTCCTTGGTTTAAATTGTCTACCAATCTTTCTAAGGCATATTCTAGCCTTACTACATCATAATTTGATGTTTACTTAGCATACTTAGGTTTGGGGTATTTCAGAATACAACAACCTCCTTAATACAACACAAAACAAAACCAAAGGTGTTTGTTGAAAACACATTAGCTACCCCCGTGTCCCGCACTCCAGCTTGAGTCTTCTTCAATAACCTGGAATGTTTGGCCCATTGAAGGGCTCAGCAATCGAAATGCTAGTATGCTTAATGTAGTCTTAAATCATCTAGATTCCTTAAGTCGTTTTAGCCATCTTGATATTAGATTCTTTACATGAAATACCGGTTTACAATAACAATAGTAATAATTGTAAACATTAAACAATCACATAACAACTCACCTGTAAACATCAATGTACAATAGTACACAACACCAATAACCACACATCAATAATCCATAACAATAACCAATAATCTCACATCAATAACAATAACCAAATAAGATACGCGTATTAAACTGTACTTGTTAGTTGGCCACCTGGCCCTTATCCTTTAAACCAATCACTTAACCTTTTCCAATTAAATTTCACCTCAGGCGTCATGTCAAGACAATACTTAATAACTTATTAATGGACGATAGTCCCCTGGATTCCAATGGAACCGTTACCAGCTAACCTTATGGCCCTGGATATATATTGACCGATCCGGTCGAACCTGTGCACCAACGGCAGTGCCTTCCGCCATCCTCGAATGTGACTGATGGATTCCCTTGAGTGACTCCCCATTGAAGTCTCTCGTAGTGATCATGATGCGCAACCAGAAAGTCAAAACAGTCTGGATTCCTCTCTTTATAAGTTAGCCCTTTAGTCAGTGATACATAACCAATCCTTGAGTTAAGACTATAATAGTTGACCATCAGTTAGGTTCAATAATACCTAAAGGTCAGTTAGTCTTGTTCCAGTTTAGATGTATAAACTTCCCGTCATAAGACTTCGCGTAACAATAGAACGCAACAGTGTTGAGCAATACAGTGTACAATATCATATACATAAAGAAATCACAGATATCGCTCTTAAACAATTAAACACATAACGTATGGACCTTAGGAAAATCCTTAGGACATTCAGAGTCTCAGACCACACAATTAACATACCGTTCACCAAGTAACTGCTAGCTTGACAAATTCCTGTTCAGTAGTTCCTTCCCGTACGATGTTATATAAACATGCAATACCGGGTAATATTAATACCACTATTCATTAAGCATTACAATACTGTCACTGTAGAGTTTATATTCGTAGGATACTAACTCTGTATGTTCTTTATTTCCCCCCGTTATTTAACAGTGGTTCTAGTTAGCTCATTAGTTCATTATTTTATGTGATCTCCACATGTGATAATGAATTTCCATCTTGTAGTATATTTCCATTTCCTTAATTATATACTCATAATTGTTTCCACTTATTTTTTTATATTATATCCTTTGGTCATTTTTATTATAACCACAATTATTTTATAAACTTTATATTATACTCCATAATATACCATAATACATTATATTACCTAGTTTTACTTCCTTTCTTTATTAAATTACAAAACCAACCTTTTCGATTTTGGTATTGTATTTTGTACCCAACAACTTTTATAACTTAACCATATAACTTTATAATTTACCAATTACCACTTTAATATCTCGGTAATTACCAAATGAATATTCTAATTTTTATACATTACCAAATAACCTTATAAATTCGGTAGTTACATAACATACACATTAACTTTTGTAAATTATTAATTAACCACATTACCTTTTTAATTTACCAAATATCCATATTAACTTTCGTAAATTACCATCTTATTATACCAACTTTTATAAATTACAAATAAACCCCTTAACTTTTGGTTTTCACTTATATTTTCCTTTATTCACTGTTTAACCCCAAAACTTTATATAAGTTACATATTATCTTATAAACTATAGTTTTAATATTCAGTTTTCTTAAATAACCAAGTGAACACTTATATTTTTGTAAATCACCATTTCACCCCCTTTTAATTCGGTTTTACCAATATCTTTCATAAATTACATATTCACCCCAAAACTTTTATAAACTTAATATTTTATGTCATAAATCATTTTAACCCAAAGTTTTTGGTCAACACTTTGACCAAGACTTAATTTCATAATTAATACTTTAATATACCCAGAAAAACACATGTAATTCTCGGCCATATACTATATTTTCCAATATACAAAATAGTCCCAAAACTTTATAAAATGTTATTTTAACACTTAACCACTTATTTAAATTCACCAAAATTCATAATATTAATTCCTACCTTATATTATAACATAATTATACCAAATTAACCCTTATGTTCTCGGTAATCATATATAATACACTAAACTTTTCAAAATTTACATTTTAGCCACATAACTTTATAAACTAGCCATTTAAATATTTGTAGCTATTTTTAATACTCCTAAAATTTATAATATAAGTTAATATACTTATATATTTCGAAAATCACCAAATAAGCCATGTTATTCTCGGCTTTGATTTTATTTTACTATATAGTTTTGAAACTTGATTTATAATAAATACATATAAATGTATATAAGCCATATAACGCTTCTAAAAATTATGCTAATGACTTAGAATGATTATAAACTCAAAGTAGAACATTTAATTCTTAGACAATTCGGTTTATATATATGCATCTTAATTAATTTTTTTGTGATACAAATATATACCTTAAGGTAATAATCTTACCTTATATGTTATAAATTATTTTCTTGACATTATAACCCATAGTATTTTCGGCCTTAATTTATTTCGAGGTTATGTATAATTTTTATACCAAAGTTTGAAGCTTAATCAAGCTTAAACTTAATAAACCTTAATTATATAAACTTACTCCTTAAATCAAGACAATTCTTGTACTTGATTTCTCCTTGAATTCCAAGCTCTCCAAATGCTATCTTGATGAAGAACTTTCGGCCTCCTTATATATATTTAGGGGATCCATTTGTTAGACTTCTAACAAGGATTTATAAATAAGATTTGGAGTAGTTTTACAAGAGTTTACCTTAGGAATTTTTCAAGGAATTTTTGGTAGACCTTGAGATGGTTGTAGATCTAAATCTCCTTCATGAAATAATGAAGAGAATATAGATTTAGGAGCCTTAAATTTTCGGAAATTATTTAAGTATTTTTGCTAGGATTTTCAACATGAAAATATACCTTAACTTGATCTTGTTGTTCCTTGTGTTGTTGTTGAATTTAGGAACCTCCTTGGAGCATTAAAGCTTGGCGAAAACTTGTAGGTTTGTTAGGATGAATCTTGCTTCAAGACTTAGTAGATTTAACTAGGAATTTACATAGAAATGGTGTTAGGACTTAATACACCATTAGTGGAGCTTTCAAGCTCTAAGGAATTAACTTAGCAAATGAAGAAGAAAAGAGAGAAGAAGAGAGGCTTACCAAATCGGCCAAAGGAAGGGCAAATGAGAATGGAGCCTCACGTAGCAAGATAAGGAAGGAAATGAAAGTATAGAATTATTTTGACAATAATTGTCAAATTGTTTAATCTTTCCTTTGTTTATTAATTTGGTGTTTGGCTCAAGAAAAGCTCTCATTATTGTTGCTTATGTTCGGCTATATACAAGAGAATGAGGACTTTCATTGACAACTTGTAATAAGAAGACAAAGGCAAGGTTAGTGCATGTTTTCTTTTGATTTTTCTAAGTAGAATACCATGTCAACTTTGTCTTCTTTTCACCTTGTTCATACGGTAATATATGTGTAGATTGGCTACTGATTTTCTTGTCTTTTGAAACATGAGAACATGCTAAGTTGTTAGATGTTTAATTGATTAATTATAAAGCAATCTAATTTGCTTTTCTCCTCCTTGAATTCGGTAATGTAGTGCTGTAGGGGTCATTTGATTCTTGTCATTTTAGACATAAGAAACTAGCTTAGGTAGGTATATGTTTTATTGAATAATTAATCAGCAATCATCCCCCCTTATTCCTGCATAAATCGGCAGCACCATGAGACAGCACATGGTTGTTTTGTTTGTTTTCATTACATAAGTCTAAAGTAGATTCTAGTCACTTATTTAATTTGATTACTTTTGTATAACTTATTCCTTTGTTGTTGTCTTGCAGGTCATACGGTAATGGTAGCCTTAATTGACTGATTTTTATTTGAAATTATCACATGGCATGTGCTAGGTGAGTCATCATTCCATAAGATACTTATTTTAGCCAAAATCAAGGCAAATGAGGCTTAAAATGGCGCCCAATATAGAGGATAATTGGGACTGATTTTTGATTTAATTCCTGTCACATTATATTATACTAAGACCATATTATAACATGTAATAGGTCACAACATTTATTTGGTACATTTATACTAAGGTAAAAGGTGAAAGTTTTAAGGTAAAAATGCAGATTCTAGGTACCTTTTTGACTCAAAAATCGGCCCTTGTTGTGCTATGATTTTAGCACTGGAATTAATTGATTTAGATGTTCAATTTATCCTCTTTTAAGATTATCAACTCGTGGCTCCTCAAAAACTTCAAGATAATTGCGTAGAACGCATTTTTGTGACACCCGAAGGTGCGTTTTTGTGCTTTAAGGATTTTCTGAAAAATAATTAGTCGCTATGAGTTCCAAGTGTTTATTGACATTTTTTATAGTCAATAATAATATGTTAAGGTGTTACATTGAGTTAAATGGGGTTATACCAACTCATATCTCAATTTCCGGGCTACCGGGACACTCCCGGGGTAAAAAGGAGCGTTAAGAAATTCGCCCGAGCACTTTGTGTATTTCTAAAAAAGTAGCTCTAGCATTCTCTTTAGAATGGTGAATATTAATGATAGGAACTCTTAGAATATTTTATATTAGAATTTGTGCCACTTCGGTCCCTCTCCGGGGCACTCCCAGGGGTTTATGGCAGACTGTAGATCGTACGGGACGCTCACTCCTAATATGGGTGCGGCTGTTATGTGGCAGTCTAGTCAGCTTGCTGACTGGACTGATTATGTGGCATAATAAATAATGTTAATATTTGTACTAAGTTTAAATAGTCATAACTTTTAAAATATAAGTCCAAAATTAAATAATTTTGCACCATTGTTCATCTAAATTCAAGCTCTTTAAAACAAGACCAGTCATGGATATGTTTCGACAAGTTTAAAAATTTATGTTAGTTATATGTACATATCAACATATATCAACCTCACTTATGATTCACCACATACAGTTTAGAATACACCATATAACATTAATAATACACCACAAAACAATAATGATTCATTATTTGTTCCGAATTTTGTTATCTAATTCACCACTTTTTAGTTAATGAATCATAATACCAATTTCAGTGAATCATAATATCA
The DNA here is from genome assembly GCA_023374045.1 of Limonium bicolor. Lineage (NCBI taxonomy): Eukaryota > Viridiplantae > Streptophyta > Magnoliopsida > Caryophyllales > Plumbaginaceae > Limonium > Limonium bicolor. Next base: position 154,059,100 of record CM041778.1, on the reverse strand, counting down.
AATTTAATGAATCATAACATCATTTTGGTGAATCATCAGTCACATATAACAAGAAAACTTTTAAACAATAATACTACACAAAACAATATTTGGTACGTAAGAAAAATACATCATTCACATATAAGGTTTAAAATTTATTACAATACAATAATAATACACTAAAAACAATTAATTTTTTATCGGTTCCGGAGTTTGTTATCTAATTCACCACTTATTAGTTAATGAATCATAATACCAATTTCAATGAATCATAATATCAAATTTAATGAATCATAACATCATTTTAGTGAATCATCAGTCACATATAAAAAGAAAATTTTTAAACAATAATACAACACAAAACAATATTTGGTACGTAAGAAAAATACATGATTCACCGTATAAGATTTAAAATACACCATACAACAATAATAATACATTACAAAACAATAATGATTTTTATCGGGTTCAAATTTGTAATCTAATTCACCACTTATTAATTAATGAATCATAATATCAATTTTAATGAATCATAATACCAATTTTAATGAATCAGAATATCAAAACTAATGAATCATATATGATTTTAGTGTATCATCATACACATGTAAAAATAGGTTTTTTTTAAGTTGTCAAAACATATCCATGACTGATCTTATTTTGAAGAGCTTGAATTTAGATGAACGATGATATAATTTTTTTTCATTTTGGACTTATATATTGAAAGTTACAACAATTTAAACTTAATATAGTAAAAAAGTAACCCAGTCAGCAAAATAATCCCAATCAGCTGCTGACTGGGACTGCCATGTTAGCAGCTCGCACAAAAAGTTTGTGTGGATGGTTCGTCCGCTCGAATTTGCGGGTTTATGGGGCCCTCATCGGGAACCTCCGAGCACTTTGTCTTTAACTGATAATTTCTCATGAGAAATTCATCTTATATATTCATTAAAGTGTTATGGTGTATTTGGAATGAAGATTAAAGCTTTATTTTATTTTATAAAGTATTTCCGGGACTTTCGGGCCTTAAGGGCCCTTAAAGGAACTCTCGGGCATATTGTATTTTTACTCAGTTCTAACTGAGAATTTGTGTTTTAAAGGTCATAAAATGATCCTCGTTTAACTTCATATTGGTTTTATAACTCATATAACTTGGTTAGCTTAAGGTCGGGCTTTAACGCTTGTTTTTGACCTTAAGGAGTTTAGTTGCGTTTTTAACGGCCAAGTGTTTATATACTTTTCTTAGGGTTTAATAATCCCCTAAATAATATTTATTTAACATTATTTAATTATTTAAAGGTTAGGGGTATTTCAGATAATCACTCTTAATGTGAGGGAATAAGTAAGATTTAACTATCATATCCATTTCTTCTTAATTTCTATTTCATCCTACCAAATATGAATAAAAATAAATTATTATTACTCTTAGATTCACTATCTTCCCTTCAACTAAACATATTTTTCAAAAATCTCACTATTAAAAATGAAAAAAGAACACATTTTCATTTCTGTCCTGTTGATTATAACTTCAAATTTTGGTTGTTAATTGTACACAAATTTACTAATCACTGCAGTAGTTAATTATTCTAAATCACATTAATATTTAAACATGTTATATCATACTCCTTTTTTCCAAACAACTTTCCATTAACATAAACAATTAAATTATGAAAATTGTTATTGAATACTTCACATGTTATTTAAACGTTACAAAAATTATAACATAATGCTATTAGCTGAGCTATAGTCATTTTGTTACGTTTATTGAAAAATAATTTTTATCTAGTTAAAATGTGTGAAACGTCACTTATTGTAAAAAAACTCACGATGTACGATTTTATGTACCTTCCTCCTCATTATTATTTTTTTCACTCTCTCTCCTCCAAGATCTCTCACCAGATCCTTTCTTATGACAGTCAGAGTTTTTCCCAGACCACCGTTGTTGTCGTCACTAACCACCGTGGGAACACCATCGGGAAAAATTTCCAGTGAGTTATTCAAAATGAAAATTTACCAAATGATACAACTAGGTGTAGTGATTATGAATTTGGTGTTTGTTTTTCCAAAAACACCTACATTAGGGTAAATTTACAAAATACAATTATGAAGAAAAAAAAGCTCAAAAGCTCCAAATTGGAGTTCTTCACATTCATTGGCCGAATTGTGATAGTGACAAAAAACAGACGACGTGACACAGTAGACTACAAATCTTCAAAATTTATGAACAAAAAGCTCTCGATTTTGTACTGGCACGAAAATAATCCTCACAAACATGTGTTCTTCGTGAATTTTCCTTGCACGTCTAAAATTTTCATCTTCAACTCCATCTTCAATTGGTTTTCATACCCACATCAGTAACCGTAGTTTTTATCTTTGTTAGGTTTTTATCTTTGTTAGGTGTAATAGACTTCAGTAGCGGATTTATGTTAATGTTTGATCAAAGCATTTCCTAGGTATGATGGACCTTGGTAGTATTTGTTAGATATTAGTCGTATTTACGTTAATGTTAGATCAAAACATTTGTTAGGTGTAATAGACTTTAGTAGTATTAGTTAGATTCTAGTTGCATTTATGTTAATGTTTGATCTAAACATTTGCTAGGTATAATAGACTGCAGTAGTATTTATTAGATATTAGTCGGATTTATGTTAATGTTTGATCAAAATACTTGCTAGGTGTAATAGACTTCATCATGGTTCCTTTTGTTGATGAAATCATTATTGTTCTATTAGGTTTCTTTCATTAACAAAGTACAAAGTATAGTGAAATAAACGAAGATACAAGTCATGCATGTGAAGCTCACTAAGGGCACTCCATTCTGTACTAATTTTGTTCACCATTTCTCCATATTCGTGCAATATTATTCTCATGAATTTTTTGTCCGCGTGACAAGGTTCACACGATTTGTTGTAGGTCGTGACAATGGTTCTCACGAAGCTTCATCGTTTTGTGATGTTTTTGTTCACAATTTTGACCAATTTGTGAGCTTTTTTGTCACAATTATTGTTACTACATGAAAAAAAAAGATCAAGATTTTAATCCGGTCGGAAAAAAGAGGAACTCCAATATTGAAGCTTTGGTAGTTTTTTCAAAAATTCAATTTTCTAAACCTTGCTTAAATGAAGTTTATTTTGGAAACACAAATACAACATTCATAACCACAACACTCAAATTTATCACTAGGTAAAAAAATAAAAAAAACTAACCAAAATTTTTTCAACCTGTTTATTTTTACTGATGGGATTTATGCAGGGTTGTCAATCTTGACACACCCGAAATCTAATTCGAAATCGACACACTAAAACACAGGTTTGGGTTTCAACCCGAAAATATTTTCGGGTTGGGTTGCTAAAAACCCGGGTCAGTTTTGGGCTTGGGTTTGGGTTTCAACCCACAACCCGAACATATTTTTTTTAAAAGAATATATATATATATTCTTACAGTTATGCCATATAACCCTAAATATATTAATCATGTAACCATTTATGTTTAATGGTTTTATATGCTATGTTATGTTGCCTTGATGATTTTGTATATAATTTGTATTGATAGTATAATATTTTTAATTCTGGGGTGATTTCAGGTCGCTTTTAGGTTCGGGTTAACATGTAAATTTCGAGTTCATGTCAAACAGGCTGGATTCGGGTTGGGGATATGTGACTAGGGTCGATTTCAGGTTGACAAATCAAGCCCACTTCGGGTCAGTTTCGGGTTAAGGTGAAACATGAGTAGGTCGAGTTCAAGTAGAGGTCAACCCAACCCAAAACCCGAAATTGACAACCCTAGATTTATGCCTACGCCCTACATTATTATCCTGATGACATTATTAACCGGTTCATTATTGATGATGGGTGTCCATGTCTTGTATTATTATTCGGATGACATTATTAAACTGTTCATTATTCTTTATGGATGTCGATGCCTTACGTTATTATTCGGATGACATTATTAATGTGTTCTTTATTGGTGATGGGTCTCCATCTTGTTACTCTCTAAGCTGGAAGAGTAATGACTTCACAACCCAAATGTTAGTACAAAGAAATGAAGCAAATCAGGTGGTAAGCTATTGCTAATGAGGTGACACGGTCAAATGATCTGACAATGATTGCTAGATGTTACGGTTTCATCCACGCTTTCATTCATCTATACCTGTCATGCGACTTAGAAGAGCCTCTAAAGCAGTAAGGGATTGGCAGACCTCTTGGACTTCAAAACCAAATTGACAAGAACCTTCGTCTTGGGAGTGCAACCGACCTCGGGAGAGTAAATCCACAGAAGCACCGTCTACTGAAAGATACTTTAACACAGGAACGTCAGCTCCTGGACGCTTCATGTCTATGGTTACCTTTCCGTACACGGGGAAGTTTTAGCCCAACTTAGTTCTATGTCACTGGATATATTGATGTCCGTGGAGATGGAAACTGTGGATTTAAAGTAGTAGCTAATTATCCGTATATGAATCAGGATCGGTGAAGACAAGTACGTAAAGTATTGTACACTAATATGAAACATACAAAATAAGTGAAATATTTCTAATAGGTCATGTTCAACCAGACAAGATACAACTGGATGCTAAGAGAGATAAAGCTTGTTGGAGATGACCCAGCACCTACGAATAAGTCGATGAGTACTAAAATGGGGTTGGTAATCGCTACACGATGCACCTGTATAGTAGTGTTATACTCTACTCTATATGCGAATGCCAAAGGTGTTAAATACCTCCCAATCGAAGATCACAACAACCATGGGCATCCAAGAGTAGAGATCCACATCGAAGTTTGTCGCTTGGGCCATTTTGTTAGGTTTTGTATGGTACAAAATTCTCCACTCCCCTTGTCTATCCACAATGGTTTCATTATAAAAATTCAAACATTGTTGCAACTTGGATTCACCCGTTACACACACAGTTAGAATGGTGGACCACCAAGATGTTGTAATAATTTTCACCCAAATATGTGCTTGCAATAGACTATGTAAAGTTAGTTGTGAGCGAAATCCCAAAATGAGTGTTTTAGTTTATCAGGTGTCGATTGTCATGTTTTTCAAAAAAAAAAAGTCACACCACCACATTTCAACATATTCCAAATGGTTTAGTTAAATAAAAAATTGTATTGTAGCTAGTAAATTCACTATTCATCAAATATGAATTTAATTGTGCTGACTATCATATATCATTTTCTAAAGAAAAAATGAAGCGGTACATTATTACATGTTTAAAATATTAATATGATTTAAAACAATTTTGTGCTGCATGGATTAGTACTATATGTATTGCAATTAACAACCCCTTAAAATTGGATTGCTAAAAAAGAACATATCCCCAACAAACTTTTATATCGGTGTAGAATAATATGAAAGATTCTAAGTGTAACAAAATGAAAGGAGATTAGACTCATGCTAGTAATAAAAATGTAAAATATCATAATATATGTTCTAATATTGGTGACAACATATCTGTTACATTGTAAACTTATGTCAGAGATATAATATAAAGTTTCTTTTCAAAAAAAATATTGGTGACAATATATCTAAAATAAAGTTATCAATTTTTATTCAATAGATATTTAATATAAGGATTTCTAATTGATAATTAATATAAAAAAGGAATAATTACATGATAATATTAACTATAATGAATGAAGAAGATCAGTTGAACTTAATTAAATTACACAAAGAACTTGTAAATTCTTGAACGTCCATAAAATATTTTCGGCTGTATAACCTTGTAACCATGTATAGGATGTCCCTCGTTTATTTCCTCGGATATCTTTTGTTATAGTAATATGGATATTTATTTCTATTGAATCTTTTGTTATAGTAATAGGTTGGTTCTTTTTTTGGGCGCAGGATGGAATCTTGGAAGGAACGACATGGGGGACGAGTTGTTTGTTGGGTTTAAAAATGAAACAGGACAAATGGGAGTCACCTATTTTGTCTTTTTGTACTTTATCATTTTGTAAAATTTTAAAATGTTGTAGTTTATTAATATAAGTCTAAATAACATAAATTTTATACCGTTATTCATCATAATTCGAGTTCTTCAAAATACACTCAACATGAATATGTTTTGATAAATTATAAATTTCTTATTTTTTGTATGTACATATGTTTTAAAATTTATTGTGAATCTTGAGTTTAAGAAAAATGAATCAAAGTTTGTTAAAAAGTGAACCAAAGTTTGTTAAAAAGTGAAGCAGAGGTCCTTAGACCTAAACCCTGCACTACAAACTCTTCAACGTTTTTAGCATTCCTATGATGGTTTTAGGGTGTTTGGGGGGGAGGGGGGTAGGGTAATCTTTTTTGCATTAGTTCTATACTTTATATTGTCGTCAGTGACTTGACAGTTTTTTAGGGTGTGGTTTAGGGTTTAGATACAAACCCTAACAATGTCTTTGACGTTTTTAGCTTTCATTGGGTGGTTTTTAGGGTGTTTGGGGATAGGGTAATCTTTTGGCATTAGTTATACACTTTATATTGTTGTTACTGACTCGATAGGTTTTTTGGGTTTGTGGTTTTGGGTCATAACCCTAAAATATCTTTGACGTTTTTAACTTTCATAAGGTGGTTTTTAGGGTGTTTGAGGAGGTAAGGTAATATTTTTGGCATTAGTTCTACACTTCAAAAGTGAATATTTTGTTGATGAAAAGTTAATCAAATGTTCAAGAAAAGCGAATCTTATATTTAAGAAAAGTGAATCTTTCACTCTAAATAATGTGAATAATTTGTTTTTCTAAATGTGAATTTTAATTTTAAGAAAAGTAAATCTTAATAGAGATTCATTTTGTTAATGAATAAGGTTCATTTAATTATTAAAGAAGATTCATTTTGTTAATAAATAAGATTCACTTTAAAAATACGTAATATATATTCGTTCTAAAAACATAACATTTTAAGTTTACCAAAACATATCCATGATGTATCTTGTTTTGAAGAGCACGAAGATGATAAACAATGGTATATTTTTTTATTTTTACACTTATATTTTGTAAGTTATAACATTTTGAAAAAAATATATATTATTTCTCTCTCCTCTTCCACATTCACACACAGAAAGAGGAAATGCACGTGCCCAGGGTATTTTTTACTCTTTATTTTTTATTCATCCAGTAGATTTTTGACAAGTGTCCTTGAGCCTCCTTATAATATGACGCTAGCTCTGGGTCACCTAACTGTAATTATATACTTTATAAATATATGCATGTCTTTACCTGAAAAATGGTTTAGGCTTTAATATTGTAAAAGTGAAATTGTTAGGACTATATAAAGTTAATATCGATTCTTTGTTTGCATTCAATGACACAAATAATCAAAACAATATCGTTAATATTACAGATTTATATAAATTCTGGTACTAATATACTTAAACGAATATTTTTGTGAAAAAATAAAATAGAATCATAAATCAACAAAACTCTTGGCTACACTTTTATGTAGCTATCTTTGATTACATTAAGTCTATATGGGTAGACAAAATTGCGCATGTGGGTATACAAAACTGTATATTTTGTGTACCATAAAAATGTACATGAAAATTATATTTTCAGTAGATAGTTTATTGTACAGTATTTTCTTGTGCAATGTACATGTTTACATTGTTAGGGTAACTATCTCTTTACATATGGGTGCAGGCAAGAATTTGTAATCACAAAAAGGAATAAAAGAGAATAGAAAGTAATTCTCATTAATTTTTCATATCTATTTGTGTATACAGGGGAAAATAACATAAATCATCAGTCGAACCGCTATCCCCACTCCAGAGTGTTATTCAGCCGAGAGATTCTTTCCTTTCATTTGGTTATACAATGTGTAGAAACATTCCAAAAGCCTTCGACCGCGTAATCTAGAATTATAATCTTTGATGTATTTATCAAGAATCAGAGCAACAATCACTCAATTCGACGCTATCATAGGATGAGAGCTCCCTAAGAGATGTTTGGGTGCATAATAAACTTAGTCTGAATATAAAGAAGAATAAGACTTCTAAGTAGGGTCAGGACTTTCGCATTACACCAAGCACTTTGTTCATTGATCTGAACCCTTGAGGGAATGATGGTGCAACCAAAAGTTGCCAAGAAAAATGAGACCAAAGTGGCCGGGCTGCAAGGGTAAACAAGAACCCTTAGCAACTACTAATCGGTCCCTGATTCATGCTTCTTTTAGTCTTCTATGTTTTAGTCAATTAGACTATATGTCCTGATGGCTTGTGATGGTTGATTATGGATCTTATTATCATTATGCGAATTTATTTGTCTGTTCTTTCTTTGTCTTAGTGGCGAGCCGGATAAGCTCATTCTTCTTTGGACGGTTTTTAGTGCATATCACAATGTATTATACGCTGGGATCTGGGACATGCTGAAGTTGCTCTTGTTAGGTGTTCAAATATTGTTTGCTCAACTTCTATCAATATAAGTTATGGTTTCAAAGAAATAAAAAAGGACGCTACTAAAGCAAGTAACCTCCTGGAATAGATTCACCTACCAAGCCAATGTTATACCCTGTAGTGAGAAAATGAAATCACTCACTTCCAAATGAGCAAGTGGGATGACAAGTTCCGTAGAGTCAAATTGATAGACGCTCGATGATGCCCGTGATTGTTTAAAAATTAGTCGATCCATTTTCTAGGTCGTTCGATAGTGGCAATCAGTTTTTAAGATGCTTTCCAAAGTAATCAAGGACAAGTGTCAAATTGTTACTGGTTTTATTTATAATCATAACCCACTAAAAGCTAATCACAGTACGCATGGCTAACTAACATCAGATAAACTACACCTAGATTCCGCGTTTGATTTCTTTTAGGACCTGTTCACTATCAGTAAATTTTTTTGAAACACAGGATATAGCTGCTTTTACATAAAGGTTGGTTAATCATTTCAACTTTTGGTTGGTCTAAATTATAAATAAACCCAATTATTATTTGACACTTATCCTTCATTCTTTTCATAGATATTAAACTCTAAAACGCTAACGCTGAGAACGAACGGGCTATAGTCTGTGAGCAAACTGACACTTTTGAATGAGCTTCTTTTTAACAAATCGAGTGATAACTTGAAATATAGGCAAAACGATTAGCGTGGGTTAGGGAACGTAACTAACGGAAACAAATAGGACAAAAAAAAATGTCGATTGTCATTGATAGATTGAAGAACTCAATCTCTTTTCACTAGGAAATATGTCCATTTGGGCTGAGACTGACTTGAATGGAATTTACAGCCCATGATTTGTTGAATTAGCAAACCGAGAACTCAATAGAGGGGGAAAACTTAAACAGGTTCAAGTGTAGAACCAGCACGTCCTATATACCCCTTCCCTGGAGACCTCAATTTATGTTACACGCTAATTAAATTAGTTTATGTACCACCAAGCCCTCGTGGTTTGGTGGTAGAGGAGTGGTGTCCTCGAACCACAGATCCTGGATTCAAAACCTACCCCACTTATCAAAAAAAAAATTAGTTTATGTACCAGAATTATTCTGCCATCTCTGCTACGATCCTCATCACCCTTCAAGAACCACAATACAATTTCCACAATGTCCCTGGACGAATACCTCTTTCGAATTAGTGTAGCCTTACCGTATCCACATTGCTAAATGATGTCGGATGCTCAGTACGAGCACAAAGAAAGCAGCCGAGCTAGATAATAAAAAGGAAGAACAGAGAAACGATAGCAGGTCATTTCAGAAGTCTGAAGCTTCACCTGAGAGGAGTCATTTTTTGTATCATAAAGATCCATTGTGAACAAAATAAATTTCAAACCATCTTCAGGCTTATCACCTATCGGGTGAGTCTATCATAGCTTAGCTTCAGTGTAAGGCAGCCATATCAACAAGATGTTTATATTCGTCCGAGACGTAAGACTTCACCTTCAAACTTGGCAGGCCACTCTCCTTGTCTGGAGAAAACATCTTTGCGCCTATAACGGTTATGAGCTCTGCAACATAAAAACGCAAAGATCACAAGAAGATAAGTGGACTCAGTATACTGTCAAACATAATCTAGGAGAAAGATTAGACTCGGAACTTCTGCGTATTTCAATTTACAGTTAGAAAATTGGTGCAAGAAACCAGTCTGACAACGTCCATTTGCTACAGATTCACTAAGCCAAAAAGAGCAAATAGATGAAAGATTGAACCAGAAGCAGAAAAGAAAGGGTAAAGAGTTGCCTATTATTAAACAAAGTAAAACCTGACGATTGATAAATAAGACTCACCGTCATCGACACGTCCAAATAATTGCTTTTCTCCTTTCCAGTACTGCAATGGTCTAGTCCTAACCCGGTTACTTCTTCGCAAAGATGTTGTATCAATAACTGTTTAAGACATAGAATTACAGCATTGTGAAATGAAGGGTAGAAGGTTGAACAGTTAAAGATATTTCAAAGTTCTCCAGGATACATCTACAATTCCAAATTATGCTGCACTGTCATTTTTGAGGCATGAATATTCATCATTAAGGTTTTTCCACACACCTGGTCTCTTTCCCCTAGATTTCTGAGCCACTGTAGCTTTATTCCTTGTGTGGACTTCCGTATCTGTACCTTCACATGGTTGCAAAGATTCTCCTCCAGCATTCCTTCTCTTACGTCTGTTTCTCTTGGGGGCCACATGAGTTGTCTGCACGAACATAGAAGTTGAAAACTATGTCTAGCAGCTAATATGACCAGTAGAAACAGTCTATCCAACTTTTCCTCTAGGATAGAAGTCAAGACCTTGGGATACGTTAGACTAGACCAAGTTTGAGATCAGTTAACAAGTTATCATTTTCAATTTTCAGATTAATTGTCATTTATTTCTGAATCCTCATCTTTGGCTTTATTTACCTTGGCATATTTGTGATTGTTTTAGTTTTGGCTGTTTTATATGTATGTTGGTTTATTTTACAAGGAGAACACAGGACCCACATAGGTCTTAGGTAGGGACCATCCTAATATGTTGCATATATGCCACACAAAAAAACAATATGAATGGTGCCTTTATTTTGGATTCAGTCAATAGTTTGACTTTCAAGCACTACAAATGTTTCCAAGTTTGGGTTTAGGGATGTTTCAGGGCCGGGGAACGGCATATTTTAAAAGTTAAAAAACAGGGATGGAAAAATATATGTAGACATTTTAATATAAACCTAAAAATCAAATGTTACGCACAATAACAAAACTCAGTTAGGAGCTCTTCAAAGTTGAGTTGTTTAATAATTTAAAAGAGATTGCATGAAATGATAGAAAACGTGAAAAGAGAGAGGGACAAAAGATAGTGCAAGGTAGAACAAAGTCATTTTCTAAGAAAAATTGGACGTGTATAAGTTATTAAAAAGTTTATGAATCACAAAAACGTTTCAGAATTACTGAGCAGTTTCTCTTCACACTGACTCATTTCTGCGCATTTTGCATCCCAAAACGTTTCGAGAACATGAAAATGGCAGTTGTAAGCCATCTCCAAGCTCCATTGCTCTAGATTTTTATGCTTAACCAAACAAGAATTATCAGAAAAATAAAATTACAAAAGTTGAAAAGGATTCATGCAAGCAGGTATATAGCAAGACTCGTGTGGCATGAAAAGGCAAAGTAAAAGATGAGGATGAAGTGTTCGGACGAGCTTGTAATGGATATAGAAAGAAAGAACCAATAATAGTGCAAGGACGCACAAACCTTGGGAGGTTCATCTAGACATCTCAACAGTTCATTCTTTTCAAAGTCAGGTTCAGCATTAGGTAAAGCATCATGGCAATTCTTTTCAGCCTGTGGGTTATCCGTGTCAGCATGTAGCGCAATGTTTTCAGGATCCAAAGCTTCAGCGTTAGATTCAGCATGTTGATTGATCTTTTCAGACTCCAATTCTTCAGTGTTAGGTTTAAAATGCAGCTCGATCTTTTCAGGCTCCTGGTCTTCAGAATTAGGTTCAGCATGGTGGTCAATCTCTTCAGGCTCTGGGTTATCAGTGACGGGTTCAGCCTGTTGCTCTATGTTTTCAGGATCCAAAGCTTCAGCGTTAGATTCAGCATGTTGATTGATCTTTTCAGACTCCAATTCTTCAGCGTTAGGTTCAAAATGTTGGTCGATCTTTTCAGGCTGCTGGTGTTCAGAATTAGGTTCAGCATGCTGGTCGATCTCTTCAAGATCTGGATCTTCAGCATTATGCTCAGCATGTTGGTCTGGGCAGTTGACAGAAGAACAGTTAATGACAATAAGAAATGAGCAACATCAAATCACAGAAACACAACGTAATTGAGAACCTAATACGGATGTGGGCAACTATTTTCCCCCAAATTTATAAAATTTCTTGTTATGATACCTCTTGCTACTGGAACATACTACAGCAAATTTGTGTAAAAGCCTAGAATCACCATCTCAGGTGGACAGAAAAGAAGGTATCAGCCATACTATCAACACAAAGGCATCAAGAGAAAGAATAACATGACTTACCAGATTTCACCCCTTCACTGTGGACATTAGGATCTACAGATGAGGCTCCTTCTGGCACCTGCATGTGAGTGCACTAGAGTTGACAATTTATTACCCCATATATCAGATACTTGCAGCTTATCAAACTAAACAGAATTTAATAGATACCAACCTGGACCTTTAGCACCCCAGCTTCATTAGTGATGTTGCCAGCATTATCAAAAGCTCCATTTGAGACACCTTGCATCATTGGATCACTTGCACCATTGTCTTCAATGTTATTTTCTATAACAGAACCACATAGAATATTTTCTTTCTGCTGCAGCACAAATTTTGACTTCCTTGGAACAGTTGATTTCTGTATATCAACTTCATTGGGCATCTCATCAAACTTTTCATTCATAGATGAATTGCTGGATGATGGTAAATCAATGTCTGTAGCTTTAAATGCAGATGAATTTGGCATAGACTGAAAAAGGCGTTTCTTCAGCAAAGAGATTGCAGCTGGAGGACTTTTCAACATCTTATTGCCACCAAGAGATCCTTCACTGTTAAGGTCATTGGGAAAGTCACTGAGATGAGTTGTTGAGTTTCTTGTCCTATTCAAAGTTTCTTCACATGGCTTGTATTCCCTTCGTCGAACATCGTGCAAACTAGGGAGAGAGGACCTGCACAACTCTGTAGGCTTGAAATCCTCATGCAACTTTTTAATCAACTCATCATCTTCGCTATCTTCATTATGGTCAGACTGTAACTCATCATAATTATGAGCAGCTTGGTTTTCCACTCCAACTGCAGGACCTGGGGCCAATAGTTGATAAATATACTAGGTAAGCTGGTACATAAAGTAAGAACTTCAGAGCAGGCGAGCATCTACATTTGTACCAAGCAACCTTGAGTGCCCATAGTAAGCACTTACCAGGATCCGTTGTTTCTGTTCCAACACAATTATCAGCTGCATTTAAACTTTCCTGTGAAAATGCCTCTTGGGATGAGAAAAGGTTCCGGTCATCACCAGAAAGATCTACTGAATAGCTGTACCTTTTTGTTTTCCTAGATTCATTATTCCACAGTTACGATGGTAGTTAGTCTTCTTTACTTGGTCATAGAGATTTGTCAATCTATCGATACAGCATAGGCAAAAGACATTACAGAATATACAATATCAAATCAGAGAAGCTTGTATAACCTTGAAAGTCCAGGTCTCTTCTGCCTCTTCCTAGCAGGCACATTTTGATCCAGTTCAGTCAATGCTGTCCCCCTCAGCCTTTGAATCTCCCTTATGGCATCTAAAATTCACCAATGATGGACATTAAGTACTTTCCAAGCAAATACAAGAAGTAGATTTAAAATATGGTCCAGCATTGCTTACTCTCCCTCCTTTCAACGGCTGCAAAATATTTCTCCGGATCTGGGAACTGATCAATATTTATCTCTGGAATCTCAAGAGTTTTACTACAAAAGACCAAGTATTTGAAAATCAATTTAGACGACCATGTACCAGTTTTCTTTGGATAGCATATCAGGATCTCTTAGAGTTGCATAATGTTCCCTACCTGGTGTCAGGTTTGAAGAAAAACTGAGGTCGTTTTCTGCCCAAACCAGGCCTACGGGCTGGCGGATTATGCTGGTTGAGCACGGCAGCAACATCTTTACAGATTTCATCTTCCTTTTCTCCGATATTTTTATTTTCCAAATGCAAAGCCTCAGAATGACCATCTAAAACGCTCTTCGCCTGCTCCAGAAGCCTGTGGGGGCTCTTCAACTCCTAAACTTGCAAATAAAACCAACAACCGTAAAGTACATGATAAAAAGATACAATTCTAGCCCTCAGCAACCAGGAGCAGCACACTTCACAGGATATTGATCCGACAGTTCCACCATCAACCACAAAAATTGGGGTATCAGCACAAAGAACCTCCACAATGGACTGTATCCCTCAAAATTTTGGCTGATACGAATTTAGAGCATGCAAAACATAGACAGAGATAAGTCAGCCAGATTACCATGGTTGTGAGGCGAGCATCTAACGAGTACATATCTTCGATCTTGCAAGTCGAAGAGGGACCCAGAGAGAAGGATTTGAATGTTCGGGGAAGAAGGGAGGTTATAGAGAAACCAGCGAGTGGATCCATAGTATCGGAAATTCCAGAATCGACCATCATCTTGTTGTCTTCCTCTTGTTAATTTTAATTTCGCGGGCTAGTCGTGTCGGGGGAGGACGAAGCGCGTTGAGGGCTCAGTATCAGATTTCAAAATGTTTGGGAGAAAGAGGGTAAGGCGGGACAAACGGCTTTCGGTAACTCGCACGGCAGAGTGACGAATAAACAAAACGCAGCAAATGCTCTGCAGCCTTGTAGCTTGAAGTAGAACCTTCCACCAACTTTGACTTACCGTTTGTTGATTTGTAGGATATGTGTTGTTTACCTGCAACAGTAGGTGCAGGCAAGCACAATACTATCGGCCTATCAACCCAACTGTGGCCATCCCCAATGGCATACCGCACTGGGAACTCCGCTGTTGGTAAGCTAGCTGGATATGTTACTGCTGGAGGACTTGTAATTGACATGCCAGTGCTTTCATCACCAGAAGTGGAAATAGTGTTCAAATCTAGAACAGGAATATTTTTGTGTTTAATGACAGAACATTTAGAATAACCCGTACCAGTGGAATTATTTTCATTTGAAGCCATTGCACTAGACTGCGCAGCACAAGTTGTCTGTAAGCGTAATAATGTCCTTTTATAGTACTTGAAATGCATTGAGCCGCACAGTTCCCTTACCTCAGTTGCGATGGTGGTTGAATTAAATTTGCAATGAAAAGATGTATAACTGCTACAATCAACACATACACTAGATGACAGATGGTAGTCTGAGTAACTGCAACAAAGCAGTTGAGGTAAAATATTTTCTGCGGATTTTCTGACCACAGACAATGGAGAGAATGAAGTCAACTTCTGCAAAGGGTTTAACCCGATATATGGTAGACCTCACAACACAATGCATTTGAAATACAGATGCAGTGTGACAAGACATGTCATAAGATAGTTGTAATTAATGGCCATGGGTAGATAAATGTCAACCCACGCATTGGCTACTACTACGGTACAAAATTTAAATGTTGGTAGATATATGGTCAGAGTGTGTTTCCACGTGTACTTATTTCTTAGAACAACCTAATACCATGCACGAGTCATTATTTTATGGAAATGCTGAGGATGACCTCGTACTTAATAGTAGTTAACATTAAATTACACGTTCACATACATAACATGCATAAACTTAAAGCATGTAAACAGACGACTACAACTACAACCAGGATGGACAAATTGCCATCACTTAAAAGATATCTAAAACAGTTTACGTAGCAGTATTTAATCAGTCAAAATTCATCACCCATTTAAAATAAACTGCATTACTGAAACTGTTTCTGCTAATTAGTGGATAACAATTAAGAGTACATGTGCATGTTCACTGAATAACCAGAGTCATCCGAATCTGAAGAAGTTGCTCCTTGAATGAAGTAACACGGTGGTGAAGGAGGTCGAACAACCTTCTTCTTCTTCACAGTTTTGTTATTGTCTTCATGAACTGGGTCTGTAGTCGAAGCTTGGTCTGGTGCCAACTCTGTTTTGCCACCACGCTTGCTCTGGAATTCATCAGCTGTTGAGTTCTTCATTGTCGTACCCCCATGCACAGATGCATCAACTGAATCAGGTTTACTTTCGTTGCAGTTGTCATCTGATTCAAGGAGTATAACAGACTCCAGTTTGCCTTTGACCCACAGTTTCTTTGTGGTTGCCATACTAAGCTATGGTTAGGGAGTTGCTCTGAGATTTAATTTTGAATGCAAGTTCACGATCACATTTACCTGTTGTTGTGCTGGATGCAGACTGCTTAAATAGATGGGATAACAGGCCAAGGCAGGTGAAATACCCCAAACCTTAAAATGTTATTTAAACATTAAAACATGATTTATTAAGACTAAAAAGAGTCTTAGAAACATTAGTAAACAATTTAAATGTAGAAAATACAAGTAATTTCCTTAAAGGTTATTTGGGGCGAAAAATGCTCTAAGCTTGGGATAAGCTTGGTTAAGGCTTGATAAGCTTACCAAGACTTCATTCATATATTAATGAACATATTAAATTAATTACCAAAGAAAACCAAGCTTGAAAACAAGTTAAAACACAAAATGTGCTTTAAGGAGTCTTAAAGCACATTTTTGAAAAATTGTCTTGTAAATGAGTTTTGAGTGGCTAAATGTCCATCATTACTCTTAAATATATATGTGTACTATATAGTATAACATTTGGGTGGCTATATCAATGGGAAATCAAAAATTTCACTTCTATGTGCCTTGTATTTGTGAATAGTAATTTTTACAAGCTAGTATATAACATATGTTGTTATAAGTAATTAAATTGACAAACAAAGACTAAAATACCCTCATACTAATATAGGGGGCCGGTTTTTGTAGTGAGGAGTCACCAAGTATGTTAACTTGTTAAGTAAATAAATGTGACTCATAGGTACTATTTGCTTTAAGGCTTAAATATCTTCAAAAAGTAAGATCAATCTTCATTCTCTTCTTTGCCTTCTTTATTCACACGGCTGCAAGCTTCTTCTCCCTCCCTTCTTGCTCTCTCTCTCACGGTAACACACACACCACCATTAAAACACAACTTCAAGCTCTTGTCAAATCTTCCTCACTTGTCCAAATCAAGAACAAACACCACCATTCTCTTCCTTGCATCAAGCTCTTCATTTCCATCTTCTTAAAACTTCAAGACAACCATTTCGGTGCCATGGAGTTCCACCATTGAAGGAGCTTGAGCTTGTTCTTCTACATATTATTACTCTCCTTGGCTTCTAGGTAAGGAATCTCAAATAAAAATCAAGTTTCCTCCTTGTTTTGCCATAACCGAAAATACATATTGAAGGAGCCCTTTATGTGACTTTGTTCTAGCTTCATTCCAACCCTTCTTGGACTAGGTGGAGTCCTCTCTTCATAGACATTCAAACTCTCTTCAAAGATCAAGGTAAAACAACTACATTGATGTTTTTGAAATAATGAAAAATTAGGGTTTACAATGAGATTGAGCTTATAGCTTGAATACTCATTATAATGTTTGTATATTGTTTAGAACTTGTCAAAGAATCAAGTGCTCTATCGGTTTTCTAAAGGAAACAAGAAAGAAGCTATTTTGCAAAGAGGTAAATCTACTAATTAAGTGTTGTTTAATGCCTTAGGAGAAATGAGCTTATAAATGCTTATTAAAACTACCTAAAGAGCAAATGGTGAATGACCTAGTAAATGTTCTCAATGAGACTAGTAAAAGGGCATACATGTTGTTGAGTGTATTTGCAGGTTAAAGGCATATACATTGTGAGGAAATTCAGTGTTTATGGTTTACGCAATTTAAGGGCCTAAGAGCCATGCATTTTAAGGGCCTAAGTGCCATGCAATTTAAGTTGTGCATAATGTTGTAATATAATGCGATTTTAGAGAAGTTTTGTGTATGAGGGTGTTCTTGGTGATCTTAGGTGTTTTTGTGTGTTTGATGAAGAAAACAAAGTGTTTAGGCTTAGTAATGTTCTAGGAGAACCCACGTCAAAATTTAGGAAATATTTAAGGAGTTCATGATGTTTTAAAGGAATTTTGATGAACTAGGAAATATTCTATAGTGTAATAAGGACTTAGGCATGACCTTGAGATTTAAGTAGGTACCAAAGTCACTTTGGGACTTAGGTAATACCTAGGCAAACTTTGGTAAAACAAGGAGAAGTGTACACTAGGAAAAGAGTTTCAAGAAGGAGATAAGGAATTAGTGGTGAGAGAGGATGCTTGGGAGATGATGTTAAGTTAAGGAGAAAGCATTTTGGGATAGTAGTTATCATAGGTATGAAACACCACTTGGAAAACTAGGAGGAAATGTTGTAAGTGTTAGGAATTTTGTGAAGGAATAAGTAAAGGCTTAAGGAATTAGAAAATGAGTTTTATGAGTGTTTAAGGGTGTCGAGAGTTGTGTTAAAGTGCCCAAATGAGGTTAGGGGAGAGTACTAGTATAGGTGGGTGTACTAGGTTAATGGGGTGAAGTTTGGAGTTGAATGTAAAAAGGAAAACATAACTTTGGGGCGACCGGACTTGCGACCGGACTTGCAAGCTCGGTGGGACCTGTTTACCCTGCGAGAATAGTTTCTGGGATGGACGGGCTTAGGACCGGACATGGACAAGTCCGGTCGGACTCAATTTACAAAGAGAATAAACTCTCTGGAAGGACCGGACATAGGACCGGACTTACAAGTCCGGTCGGAGTAGAAAATTTTGTATGGATTGAGTTACTGGAATCGACCGGACATGGGACCGGACTTGACAAGTCCGGTCGGGCTGAATTTCCGAAGGGGGGAAACTCTCTGGAATCGACCGGACATGGACAAGTCCGGTCGGCAAGTCCGGTCGGACCTAAACTTGTAAAAAAAAAAAACAGAAAAGAATGTGACTTATGTAGTTAACCCTAGGGTGTATAATGAAGGTAACCTAGGGTAAGATAGGCATTACAACATGTCATACAATCATGTTAAATACTTAGTAAGTTTGGAGTTAAATAAATAATTAACCGACATTACTAATGTGTATAGGATTCTCTCAAGGTGGGAACGAAACAAGGCAAGGGCCAAGGTATGGTTTTCTTGCAGTCTGTTGCCTACCGGTTTACACCGGCCTGTGTGCTGTTTGTTTCTGTGTGTTTACGACCTTACAAGATTAAGGCATGAAAAGAGTTTACGGTTGTTTATATTATGATGATGTATTATTGTGACTCCTATCCCTTGGTGTGTCTAACAAGACCTAAATGCTTGCTTGTGTGTGACTTAACAAGATCACTTGTATGATCACTAACAAGTGCTAACCAGGGGAGTGAGGAGACCGGTCTGTTCCGGCCACGCGTGTGAGGACGGGGGTCGATATCATATCCGGTTCGACTCTCTTGGTGTATGTATAGGTTGTTCTCCAATTTGGTTTTCAACCTTCCCTTAGCTTATCCAAAGCTAATTTACTGACTCACGTCGGGACAAAGGGGCATGCAAATATATTATTTCGGTGTGCTTGGGATCACTATATCCGACACACCTTGGGATTAAGTTAACCATTCAGATAACGGGATGGTAACGAGGTATGTAACGAGCTTAACATGGGATTAATGAAAATCCCTAGGCTCACTTGGTATTCTAACCATGATGGAATGTTCCTTTAAGAACCGTGCTTGTGGTGTTATGGATTGTTATTGTGCTATGTTATGGTGTATAAATACATGTATATGATGTTGGTTGTTTAAAAAAAATGAACTTCATGTTATAATGACAAGTGGTTTGCGCGTATCCCGGTAGCCGATGGGCTGCGCGTTAGCCATACCAGCAAAGGTGCTGACCCCCTCGGGGGCTCCATTTTCTTCTTCATTGCAGGATGAGACTCGAAGAGGCGGAATGGTTGTAGGTTTTAGACCATGACACTTTTGTTTATTTTGGATGTTGGCCCGGGAAGCGCCTGTGCTCCCGTGGCGTTATATTTGGTACTGTTAGTTGACGGTGGAGGATGTTATGTTGTCGACGGTATGTAAATTAAATACTCGGTTTTAATGGTTATGGTTATGTTGGATGTTGGGTCCTATTGCTCGGGAGTCTGATCATCAGACCGATACGTTGATATTTATTCTGCCTAGTTAACCACGTGGGTGGTTAACGGCGTTGTAACACCAATTTGTTAGTTGTTGTTTAGTTGGTCATTTCCGCTGCGACTGTATTTGTTGTTAGGCGCGTAGTAGGGGTGTTACAGCAGGTGAACATAGTAAATGTCCACACAACTGTCATTAATGACAGATCTGAAATTGGGTCTTCTCCATACCATTGCATATCTATGTAGCTTGAAAACCTGATATCAATGACAACGTTGGTGATCCCTACTTAATGGAGATGCGGGCAAAAGTTATTTAAACAGTTCACATAGGTTATTGTATCTTTGTCAGCCTTTCTTAAGTGTACAGATTAATTTTTGGTGTTCATCATCTCGTCATCCTCATCTCGACTGGCATTAGCTCTGCTTAATGGTCATGACAATTGTTGGTCAAATAGTTTGGCGTACAAGCTTCTGTCACGCAACAAATAAACACTGTAATACATTGCCAAATCTGCTCATAACCATTTCATACAAAATATGTGAACCACTACATTCAAATACCATAAATAAACAGACACAGCATATCCCAAAAGACATTCAACCACACTGGACACTGCTACAAATACGGACAATGATAAACTAAACCACAGAACAACGTCAAACAGTATCACATATTGGAAAACTACATTGGAGCAATCAGCCCTAACGGCCACTAACATTGGAATACGGCAAATAAGGTGCCCTGACATACAAATATAGCCCCCAGCTGATGTGAATGCAAATTACAGGCAGACGTAGACGATGAACAGCAGTATTACTACCACGACTCCCACCATTAATCTTGCTAATCTACGACTCATTTGTTGTTGTTCAGTGACGAGGCGAGTACAAAGACCATGGACGTCTTGAACTTTGGAAGTTTGAGAAGCAATGGCATGCTTTAGATCGATTACGTGCTCATCTGTCCTCAACGCAATAGAGTGAAGATTACCGCAGTCATCTGCTGGAGGCCTGGCTGCTCCTCTGCCGACGCGCCTACCGTGGGTCATGGCGTATGCGCTTGGGTGATGAACATCAGACCACCATTTGAAGAAATCGCAGACATTGCATCTGTAGAACAAACGCCCAAAGTTCTCCGTAGTGTATGCGATCCAAAGGAGGCATTGGTGCCTACAGTGTGGACAATCGATCAGTGTGGTGTTGAGGCGTACAACCGTGGTGTCGTTGACGCCGCCTGAAGAACCCTAAAACCATGGGAAGAACGTTGTTAGTGACAAATGAAACAGAAGGGAGTGTAATGCAGTGAGGAGAACAACGTCTTACTGTCCCCGATGATGGCATGGTATGATGTTCTTCCCTTCTGCACTGAAGAACTGGAGAAGAAGAAGAGATACAAGACGTCGAAGTGCAAGCGGGAAGCAATTGTAATTCCAGGTTGGGGGTATCTTTGTCATTCCAATAACATTTCCCACATTAATCCCATCGTGCCAAACGAACGCCTTGGTGTATACAGGCCCACGAATCGCAAATGATAAAGGTCCACCTTTATGGACTGAAAAAAAAAAAGCCCGTATCGAACGGGGCCAAAATCGAAAGCTTCATTAAGCTCACTACAAAAATCCGCTTCGTTACTGCCATCTTTTCCCTACACGGTGTTTTTTTTTATGAAACTTGTTGTACTCATTCATTAAATCCAAAACACTTGCAGTCATATGACAGCTTCTAAGCTTCTGGCCTTTAAGGGCTGAAGCATACAAAAGTCTAGTAGATGGTTTAAAAGGTTTCCATGAGCCCCATTCTAAAGTGTTACATAAAAAACTACCAACTAAAACTACAAGAAAGTTTGACATATCAATATTACACATCATACATCTAACTGATTCAAAATATTTCCATATAAAGTTTAGATCGAAACATTCTTGTTGTTGTTGGAATGCCTTGCTTGATTTCTTCCTAGATCTTCAAAGTTCCATGGTTGTTGACTCTGATTGCAACTCTTCCTATCTTCATTTTTGCAGCTTCACGAAGCATGTGAGTGATGTTTTGAATTTCCAAAGCTGTCTCTTTTAATCTGCTTCTAAATTTCCTGTTACACACCATCAAAGCATCACCTGAATGAGAGATAATAACTCCACTACAGATCAGAGAGGCATCTCTTTTCCTATAACAGTTTGTGAAGATAGAATGTTCATTATAAAACAAGGTCCCTTGGGTTTCACTAGCCTTTCTTTTTCCTAAATTTTCCATGGAAATCTGATAAGGACTTGTGAATGCAATGTTGCTATCTATATTGTCGATGAGAGACAGTTCCGGGTTGTGTCTGCATTTGTTTTTTGCATCATATACTACCCATATATTGTTGACTACCTGAGATAGTTGATTGATGCTCCAGTTATTGGCTTGAGCAATTAGTCAGTCCTGGATCGCCCCTTCTTTATCTGTGGGAAGATCATTAGTGTCGACAATATTCTTCCAAATGTCTTGAACCGACCAACATTGCAAAATAAAGTGTTGAGTGGTGTCCAACTTACCACATAGGAGGCATAACCCTCTCCCCTACTCTCTTTGCTATATTGGAAGCAGTTGGAACAATAAGATGCAGGAATTTCCAGCAGAAGAGCTTTACCCTAGGGGGAACCATTTTCCACTCCAATCTGGTTAAAATATTCCATGGGGACTGGGACTGTCTTGATCCTGAAGCTTTCAAGAAGTGGTGCTGAATTGCTTTGTATTCCAGACTTAACTGAATACTCACCTGAACTCTCGAGAGTCCATCTCCATCTATCTTCTTGTTGAAGCGAAAAGCTTGTGTTGAAGATAACTACTTGATCCATCAAAAGGAAACTATTGGTTATTCTACTCACCTCCCACGAGTTACTGATTGGACAGATCAATTGGCTCACTTTGTCAATCCGGCTATTCTCAGGTTTTTTGCTATAAAGGCGTTCCGGTTGGTTCCTACGTAACCATGGGGAGGACCAGATATTCGTGTCTTGCCCATTTTCTATCTCTCTTAGGCATCCTAACTTAATAACCTTGATCCCATTTAGTAGAGATCTCCACATGGGGCTATCGCGAGGGCTAGTGTTGGTTTCAAGGATGTTTTTGTTTGGATAGTAGGATTCTTTAAGAGATCTTGCCACAAGAGAGTTCGGATTTCGCATAATCTTCCAAATCTATTTAGCTAACAGGGCTAAGGTTAATGGTAGGGGTGTTCATAACCGGTTAAGGTTTTTCAGTTAATCAAATTTGATAGTCGTAACCGGTTCATTTAGAAGCGGTTAACCGGAACTCGGTTTCGGTGCGGTTTTACAGGTGTGATGGTTAATCAAAATGATATAGATTTATGTGTTTTTTCTTACAATTACATCCTTTTGTCAGCTTAAACATATAGCTGATTTCAGTTGTCAGCTAAAATTAGAAAAAATAGAGATAAAAAATAGTTGATATGACAATTGATGTATGTGACATGCAGAGAAAAACTAGATGATCAAATAAACTCGATTGATAATGTGACAAAGGAATGGGACCATAATGTGCGGTTTTACCGGTTTTGGTGTGGTGTTAAACCAGTTAATCGTCGATATTGGTAAGATTTAATTGGTTTTAGTATATCTCTGACATTAACTATATAATTGTACACTTATTTTTGGTAAATCTAACAATTAACCATATAGTTTTATACTTATACTAAAACAAATTAGGGAAATTTCATGAAATACCACTATATTTTTTATTATTCATGAAATGCCACTAAAAAAAGTCACAAAATGCCACTATATTTTGCAAAAGTCCAAGAAATGGCACTATGTCGTTGACTAGAAGCAAAAAGACAAAAATACCCCTACTAATTAACAAAGTACTTTTAAAATTCACAATATGCCACTAAGTGTTAAAAAATTCAATAAAGTCACAAAAAATTATAAATAATATAAAAATATAAATTATTATTATAAATATTATAAAACAATATAAAATATATAAAGGTTTGAAAAATAAAATAAAAAATTAGTAAAAATTTTATTTTAAAAAAAAAATATCTAAAAATTAAACAACAATATTATGTCATAAATATTTATACATAATAGAATATAAATTTTTTTAAAAGATTTCGAAATACTAGTTAAAAAATTTAAAATAATGTATATTTAATAAATAAAAAATAAAATGTATTTTCTAAATATAATTTTTTATTATTATTTAACAAAAAAATATATTATATTTTTTAAATAATATTGAAAAATTATTTAAAATTTTATATTTTATTTTTCTAGATAACTTTATGACATAGTATTTTGTAGATAACAAAAAATATTTTGTTATAAAGTCATCTACAAAGTAGAATATAATTTTTTTTAAATCATTTTATAAATATGAGTTAAATATAATAAATAGTTTAAATTGATTGAACAAAAGAATAAAAAAGTGTATAGTAAAATTTTTGTAATTAATTGATACAAATTATGATACTTAATTGGTCTAAACTAATAGAATTTTTTTATAAATTATGTCTTTAAACACTATACTTTTAGGGTACTAAGTATTTTTTTTAGTCTATGAAATATTTACTTTTTTCAATGTTTTATGAAATTTTAATATAATTTTTATTTTTTTCTATTTTTTATAATGTTTTATAATATTTTAAATGTATTTTTATATTATTTTTAATTTTAGTTAATTTTAACACTTAGTGGCATATTGTGAACTTTAAAAGTACTTTGTTAACTAGTAGGGGTATTTTTGTCTTGTTCGCGTCTGGTCAACGACATAGTGGCATTTCATGGACTTTTGTAAAAATATAGTGGCATTTTGTGATTTTCTTTTTTAGTGGCAATTCATGAATTAGCCAAAAATATAGTGGCATTTCATGAAATTTCCAAAAAAATTAATAAATCGAAAAGCTTAAACGGTTTTTCCGGTTAGCCGGATTTCTTAAAATCAATAACCGGAACCGAGAAATTAAACGATTCGGTTAACCGGGTTTTCGGTTTTGGTTTGGCGGTCCAGTTTTCCATGAACACCCTTAGTTAACTGTGTTACATGTGATTTAACGGATTAAAATCTAGGACAATGAGCATGTTTCTCTGTTTCATCTTCTCTCCACAGGGAGAGTAGCTCTGACGCTTCAGCACCCGGTGTTGGGCGCTGCTCCCATGCCGGCGCTCGAACTCCCATCTGGCCACCTTCCCCAACACCCTACACCCCAGGAGCAACCATTCCCGCATCAGGAAGACAAACACAATCTCACAAAACCCAATAAGTGTCACCTATACGTCCTCCCCCGCCGCCCCTCTGCTTCCCCCCCCCTACAAAAGCTTTGTATCATGTATGCCATGACTACAAGCTTCAGTTTCTTCACCGCCGCCCAACCCTTCTACTTGGCTCCCATCAGAAACACCCCTCTCCTCATGGTCGTCCGCTACCTCAACCCTCCCTTTCTTATTCTCTTCGGCTTTCATTAGTACAAAAAACGCCTATTTCGGCGCCCCTATTTCGGCGGTTGTAGATAAAACCGCCGAAATAGGTGTCTTTTTCCAGACTACAAAAATCTCGGAGCCCTATTTCGGCGGTTTTATCCACAACCGCCGAAATAGGTTCATTTCCCGGATTTTTTTCCAAAATTTTCAAAAGGCCGCTTAAATTTTAGTCTATTTCGGCGGTTGTTAGTAACAACCGCCGAAATAGACTTTCTTTTATTATATTTGCTCACCGACTGGCGAACTTGCTCTGTGCCTCTAATTTCGTATCCCTAACTGGCGAACTTGCTCTGCGCCTCTATCTTCATCTTCTTCTCTCTAATTTCGTATCCCTAACTGGCGAACATGGTCTGCGCCTCTCTTCTTCACTGGCGAACTTGCTCTCATGGGAACATATCCGACTGCCCGTTTTCACCATGGTCTGCGCCTCTCTTCTTCACTTGCTCTCACTTCATCCCGTTCTCTCACGGTAAATTCGCAACCCTAACTGGCAAATAAACATGCTCTGCACACCTTTCTTCATCCTCTAATCTCACGGTAATTTTGCAGGCGAACTTACATGCTCTGCGCTTGTGTTCTTCTTCCTTGTGGTAATATACTCGAACTTATCTTATTCTCTCCGGGAACCGGTAATATACTCGAACTTACATGCTCTGCGCCTGTACGTGTTCATTTTCTTCTCTCGTGGCGAACTTACATGCTCTGCGCCTTCATTCTCGTGGTTGCGCCTCTTGAAAATCGCCGGAACTGCTGCTGTGAGGTTGAAGACGACGCGAAAATAATTTTTTTTTTAAAAAAAAGGACCTATTTCGGCGGTTGTTAGCTAGGAACCGCCGAAATAGGTCCTTTTTTTTTAATTTTAAAACGCGCCTATTTCGGCGGTTGTAAAACCGCCGAGATAGGATCTCATCCCTATTTCGGCGGTCTCCATTTCGGCGGTTCTAGAACCGTCGAAATAGGCCTTTTACAACCGCCGAAATAGGCCATTTTTGTACTATCGTTTGCTTCTTTGAATCATACCGTCTTCTTTATACTGCTCTTCTTAATCTTCGACTATTCGAATACATTGCCTGCAACACCCGACCTTTCCCCAACAAAGAATATGATAATAAGAATGGTGAACGGTTCTTTTATGGAAGTTTGGTAAACCGCCCTCGCAAGGTTCTTCTCCCCCACAAATGTATCCTTTAGCTCTCTGTCCTGACTCTTCGTAACCAATGGAATGGACCAGAAGGATTCCGGTATTGTAAAATTGGCCCAACCCTTTTCTTGGTGGAGTTTGAATCAGTATAGGTGATGAATGCGGTTCTGGTGCGCGGTCCCTGGTGCATTAATGGGTTTTTGTTCACCCTCAAAGTCGTGGAGCCCGAGCTTCTGTTTGACCACCATACTTTCAAATGGGTACCCTTCAGGGTACGAGTTTATTAGGTTCCAAGAGTGTATAGCAACATCCACTTTGTAGTGATTCTGGCATCGAAACTTGATCATTTCACTAGGATCATGGAAGACCCGAAACCCTTCTATCGGCGGTTTATGAGGATAAAAGTGCTGCTCAACCTTGAGGTTCCTCTCCTCGAAACCATTAATGTCAACCTCGACGGTAAGGTCTTCCCATTCGGTCTCTCGTTTGATAACATGCCATTGATTTTCTCCAAATGCGGTCTATTCACCCACATAGAAGAGAATTGGTCTCTACCAGACAATAGTCCTTCTTTGTTCAGGATGTGATTAAGCATCAAAGCTTTTCATGCCAAAGCCTCTTCCATGCACTTATGTGAAATCCCACAACCTAAACCGGAGAGGCAGGGAGTGGCTTATGATCATCTGTCCCAACAACGTGATCGTATTTGGTGAGCAACTGTTTGCATGGTTCCCTTGGTCTTAGGCAAGTGTGTGATCATATGCTATTGGGGTCAAGCGAAGGACGGAAGAGAAGCTTGGGCAATGAGGTTTTGGGATCTTCCTCTAACACTCAAGGGCTTTGGGATCTCGAGAGAAGGCATTGGGGACAATCCTTGATGTTGGTTTCTCCCCCGGATATGGGTTCAAGCACTTTGAAAAGGCTTAAGACTATCTAGGCAACTTCGAGAATGGATCGGGGTCGCCATAAAGAATGAAGCACAGATGAGCCAGTTGTAGGGATTTAGGCATTTGCATGCAGCTGGTTGGAATTTGACTCAATGTCCATGTTTTCTATGATGTTTCTGATGTCTTTTGATGGGTGTCATTCAATCATGCTTGTTCTATTGTTTAGCACTACTACAGGATCAATCTACCTCTACAGTTTCCATGCAACACATTTGATAGTTAACACTTTTTTAAAAGCAAAACGAAAAAACTTAAATAAGCATCACATCATTATGCTAATAGTGTGGGGCAAAAATATATATATGAACTACACACAAATCTTTTCCTATAAAACCCCAAACAGAACTCAATCACTTTCATTTCAAAAGAAAAATAAAAAAACTCGATCACTTCCCTATATCCTTCATTTTCTCCATCACTTTCATCCTCGCGTGTCTCCATCATTCCTTGAACTGAGCTCATTTAGCAATATGAGATTTACTTTGTAACAATCATTCCTGAAAATACTCCACCAGTGATTTGCTCTAGAAAATCTTATCAGAGTTTCCTCTTATGTCTTCTTCACCCAATCCTAATCTCTCTAATTTTTATTGAGATTTCTTAATTGGTGTGATTCCAACCTTCAATCCACACCAACAAATCATGCAAAGTCTTCCTTACTTCGACGAATTGTAATAGTCCATAATTTTCACTTGTTTTACGCACCAAAATTCAGACCTTTGATTCCGCTTGTTTTACACTACAGAAGTTCAACCAACGATTCACACCAGATACTACAAGGTATGTCATTGCCCAAACTTAGGTATTATGTTTACTACCAGCGGTATTTCCTTCTTTGCTTACTTTCTTCTTCTTTGTGTAACCCGTTTTTATAGGGCTCCATTGAGATGTTTAATTTTGTTCAAAAACTTCTTCTTCGTTGTGGTGATTGTTATACACTATGTGGCCCTTAGTTCTAACACAACATGTAATTAGCATAATTATAAAGATCCATCGACCATGGTATGTGAGAAATTTCTTCAAATTGTATTATGAGTGTCGCGGACTGTTTAGTCATTGAATAGGTCTGATGTATTTTTTTCATTGTTTCAAGTGGTTACTGTAAGATTCCAGTTATTGCAAATACAACCAATGAAGGTCCCGTTCTTTCACGGCTATAGAAAAAGTAAGTACACATGTCAGTGTACGAGTGGGCTATTTAAAAAATTGGGTCCACCTTAGTCCACATGTCATTACCACTATGGTTAAATATAGTCAACTTCAACTTAAAGGTCATTATAGCTACTTTTGATGCAGAAATCAAACGCCCCCTAAGGACACGTTTAGTGGTGGCAATTCGTTGGTTTTGCACAAATCGTGGACATTAATGTGTCTGAATCGCGTGCGCATATCTACCATTAATGTGGGCATTAATCTCTTTTGGCAGCTTAAACTGAATGCAGGTAAACCTTGTGTTTACTCCCAAAAATGATTTTGAAAATGTGGTTGTCGTTGTGTGTTTACATTTTTACTCCCAATATTGTGGAAACCCTACACATATCACTACATTCAATTTTCTAAATCTTTCCAATCCACCGCATTGAATTCACATGTAGTTCGTCATTGTTCCCGCCGGTAAACATCTGATCAACCATTACTCCTCATCCACTACTTGTACCATCGCTGTTTAGGTGAGTATTGCCCCATCTTTCGTTTAAATACGTTTGGCTGAATACCCAGAATTAGTGTGGACAGGTAAGTTCTTTCTCTTCTCAGTTCGTCTACTACAGTTTTATTATCTTTATGCGACTGAATTTTGATTTCTATCTCAGCATTATCGCTGTACTCCTACGAAATGACCATCAGCAAGCCACGCTATAGAGGATATGACGGTGTGTCCGACTGGTCCAGCTGGTTTTTTAATAGAAAAATGAAGGGCAAGACTGTCATTTGTTGTTGTCTTAAAGTGCCAAATTTATTGCCTCAAACGAACGCCTAAAGTCTAGGAGAACATTAATCCCTGTGATTCGTATGCATATTAATATGCGCCTTTAATGTCTTCTAATTCTCATCGCCTCAAACGAACGCGCCCTAAAGCTTGGTTTTCAAGCTTTATGATAAATGTGTCTCTAGTTAGACAAGTGCACTTTAGTTTAAATTTGGTGGGACCAATTAATGAGTTAACTAAATAGAAAAGTGACATGTGGACAAACCTTTATGATAAAGCTATTTAAAATAGATTAATGTTGCTATAGAACACCCCCTAAGATTCCAGTTTACTATTTGTTTTTTTAAGGTGAAATTTTAGTTTACTACTGGTTTCTTAGATGCATCTCTTTTTTTTTGTTATTTGGACTTCAGAGTATTGAATAACCCTAAAGATGGAAGTAATTGTTGCCGAGTTATGATAATGTTGTATGGTCGTGTGCTATTTTTTGATATTAATTTGTTTGAGCTGACATAATAGAGATTTGTGGTAAAAGAAGAACTTGTTCAAAACTTTCTTTTTATCTGCTTACTTGTGAAGTGTTGGTAGAATTTTCTTGGACTATTTTTGAACTTCTTTTTATTTGGTGAAGGTTTTGTAGATCTCTTCTTTATTTGTAGTGATCTTTAGAAAGAACAGATGAATTGTAGTAAGAAGATGACCTTATAGTTAAGTACGCATGAATTCAATTAAATTGTACTGCTAAACCTGCATATGTACATATTTGATATGGAGTTCCATGTGCAAAAATTACAACACGAGGACTCTGAAGAGAGAAGATCTTGGACATAAAACTAGAGGATTTTGTAATTGTTTGTGCAAGTGTATACGATGATGTCATTCAGCTCTAAGTTTGCCTCTTCCTCCTGTAAAAAGTATCTCCCCCTCTCTCTCTCGTTTACATATTTATGGTTCTCTATCTTGTTTCTATCAAAGATGAAATAATTGGTCAATTTCAGGTATATATTCTAGGACACTACTACGACGTATATATCTTGAAGACTTTCAAACTGTGGAAATTTGGAACTTTGATGTGTATTGACACAAACAAATTTATATGAGGCAACAGATTGATAAATACTGAAGGCCTATAGTGCAGTACGAATTGAATATAAGCATATACTCTTACTACACTTAATACATATGGTGCAATATGAATTTTTCCTTCTAAATTTTTTATAACATTTGATGTCCAATATATTCTCTACTATAGTGTGTATATTTCCATGTAAGTTGTGAAGTCAATTGTTGTGCGGGCTCTTATTTTGCAGGGCATCAAATCAAGCAGACTGTTTGAAATCATGACAAACAGACTATTCAGAATCATGTTTGGGTTATATGCTTTCTCATGTTCAGAAACATGTCAAACACACTGTTTGAAATCATGACAAACAGATTGTTCAGAATCACATAGGTTTGCCATTTAAATAAGGAATTGGCAGAACAAAGAATGCCAACGATAAAGCTGCTGCTGATTGTGGAGGGTGATATTTCAGTATGAGGGGGTTTATTAAATATGGTCTGACTAAAAAGCTGGGATCCTAGAAATTGTCATTCTGTGGAGGGTGAAAACTCGTTATTCATGGCATCCCTCAAATACCTACTCTATCGTCCGTCTTTCCCAGAAAGCATGATGAGGGTGTTAGTGAACACTACACCCGCTCTTAATGGGCTCCAAGCGGACTTATGTCCTAAGGGCGGAATTGACTATAGTCACCACCTAGTTTGACCTAAGAATACTAGGAAGGAAAAGATGGAGAGTTCTAAGAACTGTTAGTTGACTCTAAAGTTGTTACCTACGGATAGGACATATTTGGTCATTTCAAAGATTTTGTGGGGTTCGTACTGGGTTACACCCCTTAGAAGTGGCAACAACCACGACTTCGGATTGGTGCCCGAGGAAACCTCGGTCTCTAATTGTCGGGACTTCCTTCTTTTAAAACCTTTTAAAGTGAGACAATTAAGATCCAAGGATAGGGATTGAGTAAGGAGCTAAATCAAGAGGGTATTGAATGAGTACGGATTGAATGATTAAGAAGTTTTGAGGGTTTGAATAGATGAACCTAACTTGAGGTATCGGTTTGAAAACCTTGATAAGTATATGCGTTGTTTGAATTTTGAGGGAGGCTTTGATTTTCCTCGAGGGGTTTGTTTGAAGAGAAATGGTTTGATTATCAAGAGAGGTCAAGGACGTTTTGGATTTTGTAAGGTTAAGGAGTGTTTCAATCTTTTATGGAGTTGAAGGTGCTTTGGCCTTTTCATAGGGTTCGGACTTTGAAGTGGTTGGATCTTTGAGGGGGTTTTGAAAATCAAGAGTATCGGAAAGGTGTTTGGGTTTTCAGAATGGTTGAGTGTTAAAGAGAGTATTCAGGTTTTAGGGTGTTCGGGGATTGAAAATGTCCCGAATTTAGATGGCTAAAGTAGTTTGAAGCAAGTGCAAGGTTTTGAGAGTGAGAGGGTGTTTTGGATTCTTGTGGGACCCGATTTGGTTTTTATGATGCTTAAAAAGGTGGAAGTTATCCATTAGTTCTAAGGAGGCTCTTTCGAGATTGAGATTCTAAGTGAGGCATTTGGGAATTCGAGATCATAAGCTGATGAGACTACGGTAAGTTTAGGTTCGTGAAAAGAATAGATGAGAAAGGTTGAGGGTGTTTTGTAGGATGAGGTGGATTGAATTATTTAGAATTGTCTCTCAAAAAGTTTTAAAACCAAAAACTGTTTTATTTTTAAAAGGGCGGGTGATCCCGAAGGATCACCCATGTACCCCCTCGAGCACGACACTTAATTAATGGTAAGTGCCAAGGCTTGAAAGATGGGGCAATGTATTTATGTCAAAAAATAGGATTTATGGAAGGCGGTTACATCCCTAGCACCCCGCCTCGTAAAAATCTAGGCTACAATTAAGGGAGATTGGTCACCTTAATGCCCTACCTAAAGAAATATAGACTACGACAAGGGATGTTACTGCCCCAGTGCCCCGTCTCGGATTTTTGTTTGGAAGAAAGACAGGTGATGTCTAACTATGAAGGAAATATTTTTGAAAGTGACATTTCATGTCCCTCTAAAAGCTATTTAGTTGAGTTTGATTGGAAACTATTTTCGAAACTGTTCATAATCTTTAGCAGAGAAACTGATTTTGGGAAATGTTTTTAGGAGAAAACTCGCTGTTTATGTGAGAAGAACTTTTTGCATGTTTTGAGAAGAGTTTTCTATGATGTAAGAAGAGTTCTTCTTTTGAAATTCCACAAAATAGTTTCTTTGATTTTAAGATCTTGTTGAGAAATAAAAGAGCTTAAATAGTTATATGACTTTAGAAGAGTTTTTTTGAATTTTTGGTGTTGAATCAAATTAAAGACATTTTAAATTTTGGAGTTTGGATGGAATTTACAAGTTGAGTGTAACACCCCATCCAACAACACACTTATCAACAAACTGCAGCGGAAAACATACTTCATCACATTACTTAACTCGTTGGTGTTACACGCCGTTAACCACCCACGTGGCTAACAAGGCTATTACATATACTTTGTATCGGTCTGATGGACTAGATTCCCGAGCGACTACACATTACTATCCCTTTCCATTAACAAAAAACATACACATACCTTCCAATTGTACCGAGTATTTACAAACTAATGCCGATAACAATTTCGGTCTTATTACACCTACTGTACATATACAACTTAAATGACTACCCATGTACATACGACTACCCCGTCCTACTCTCGAACGGCTTCCAGCTCCTTGTACCTGAAATAGGAAAGAGAAGAAAGGGTGGCCCCCAAGGGGCTCAGCACCTTTGCTGGTATGGTAATCCCGCAGCCCGCATGCTACCGGGCCATGCACAACTATTTGTCGTCTTAGCATGCGGTTGATTACATTCAAATCATGCATGTACTCCAATAACACAAAACACATTACAATCCACAACAGTGGTCACAACAAATACAGACAACACATCTACACCTAATAAATCACTCTTTGTGTTCTTGACCCTAGAGTGTTTCTCCTTTAATGGAGCTATTTCCTTAATAGACGACACTTACCCACTAGTCGGGTTATCCATAAATGTCCCTTAACAACTGGGATTCATATCCATGATCCACATACTTCACATTTAAACAACACACTTCACCTTAAATGTACATATAACATAATTTCGCAATAAGAATTGCAGTACAACAATAACACATGACATAACGGGAACGGTTCTCTTTAGGAACCGACCCAAACATAGTTAATTCACTGGTGAGCCTAGAGAATGATATCACCCTCATGTTAAGCTTGTTATACAACACTCATTACCGTTCTAATAGTCGGACGAGTAACTTAACTTAAAGATGGATCGGATATAGTGACCCGAACACACTGCACAAACACATGTTCCCCCTAAACCGATCATAAGTCAGAATAGCTAAGCTTTGGAGTAAGCTATTGGGAGATCGTAACCCGTGGAGGAAACAACCATAACAGAGAGGAGGGTAAAGCTAAGAAGGATACCCACTCCCAAACAACGCGCGACCGGAACGACCGGATTCCTCACCCCCATTAGTACATATATACTTATAAGTAAACAGTTAGAGCTCCATTATGGAACCTATTACACCCACACACCATAAGGTATTACAACTGGGTTAAACACACAAGGGAGGTCCATACATTCACACACAAACATCACACAATTAACTCACGCATAGCCGTGGTTAGAACGTCCCATGGTTCGGGTCGTTAAATCCAAATACCGATCTCACATGTGATCCTAGACTCATTTAGCTAAGGTTTAACACTTTCGAGGTTAAATGGTATCGGAATTGAACACGCCACATAAATGAATTACTATAAACTCATTACATGTTTTATCTTACAACGTGGCAAACATACAGAAAAACACATTGGCATACAAGCCGGTGTAATCCGGTAGGACACAGGTTGCAAGAAAACCATACCTGTCACCGGGGTTTCACTCTAACGTGCCATCACATGTCCCTCGTAGCATCTTTGAACAACTGGTAACATTACATTTACTTCGTTAACATCGGGGTAACTTGATTGTTTAAAGTTTAGAGTTCATGACTTACTCCCGTTAACTAGTTATATAACTTTACATTTTAACTTGTTTTACTTTTATATTTTAATACAACTTTTCACCCACTCAATTGTCATTATAACTCACTTAACATGTCCTTAACAATCTCATAACATCATTACTTATCAATCCCCATCATTAGATATCATTTTCTAACCTTAAACAAAGTTTTTGGTCAAAACAGCACCTTGTCCGAACTTGTGTCCGGACTTCCCAAGTTCGGACACTGTTCGAGACTCAAAAGGGTGTAAACTGACGACTGTCCGAACATGCGTCCGAGCTTCCCAAGTTCGGACACTGTTCGAGGCCAAAACAGAGAATAGAGGTAGGTGTGTCCGAACGTCCAAATTCGGACGGTAGTTCGGACACTGGTCGAAGCTCAGGAAACTTACGCGCAACAAAGCATGTCCGAACGTCCATGTTCGGACGGAAGTTCGGACGTGCCAAGAACCTTATTTTCTACTCCCTTAAACACTTACTCATTTCTTGCCAAAATGCCCAACACTTATAATGTTTCCCCCTTAGGTTTATAACATGTTCCCACACATTATTTAGCCCACCAAAAACACTTTATGTTCTTCCAAGAATTTTCTCCACAAATTCACACATCTTCCTTACAACACCTTACTTCCTCATTGGTACCAAAACTTGTATAAATCCTTAACACAATATCACCATGGCTTGAAACATCCTTAACTCTCATTTGCATTCTAAATCCTCCAAGATAACACCCAAGACATTTTAACACCTAAGAAGACCTTATTTCACCTTCTTTCACCAATTTAAACCTTAATCATTCCTAGTTCAACCTAGGTCACCAAACATCATTTTGAACACCTAAAACTCCTTGTTCATTAACCAAATTTTGACATAGTTTCTCTTGTATCTTCTTACACCAAAACACATAATTTTTTTACCTTAATGTAACCAAGAACACTTAATCACATTCCTTTCACACAAACATATTGTTTTTCATCCTTTAACCATCCAAGACATTTATGTTCACAAGAAATGTTCCTTACACATGACTAAACCTTTAAATTACACTACATCACAATATAGTGTATAAACTTAAATTGCTTGGCACTTAGGCCCTTAAATAACAGGGCTCTTAGGCCCTTAAATTGCATAAACCTTAAACACTGAATTTCCCACATATATATTGCCTTTGACCTACAAATACACCCAACATCACATATGCCTTTTAATAATTCCCTTAAGAACAATTCACTAGCTCTTTTTCCATTGTCTCCTTAGGTATTTTATTAAGCAAATCAAGCTCATTTTTCCTAAGGCATTTAAACTACATTGAGTTAGTTTGTTTACCTCTTTTCTTCAAGACTTTTACTTGAACACCTTTGTTCTTCCTTGTTTGGAAATCGGCAAGAGGACTTGGTTACTTGTCAATGTTCTAATAAATATACAAGTAAAACCAATGAGCATTCAAGCTTCATGCTTAAACTCATTTACAAACCCTAGGTTATATATATTGTCTTAACACATTAGGATAGTTGTTTTACCTTGGAAACAAAAGAGAGCTTGAATAAGCATCAAGAGAGGACTCCACCAAGCCCTTGGAAGATTGAAATGGAGCTAAGGAAGAACAAGAGAAGACACCATTAATGGTGAATTTTTGGACATGCATAAAAAATGAAGGAAATGTTGTTTTCTTTGGTTTTTCCTTACCTTGAAGCAAAGGAGAATAACATGGCATGAAAAGGTGAGCTCAAGCTCCTTCAATGGTGAATCTCCATGGCACCGAAATGAGGCTTTTGAAGATTTGAAAAGGTAGAAGTGTAGAGCTTGCTCCAACTAGAAGAATGGTGGTCTTGAAATTGAATTTGGACCATGGAGTTATGAGTTACAAGCAAATGAAGTTGGAGATGGTGAGGTTTTGCTGTAGCAAAACCGATGGAGTTGGGAGAATGAAGATAGGTGACGGTGGGTGTGAGTGGGAAAGGAAGAAATGAAATGAAGTGTTTGCTTTTACAAGATATTTATGTTATAAAGTAACTTTCTTCCTTTTACTTACTTTTCCTTCTTTTCTTAATTGATTTTTTTTACATGTTGGTGACTCACCATAGTAAAACCGCCCCCCATCATCTACTTAGGGGTATAATAGTCTTTGTTGACCAACTAACTTACTTATATTGACTTATGTTATAAATTAGCTTATTTTAGTTATTATTCACAAACTAAGGCACATATTTGTGAAATTTTTGATTTCCCATTGATTTAGACTTCCTAATGTGACACTAAGTAGTACCCATGTTAATTAAAGAGTAATGATGGACATTTAGCCACTCAAAACTCATTTACAAGACAATTTTTCAAAAATGTGCTTTAAGGCTCCTTAAAGCACATTTTGTGTTTTAACTTGTTTTCAAGCTTGGTTTTCTTTAGTAATTGATTTAATATGTTCATTAACATATAATTAAGGTATATATATGACCTTTAGGTCTTATACAAATTTATCCCAAGCTTAGAGCACATTTTTGCCCATATTGACTTTAAGGTATTTATTTGTGTTTTGTTTGGTTTAATCGTCTACCAAGGTTACCTAAGGACTTAATTAGCCTTATTAAATCATACTTGAATATTATTTAGTCTTGGTAGGTTCTTTGGGTCCTAACCAAGTTCACTCCAAGCTTAGAGCATGTTTTTGCTCAAGCTGTGTCTTAGTGCTTTATTGTGTTTTACTATGGTTTAAATTGTTCACTGATGTTTCTAAGGCACTTTTTTTACCTTTAAATACCATAGTTTAATGTTTAAACAACACATCAAGGTTTGGGGTATTTCATTGAGAATTTATCTCTTCCTACGCCCAACAAGGAAGAGTGAGAATCCTAGTTTCCAAAGGACTTACACAGTTAATCCTTGGCTTATCTAGACTCTTAATGACACGATTTTTGCTTTCAGTCAAAGACTGACTCAGACTTTTCACCTTAGCCCTGAGTTCTTTAATCTCAGTATCATACTGATTCTTCAAGAATTTTATCTCAGAGAGTGTATAGGTTAGCTGAATAAATATCTCTTCTTTATCAAGAGTAACCTTCCAGATTTCCTTCTCTTTTATGTTATACTCAGTATTGATGTCATCATCTTCGTGAGCAACTGCCGTCAAACACATCTGCGTGTACTCCCCGGGTTCTGAGTCTGTATCTGAGATATCCTCCCCCCATGCAGCTGCAGTTGTATTTGTGTGTTTCTTAATCTTCTTTTGAGAATTTTCCTTCTGGTGGAGACGATCTTTGACAACATGACCAGGCTTGTTACACTTAAAACATGTATTTTGTCCCTTCTTTGACTTACACTGTTGGTTTGACCTTTGTTGTCTACTACTCAGCCTCTGAATTATGTTCATAATCTTAGTAATTTCCTCATCTATGTCATAATCCCCATCTTCTGATATTGTGGTAGTTTCACGTGCATTTAGGGCTAGATCCTTAGCTTAAGTAACAATGTCACCTCTCATCTTACCTTCATACACCGTCAGTTCTGATCCCAGCTCTTGAAAGACAACTTGGATAAATCCTTTGTGGACTCCAAAAGTGTAGTAAAGTTTAGCCAATCTTTACATAGACTATCAAGAAACCTTTCATTAACCACAATATTGTTGAGAACCACTCCAACAGTCTTGAACTCACACAGTATCTTATCAAATCTTTCAAGTGTTTCTGAAATAGTTTCTACTTCTGACATCTTAAAGTTGTCAAACTTCCTCTTGAGTTGTTTGCCTTTAGCCTTTTGACAGAGTCTGATCTAGCGTATGCCGTTTTGAGAAACTCCCAAACCTCCTTGGCAGTGCGTAAACCTAACACTTTTTGTTGGTCTGAGTCTGATAGTGATGACATGATAATCCTTCGAGCTTGTCTGTTCTTGCTTATCAACTTATTATCGCTCTCACTCCAACTAGATCTTGGTTTTTCTTTGGTGACGCCATCCTCCTCAATTTTTGGCTTCAGGTCACCTTCAGTTACTACGTCCCATAACTGCAGATCAATAGAGATTAATTGATCCTTCATCTGTTCGCACCAACTGGTGTAGTTGAACTTTGTTAGCTTTGGAGGTTTAACATAGTATGAATTCATCACGATCAACCCTGAAGAAGTTTCTTCTGCGTCTAGGGTTACCTGGCTCTGATACCAATTGTTAGTTCCTAGATGTCGGTGCTGAGTCTGCAACTCAGAAGGTGTCGATGTTCTGAGTTCAGAACTGAGGACGAATGGGGAGAAAGAGGGAGACCAGAATAGCATAAAGGTAGAACCTTTGTTATAATCACGTATAACAATGGTTACACAATCACGTATTCAATGCTAATACCAACCCTCACGTCAAGAACACTATCTTGACATAATACACACGTAATTTGAGTTCTGAACTCAAATTACTTACAACGAAATCAGCATCAAAACTCTCTCTGAATTGACTTTACAATCTCACTATCTTTCTCTCTGATTTTCTCTATATTTACTCTTACTGTTGCTCTCGCAAATTACGTTGTATTTCTCATTTTCTCTTTTGCGTAATTCTCTACTTTTCTGA
This sequence comes from Limonium bicolor, assembly GCA_023374045.1. Classification (NCBI taxonomy): domain Eukaryota; kingdom Viridiplantae; phylum Streptophyta; class Magnoliopsida; order Caryophyllales; family Plumbaginaceae; genus Limonium; species Limonium bicolor. The sequence continues at coordinate 154,019,892 of CM041778.1, read as the reverse complement.
CCTAGACTTTCTTCCCCTTATATAGATACAGAGACCGTGTGAGAATTTATCATTCAAGATTTTATCTTTAACAGCTAGATAAAATCTTGTTAAATATTCTATCTTCTTCTCTGTTCGTCAGTTCAAGACTAACGGACTCCGCTTCAGGCTGGTCTTAAAAATGGCTTCAGTATTGAACTGAGTTTGCCGATCAAAATAGCATCAACAAGAATGTATATGTTTTAATGAATGTATGTACATATTTTAATGTGAGAATGTACATGTTTTAATGTGACGTTGTACATGTTCAAATGTGAGAATGTAGAGGTTCTTTAATGAATATCTATACATGTTTGTATGGTCATCTGTACAAGTTTTCTCCCTTATATAACCCGATTTTAATATAAGGGTGTACATATTAATGATTCGTACAGGTTTATGTGACCATCTGTATGTTTTTTAATGCGAGGAAGATGTATATGTTTTTACGTGTGGATGCACATGTTTTAATGAACATTTGGATATGTTTGTATGACCTTTTGTACAAGTTTTCTTTTACGTTCTGTGTACTATACATGTGATTTTTTTAAGTTGTCAAAATATATCCATGACTGGTCTTGTTTTAAAGAACTATAATTTAGGTGAACAATGATATAATTTTTTTTCATTTTGGACTTATATATTAAAAGTTACAACAATTTAAAGTGTTTATGATAAAGAAAAAAGAATAAAAATCTTTAAAAACAAAACAAAAAAACAAAAAAAAAGCCACGCGCGGACAGTGACGTTAGCCAAGACAGATTGTATTTCTAATATTATAAGTATTGGTATACGGGTAATTGGGCAAAATCATATTATGCGTATACCTTGAAGAAAACCATGCTGCAATGCATGAGTTGTGGTTGGAGCAATAAAAAACAAAAACAGTAGACTGAACTTTGTTTTGCTGTCGAATATGAGTAAGCAATCTTTGATGTTCTTTTCCAAAAATGTTATTATCTATTTATTCTTTATAAATGAGTAAAGGATTATAGGGAAAAATTCCCGTACGCGTGCAATCCCTCGACTCATTTTCCAATCCCGGTTAATATTGTGTGAATTGCCTGAGAACGAGTTTTTTTTTTATTTGTATAGAAGCCGATAACAAGGATATCGGCATCTGGAAGCTATAGAAATCAAAAAACGACCGGTGGAGACATTGTATACAAGCCGATAATACTATTATTGGCTTCCAGATGCCGATAATAGTATTATCGGCTTGTATACAAAGTCTCCAACTGTCGAATTCTAACGGCTAGTGTTGTCTTGGCTACAAATAAGTTATTTTGTCCCAACATTTGGTTGTTGCTTCCTATTTTCTTCTCTAGCAGAATCAAAATCTGTTGCTCAATCCACACAATTTCACACTATACACTCTTCCCTGTGTGCTATAGATATTTGAGTTGGATATTCCATGTACTCTTTATCTAAATGTAGAGCTCAAATACAATCCAGATGGTATATATTTTCATATTCATCCTCATTGGTCAAGATTCATCGACACTCAAATTTCCGAGCATTCCACATTTCAATCCTTCAAAGATAGTGTCAAAAATCTTGTCGACTTGGAGTTTGGGGGAGATTATGTTATCATCGACATGGTTTGCAGGAAGTTGGAGAATAAATATCCATCTTGTTCCTTCCTTCCACTCAAAATTAATAGCGATTCTCGGGTGAAGCTGATGATATCAAACTTCATCAAGAATTCAGATTTGCTGAACAATGTGGCTGTGCTAGTTGAGTTCGAGCATGTAACTACACCTTCTCCGGAGGAAGACAATGAAACCGACGATGATTTTTTAGAGCATTAGCAAGCCGAAGATGAAAATCTGCAGAGTTCGGATGATGATTCTGAGATGGAGCCTGAAGATTTACCGGATGACGATGACATAGTTGATGAAGCTGGGCCCTCCACACCGTACACTCCTTCAGCGCCGTTCTCATCGCAAGTGGATTTACAGGCCATAAGCTAGATACCATCAGACATTGATCGACGTGGTTTGCCATACTGGAGGCCAGGTCAAGAGTTCGTCGTGGGGCAAGAATTTGCTGATAAAAATGTTCTTGTGACTGCAGTAAAACAGTATCACTTGGAGAGAAAGGTAGATTTCGTTGCCCCCGAGAATAACAGGAGAATTTACACCCTAAGGTGCCGACAAGGGTGCAGTTTCAGATTTCGAGCCGCGCTGTTGAAGAATTCATTTGAATGGCGACTACAGAAATTCAGTCCTCACACATGCGCTCCAGTCCTAGATGAGGGTAATGATCGTTTTTTGACTTACAATTTCATTGCTGAAGTCATGATACCAAGGGTCAAAGAGAACCCCGCACTACAAGTGAAGACTGTGATTCAACTTATCCGTTCAGAATATAAAAGGAAGATAAGCTACAAGAAAGCTTGGTTAGGCCGTGTTGAAGCGATAAGAAGGGTCTACGGTGATTGGGAACAGTCATTTACTGAATTACCCAGGTATCTCATAAGTATCAAACATTTTATACTGTATATCGACCTAGATTCGACTGTTATGTTTCAAGATGAAACACAGACTACTCAAGTTAGGCGGTTTAAGCGATGTTTCTGGGCATTTGGGCCTTGCATTACTGCCTTTAAGTATATGAAGCCTCTACTACAAATAGATGCTACTCACCTGTATGGTAAGTACAAAGGTAAATTATTGGTTGTTGTTGCCCAAGATGGTAACAACAAGATAATACCAATGACCTTTGGTATCGTTGCTAGCGAGTCAAGGGATGACTGGAAATATTTTCTTGACCGTGTTCGTACCGTAGTCATTGGAGCTAGGAATGATGTGGCAGTGATTACAGATCGGGCTGGAGCTATAATGTCGATCATGAGGGAAGAACAGTACTGGCTTCCTCTTTATGCCAACATTTCTTGTGTATGCGTCATATTGCTTCAACTACGTTTGCAAAGTTGACAAGGACTATAGGATAATCATAACAACAATCGGTGGATATTAATAATAAATTAAACGTAGTACAATCATCTATTAAAATATAATATTAAATAAAATGCTATACACAAATAATGTATATATATTATGTGTTACATAACTTAAAATTAAAATAGACTAATTACCATAAATCGTTCTACTGTAATTAACATTTAGTTAGACAACTATTAATTAAATAATGTACCAAATCTATGTGTTATAAATAAACCATTTACAAATGACTAAACTTTGCATATAATAATTACTAAGATTTATTAATGTGCAAGAAGTGACGGTTAGTTTAACAAATATTACCTACAAAAATAATGTATATATATTGTGTGTTACATAACGTAAAAATAAAATAGACTAATTACCATAAATCATCCTACTGTAATTTACATTTAGTTAGACAACTATTAATTAAATAATGTACCAAATCTATGTATTATAAATAAACCATTTACAAATGACTAAACTTTGCATATAATAATTACTAAGATTTATTAATGTGCAAGAAGTGACGGTTAGTTTAACAAATATTACATACACAAATAATATATATATATATATTGTGTGTTACATAACTTAAAAATAAAATAGACTAATTACCATAAATCATCCTACTGTAATAAACATTTAACAACTATTAATTAAATAATGTACCAAATCTATGTATTATAATTAAACCATTTACAATTGACTAAACTTTGCATAAAATAATTACTAAGAGTTAATTTATTCAATCGTACAAAAACTCTTACTAACTAACCTAGCCTAACCGTCGACTGTACAACTATTACTAATATTAACACGTTAATAAAACAATGTACAAGTTTATAATTATTAAATATACTAACCGGATCATTAGATGCATATGCTGAAGATATATGGGTCGTCTGCAGGCTGAAAGGCGTCGACTCCAGTGGACCTTGTTGGCTAATCTGGTATTCGTCTCTGTTCATTTTGCTCTGGAACAAAAGAGAGGATTTTGTGTTAAGGAAATGTAGAGTGAGAGGAGAATTTAAAGAAATGGGAAGAAGGTAATGGTATTGTCGGCATCAGTTGAGTTTATAGTTTTCGGGTGTTGGGGACTTTGCACATAAGCTGATAATAGTATTATCGACATCTGGAAGCCGATAATAGCTTATGTGCAAGTCTCCGTTTTTTTTTGATTTGTATAGAAGCCGATAATGGTGTTATCGGCTTCCAGATGCCGATATCCTTGTTATCGGCTTCTGTACAAATAAAAAAAACCCGTTCTCAGACAATTCACATAATATTAACCGGGATTGGGAATTGAGTCGCCCGATTGCACGCGTATTCCAATGGGTAAAGATGAACTATGGTGTTTATTGGAAACTCAATTTTAGACGGACATAAAAGTGTAAACTTTTGTAGTTTGAGGAATATATTCTTACCTTTAGCTATATGTACAATGTCTACATTCTCAATATTTCCAACCAAATAGGGTGTGAGATGGTATCTGAATCATGTTTCTATTCCTCTACAACAGTATTCCGACAAAATAACTGTCTTGGCTGCAGCTGGGTGTAGCCAACTATAGCTACATCCCAGTGCACACTCCTCTTTCTTTTTTTTTTGATTTTGAAGTGCCTCCGGTAGTGAAATACCCCAAATTATTAAAGCATGGATTAAATATTTAATCATATTAATTAAGGCCTAAACATGCCTTAAAAGTCAACTGAGAACAACAGTGGTCAACATAAAACAAGATGTTGCACCCTTTGACTGTTAAGGGTAAATAAATACCCAAATAAACTTCTTAGGACCTAAAAATTTGTCCTAAGCATATTAACATACAACTAAACATATTATAACCGTTGGACAACACTCCAACACAAAGAAAAAGCATTTACATGCTTCAAGGTCAAAAAGGGCAAAAAGGTGCTCTAGGAAAACCTTAAAAATCAAAGGACCTCTAAATGATATAAATTGAATTACATGATCAAATATCATGTAGGGAACACAACAAAACCGTTGTCAAAGAAAACCAAGCCCAGAAACACCTTGCGACACAAAATGTGCACTAAAACTCCTTAAAGCACGTTTTTGTGTAATCGCCTTCTAAATTGGTCTTAAATGGGCTAAAAGGTTATAAATATAATAAAATACCATATTATATGATATTAGGAATTTAATTCCAGAAATTTACAGATTTTTACAAATTTAATATTAAAATATTAATAAAACCCTAAAGTGGGGCCCACATGAGTCAATATTGACCAAGCATGGTCAATGGTCAATTAATTGACCCATTTGGACCAAGGAGGCCAGCTGCAATAAGTGAGGAGACAGCATACAATGATTTTGGAGACAAATAATTACCTAATGTTCAATTTGCAATAGTAACTTTACTTTTTTCAAATTAATCAAGCTTTCCCACCTTCTCCTTCCTCCTTGTCCGATCCCAGCCTCTCCAGCCGAGCTCTCCTCCTTCCTAGCAGCTCTCAAGCTTTGTTCTTGAGCATGGAAGGCAGATCTAAATCCTAAGCTCTTAATGTAAGTGTTTTAATGTCATTTTTAGCTCTTTTTCTTCATCTCTTCACTACCAACACCTAGATTTCGTGGCTCATCAATTCCTATGGCTTATTCTCAGTGTTCTAAGGTTATAACAAGAGCTAAACTCGGTTGAGACCAGTAGAGGGACCAAGGTTGTCCAAATCTACATTTTAAGGTAAAAATGTGCTTTAAGCTCATAACTTTTGATTCCCTTCAAGTTCGGCTGTGAAACTTTGGTCATAGCCTCATATTCTTCTCCTTTTCATGTGGAATATGTTGGTTAGCCATTTGGAGCAAGGATGGCCGAGATCCAAAGGAAATACCCTCTTTTAAGGCATTTTTCCAAGGTAAAACCTAACAACAAGGTAGCATTTCGAGATATAACTATTTCCTATGTCAATATGGTGGATCTAACACCTTGTGGTGTGTTTGGTTCAGGTCGAAACCACTTAGAACTTCCCTTGCATTTTTAAGGTGATTTTTGCCTTAAATCTTACATTAAGTTACTTCTTATGGTTAGATCTTGCTTGAGAGACTAACTAGGCCTTGTTCTCTGTTTGAAAACATGTAAAACAAGCTGTGGTGAATTTCTACTTAAGGTGGCGAACCCAAACAAGGCTTTACCTAAGCTAAATCAAGGTATAAATCACTTAAAACCTTAACTTGATACATTAACACAAGTTTAAGTGTGTGTATATCAATTGCCGTGAGTGAAGGAGAAAAACAAGGTCTTGTTTGACCTTAAAATGTTTAAGGAATGGTTTAATAAATTTTATAACTAATTAAACAAGCATAATTGTCAAATTTAAGACATTATGTGGAAGTTTGGTAATTAAATGGAAAGTGTGTGGTGAGGCCGAAATTTATAAGTGTTTTTGGGACATTTATGTGTAATTTATTTTGCAAGCCAATGTTTGTAATAAGGCCATGTATTTTAGGCCATTTTATTTATGCATTTACAAGCTTTTAATTAAGTTTAAGTAGTATAAATGCATTACCGAAAATAAATGGGGTATTAGGTGTAATTAAATTAAATTTGGGGGCTTTAGAATAATAAGGCCGAAAATTAGAGGTAAAAAGGAGTTAAAATAAAGTTTATAAGATTTTATTAAGTTTTGGGGTTAAATGGTGATTTCTAGAAAGTTTGGGTGCAAACCGTAATTATAAGGAATTGGTGGTCAAGGAAATATTAAGGTGGTCAACCTTGACCATATGATAGGTTTTGACCAAATTAGATAAGTTAAATAACTTATTTAAGGTGTTATAATAAGATAAGTATCTTAAGGTAATATTTTTATAACATATGTGGTAAATATGTTATTACCGAAAATAAAGGGTGTACAATGGTATTTTAAACACCCATGGGCTATTAGGAATTTTTAGGAATTTATTTGGTGGATTTTGGAATTTAAAACGAACTATATATGTATAATATATAGTTATAATGTCATTATGACACTTTGGAGAAAAATAGATGGTGGAATGGTAAATATTGAAAGTATATGGGTTAATAAGGATATTCATAACCCTTTGGTGGAATTTGGTGATTTTTAGAATTATTAAGGGAATTTAATAAGTTATGTGTAAAAAATATAGTTTTAATGATATGGTGAACTATATGTTATAAATAGGGCCAAATGGCAACTATAGAATAGCACAAGGGCTGTTCGGAATTTACAAAAAATAACCATAGGTTATACTCTTTTATAAGTTAGAAATGTTATATTAAATGGTATATATAACATGGTAAAAAGAAAGGGGTGATTTTGTAAATAAAGGAAACTATGGTTTATAGAAAAGAATAAGATTTTCTTATGGTGCCTAAGAGGCAATATGAAATAGTTTTGTATAAAAACTATAGGTTATAAGTTAAAGGAAATAAAAATATCATATCAAATGGTATTATATTTTGGTATAACATACATGATGTTATGTGGTCAAAAGGGAATTTAAATAAATTCAAGGGCTATACCGAATTAATAAGAGTTGGAAAATGAATTTTAGACTACGGTCTACTATGTTATAAATGTTATGACAATTAAATGGTATTAAGGTGGTTCGGATGGAATTAATATAAGGAAGGGTACTCACATAAAATAGTGTGACAAACTATAAATAAATGGGATTTATAAACTAAGGTACTTATGTAATAAACCTTAGGAGTTGTAAATGTACAACATAAAATGTTACTCATGTTAGGATAATAATCTTAATATAAGTTGTACAATATGATACAACTAATGGGAATAACCATCTAATAGGAGATGATAAAAAGTAACATAAAATATAAGAGTTTATTGAACTCATGGGAATTACCTACGTGGTAAATATATACATACACAAGAATAATGTATATAAGGTGGATATAATTTTGGTTGAAAACCATATGATTTAATGGTGGTGGTTATAAAAAAATAATAATAATAAATATAGTTACGAACTATAAGTTATGAGTTTTGGAAGCAAAATTATTTGCTAAAGATAAAGGGATTATACAACATGTCGAATTATGAAGGATGGTGGGAAAAAAAACAATACGAAAGAGAATACAATAAAATAAATGATACAATAAGAAAAAGAATATAAATAATATAATCATGCATGCATACATGCAACTATGGGTTACGTACCTAAACTAGATGGTGGATAAGATTAAAAAGGAAATAGTGAATTAAACTTAACAGTTGGGATAGTTTTGACGTACGCGTTTTAAGTAACAAAACCGACTATTTTAGAGAAACCCGTAACGAACAACTGTAGAAAACAGGGGTGAACTGTCGGGGTTGCTTATTATTCGGAAATACCGGATGTAGTTAGTCATGGAGACTGACTTATAGTTTTATTACCGTTTAGAGTGTACTTCTGACAAGGACGCTTGACGAGCTAACGGACTACACGGAGCGTAGGATCTTGCTGATTCATACTCCACCGTAATACAATCAGGGTGAACGGTATGTAAAGGGGTTTGCCGAGTTGACCTAAGGTTGCTCCTTGGGCTCGGATTTGGTTGATATAACTTGTGTGTTATATGTGTGGATGCATGTATGTGATTGTGTGCTACTGCATTAATTATTTATGCACGAGCGTCCTACGGGACTAACACTACGTCAACTATAGATCGACTTATATAAACATACATATGCGTTGTGATGACATGACGGTTACTTGATATAATACCATGATATTAATATTAAGGATATGGTAACCTAAGTAAAACACTTAGGAACGAGTCACGACATTGTCGGTCTCTAGAGCATGGATCTCTAACATAAATATCACCTAGATGACTTCTAGGTATGCGTGACCCATTGGCCGCTGGTTAATAAATATTCTCCATAAGACTAAGAGCAGATCTTAAACATTATGAGAGAGTGATGGTATGAGATTGAGGTGAGGAATCCCGGTAGTTTACGAACTACTTGGTTGCGCATTTGTGATCACTGAGGGGTTTCCTATTTGGATTCCGCTCCAGGTTATATCCAACGAGCCCAAATAGGTTCGTGGATCAGGTGGCTACGGCCTTTTTATGGACGTCTTACGAGACATAAGTGAGTCAGGGGCCTCCGGACCTCTGGCGAAATGAGCACCTTTGTGTGTACGGGGGACTACTGTCCATGGTGAGGTTATCGGGTTGTCCTAACATGACGCCCTACTGACATTAATTAAACATGGTTGGATGGAGCCTACAAGGCTAAGGTAAATTAACTATGGGAACTGTACGCTACGGCGAATGTACATTGTACATATGGACGGGGCTTGAAAGCCAAACTAAAATAAATTGACAGTGGATGGTGAACACTACGGCGATTGTACATTGTACAAAATATTGTTGTTGTTGCTCGATACGTTCGATATACAAATGTTGTTTGAAATATTCTATGAATGTTTGGTTGGATGGATGATTAATGTTTATGAAAATTTGGATGGTTGATTATGTATATTATACATTTATGCTTCAGTTTTGATTATAACTGTAAGAAGGAAAAGCATGAAACCAATCTAATAATAAGATGGTTAAAATGACAAGTGACCATTAGGGTCCAGGCCCGGCATACTCAGCGTCTATCGCTGATACTACACCATTTCAGGTTGTTGATCATTGTCGGAGCTGAAGAGCAGGAACAGGGTAGTTGGAGATGTTGTATGGTAATGAAGATGGTGTATGGCCTTATGGTAAGGTTATGTATTTTTCAGGATTGGGTAGACGCTCACTTGTCAATGTTTATGGTTATGGACTTAGTTTGATGTATAGGAGTTTCTCGTTATCACTGCGGTTAGCAGTTTGTTTATTTTTGGAAGTTGGATGTGGTTTGGCTACGTTGCTCGCATGGGCTAGTAATGGCCGGTGACACCCGTGTGAGTTTTGTAATTGTTATTTATTTTTCCGCTGCGAGACGTTTTATTTATTGCTACGTGAGGGATTATATCGTGATTATGGAGAGGGGTGTTACAGGTAGTCTTTTTTTTTTTTTTTACTTTTTTTCCAGATTTTTTTTTAATTTTTTCTTTATCATAAAACTTTAAATTATTGTAGCTTTTAATATATAAGTCCAAAATGAAAAAATATGTCATTGTTCACCTAAATTTAAGGTCTACAAACCAAGACCAGACATGGATATATTTTGACAACTTAAAAAAAATATTACGTAAAAGAAAACTTGTACGGATGGTCATACAAACCTGTACATATGTTCACTAAAACACGTACATCCTCATGTGAAGACATGTACATTCTCGCATTAAAAACATATAGATAATCATATAAACCTGTACAAATCATTAACCATGTACATCCTTAAATTAAAACCTGTACATATAAGGAAGAACACTTGTACAGACGGTCATACAAACATGTACATATGACCATACAAACATGTACAGATGTTCATTAAAGAACATGTACATTTTCACATTTAAACATGTACATCGTCACATTAAAACATGTACATTCTCCCATTAAAATATGTACATACATCCTCACATTAAAATATCATGGTATATATGTAAAAATATTTTTTTTAAAGTTGTCAAAACATATTCATGATTAATCTTGTTTTGAAGAGCTCGAATTTAGATGAACAATGATATAATTTTTTTTTATTATGGACTTATATATTAAAAGTTATAACAATTTAAAGTTTTTATGATAAATAAAGAAAAAAATAATTTTTTTAAAAAAAAAACAAAATCGACACTGCATTCGTAAAAAAAAATTGCGACGCTCAGGTGCTCCTCTGGATGTAACCATTTGGCTACAGTAGGTTGTAGGCAAGAAAATGCCTTTGTCCTTACTGTTGCTAGGCCAATGAAATTGATGGAATTGTAGTGAAAACTTTACAAGCAACGCGGCAAGTCATTCTTGATAACATCCGTTACAATGATGAGGCTAGTGTTAATTTTCAAAAGGTCAGGGCAATAAACTCCATGCTTTTAATTATTTTCCCTTGCTACTCTTTTAATATTCCATCTCTTACCATATTTTATAGGAAATTAAGGACAATGAATGCCAATGTTGCCAACCTCCTGAGGCAGTACATATACTCCTGGTATGTTCTAATGAATCTGAGAATGAAAATAGATCGAGATCGAGATCGAGAAGAGAATAGGAAGGAAGAGAGGAAGAACACTCTCGACTTCTTATTGAAAGTCAGTGAGCAAGACTGTCTCACTGTAATAACATCACTAACTGTTCTAAGCAATAGAACAGTACTTATACCAAAAACAGAAACAAACAAAACGCTGAGTTTAGATGAAGCTGTTACAAAATAGAAGGAACAAGAGACAACGAGATTATAACTAATCCAATACACCCCCTCAATCCTGAGCCGAAGAGATAGTAGGGTCTGGATTGTAATTACTCAAAGACTCATCGATCCTGTGGAGACTGAAACCAGGGAACAGAGACAGATATTGATTTCCTGGGAGAATCTTAGTCATAGGATCAGCCAGTTGCTGTTGACTAGGAATGTGGTTAACACAGATTAGCCCTTGCTGCAACTTCTCCCGGACATAGTGACAATCGAGGTCTATATGCTTAGTCCGTTCATGAAAGACCGGGTTCTTAGCAATATAAACCGCTGCCCTGTTGTCACAATGCAATGCCACTGGCTCTATGTCTTTCAATCCCAGTTCATGCAGAAGACGGGTAAGCCAAGCAATCTCAGTGGTTATTCTTCTTAAAGATCGATACTCAGCCTCAGCTGAAGATAGAGCCACTGTATTTTGCTTCTTAGACTTCCATGAGAGAGGACTACCGCCAAGAGTAATGAAATACCCACACACCGATCTTCTAGTAATAGGACAAGATGCCCAATCTGCATCACAGTAACCAATAAGATCAGATAATTTTGAATTATTCAGAAGCAAACCATACCCGAGAGTCCCCTTAACATACTTCAATGTATGATAAGCAGCTTTAAGGTGAATGTCAGCTGGGTTTGTCATGAACTGACTCAAATACTGGACAGCAAAACACAAGTCAGGTCGAGTGTGTGTCATATAATTCAGCTTCCCAACAATCTGTCTGAATAAAGTAGGATCAGACAGAGGGTTTCCTTGATTCTGTTCCAGCTTTAAACCATGTTCCAGTGGTGCGCGAACTGGTTTCCAGCCTTGTTCTCCAAATTCTTTAAGAGTTTCTAGCATAAACTTCCGCTGGGAAATAATGAGACCTTCTCCAGTTCTGATAAACTCCATACCCAAGAAGTAATTAATCTGCCCAAGGTCCTTGATTTTAAACTGTAAATCAAGCGCCTGTTTCAGAGAAGCAATCTCTCCAGTGTTGTTCCCTGTAACTAAAATGTCATCGACATATACTATCAGATATGTTACACTGTCATTATATTCTTTAATGAACAAAGAATAATCATTCAGTGACTGAACATATCCTAGATCCTTCAGAAAGACAGAAAGGCGTGAATACCACTGCCTAGAGGCCTGCTTAAGACCGTAGAGGCTTTTCTTCAACTTGCACACTCGCATGTCACCAGATGACAGATAACCCTTCGGAGGAAGCATATAAACTTCTTCATCCAAAATGCCATGTAGAAAGGCATTATTGATGTCAAATTGATTAACATCCCACCCCCTTTTGACAGCAATGATCAGAAGAGACCTAACAGTAGTAAATTTCACCACGGGTGAAAAAGTTTCCTGATAATCCAGTCCTTCCTTCTGAGAAAAACCTTTAGCAACGAGACGTGCTTTGAAACGTTCAACGGTACCATCAGCTTTCAACTTAACTTTATAAACCCATTTGCTACCAATGGGTTTTTTATGCGTAGGCTTAGGAACAAGTTCCCAAGTACTGTTACTTTCAAGTGCAGACAATTCTGTTTGCATAGCATCAATCCATCGCTGATCAGTACAAGCATGCTCATAACTCTGTGGTTCAGAAGGTGAGGAAATGGAAGACTGATGAGTAGATGTGATGGATAAGCAGTGGCCCGGTGTGATATCTGTAAGAGTGCTCAGGGAGCTGTGAAGAGCGTAATCTGACAGATAACTGGGCACTCTAGTCGCACGACCAGAACGTTTGAGGTCTGGTTGATCAACAAGTGTGTTATCAGGAGCAAACTCAGCAGAAGGATTATGAGAATCCAAAGACTGATTCTGAGAAGGATCAACAGGGGTGGTGTGTGGTTCATGAACCGGGTACACTGGTTCTGTATCATAGAAAGCAGAATCAGAATTGTGTGGGAACAAAAACTGTTCAGTAGAATGAACAAGAGGGTTGAGATCATGTTGCAAATAACTAGGAATGTGTTTGAATGGAAAGATGGAGCTATGAAAAACAACATCCCTGTTCACGAAAACTTGTCGTGTTTGCAGATTCAGAAGTTTGTGTCCTTTCTGATATGCAGGTTGTCCAAGGTACACAGAAGCTTGAGCTTTCTCAGCAAACTTATCATGTTTCTGTGCATTATTAGTAGCATAGCATAAACTCCCAAAGGACTGTAACAAATGATAGTTGGGCTGCTTGCCAAAAAGAATCTCATAAGGAGTTTGGAACTGAAGAACCCGTGTTGGCATCCTATTAATCAAATGAGCAGCATGCAAAACACTTTCACCCCAATAACACAGTGGTAGATTGCTCTTAAACATCAGAGCTCGTGCTGTCTCAAGGAGAAACCTCTGCTTCCTTTCAACTCTTCCATTCTGCTGGGGAGAATGTGGGCAACTGACTTGATGAATGATACCTTGTTCACTGAAATAAACTTTTCCTTCATTACTAGAACCCAGCTCAAAAGCATTGTCGCTACGAATGACTTTGACAGCAAGATTAAACTGAGTTCTAACCATGGCAATGAAAGATTTAATGACACTAAAGGCATCTCCCTTTCGTTTCAGTAATTGTACCCATGTACATCGACTATGATCATCCACAATGGTTATGAAATAAGCAAAACCATCATAGGTCACCTCTCTAAAGGGTCCCCAAGTATCAACATGTACCAAATCAAAAATAGCATCAGCTTTATTAGTACTTTCCTGAAAAGGAAGACGATGCCCTTTGGCCCTTTTACATGAATCACAAACAAAATCTGAATTGAAAACAGATTGTTTTATCAGATTTAAATTCTTCATCTTTGAAACTGGCATGTGTCCCAGGCGGTGATGCCACTCCTCAACAGTAGTGTTAAAAACAGCTGAACTCTTCTCACTAGAAACTCCATTCTCCCAATGTTCCAAAACTTTCTGAAGCTGCTTTATATTCAAGATGTATAAGCCTTTCACCACCTGTCCTATGACATCATTACTCATCAGGGAACGGTCCTGTAAATAACAGCAATCAGTACTGAAGCTTATAAGAGTTTTCAACTCTTTTGCCAGTTTGTTTACGGAAATCAGATTAAACTGAAAACCTGAAACAAACAGAACATCCTTTAACTGAAGATTCGCAGCCAGATTAACACTGCCTGTAATCGCTACCTCCTGAAAATGTCCATCTGGCATTTTAATGCGTCGTTGTTGTTTTGAAGTTCCATAATCATGAAACAGTTTCAAATCACAACAGATGTGATCTGTAGCTCCAGAGTCCAAGATCCATAAAAACCGATATTTTCCTTCAGCAACAGAAGAACTTAGACAATGAGAGAAATCAGTGATATTACAATCAATACCTGCAAAACTATAGAAAGCAGTCTCGTCTTTCTTCTCTCTGACGAAGTTCGAAGAAAGGAAGTCCATCTGTTCCTTAGTAAATCCTAAAGCTGAAGGAATACCGACTTGAGGAGTTTCTGCAGCTGGAAGACTTTCTGAATCTGCACAGTTATTACTGAAACTAACATTTCTTTTATTTTTGCCTTGTTTGAACCCCTTAGGAAAGCCATGCTTGGCATAACAAGTATCAACCAAGTGGCCTTTTTTGTTGCAGAAAGTACAACGAACATCCTTTTTCCTTTCAGGATCATTTTGCCACCTTAACTCTTGTCCTGGTTTGCTCGAAACAAGAGAGAAACTCATAGTTTCTGCCTGAGATTTGTAAGCTCCAGACGAAACCTCCCTCTGTTTCTCCTGCTGAACCAGAATAGAATAAGCCTGCTCCACAGTTGGCAAAGGCTTCATCATCAACATATTATCACGAACGTGACTGTAACACTCATTAAGTCCCATCAACAACTCAATCAACTTCTGTCTTTGGAAGGCTTTTTCCCACTCTTTGACCAGGCCACAAGAGCAATCAGGTAAATCATTCATAAGCCTTAATTCATCCCATAAGTGTTTCATCTTAGTGTAATAATCTGTGATACTATCATTTCCTTGTTTCATATTAGTTAGATCGCGCCTAATCTGAAACAACTGTGCACCATTCGCTACTTCAAAACGACTGCAAAGAT
Source organism: Limonium bicolor (assembly GCA_023374045.1). NCBI lineage: Eukaryota > Viridiplantae > Streptophyta > Magnoliopsida > Caryophyllales > Plumbaginaceae > Limonium > Limonium bicolor. Next base: position 154,004,558 of record CM041778.1, on the reverse strand, counting down.
CATCCCACAACTCCTTCGCGCTAAGAGCAAACATGACGCTCTGCGCAGTAGAAGGTTTTAGGGCGTTCAAAATCCAGGATCTAACTAGACTATCACACCGTTTCTATTTCTTTAGCTTAGCAGTATCACTAGGCTTCTCTACTTCTCCGGTGATAAAGCCGATTTTGTTTTTCGACTCGAGCGACAAAGTGACGGACTGTTTCCAGGTGTGAAAGTTCGATCCAGTGAACTGCGTAGCAACGACCATACCTGGATGATCGCTTGGATGAATGTAAAGAGGATCTGAAGTGTCAACACTTCCTCCAGCATTCGCAGTAACCGTGGATAGAAGTTGCAGCAGATTCTGCACAGTGAGTGGCGTCTCCTCGTCCGCCATGAATAAAGGCACGAAAGCTGAGATAAAACTCAAGCAATGCAGGATAGATCCTGCTCTGATACCATAATGAATCTGAGAATGAAAATAGATCGAGATCGAGATCGAGAAGAGAATAGGAAGGAAGAGAGGAAGAACACTCTCGACTTCTTATTGAAAGTCAGTGAGCAAGACTGTCTCACTGTAATAACATCACTAACTGTTCTAAGCAATAGAACAGTACTTATACCAAAAACAGAAACAAACAAAACGCTGAGTTTAGATGAAGCTGTTACAAAATAGAAGGAACAAGAGACAACGAGATTATAACTAATCCAATATGTTCTTCATACTGAGCTAATATTGTTTATTGATACTTGTACATCATTATATATTAGGATGGTGTTTAGTTATTTTTCCTGTGCGCCTCTCCTGGTGTTACTATAAAGAGTGGTCACTCGTTACGATAAAGAGTGGTCACTTGTAGAAAAGGAATGTGAAACTTTGTAATATGAAAGAATCATATCGGTTACCTTTTGGCTTTAGTAAATGATGCCAACTCTTGTTAACATAACTAAGGTTTGAAGCAATTGCTGATGAGCATATAACACTGTAGAAGAACGAACATTTTAAGTATTTGATATACAAATTGGAAGGGCAAGCCTCTGGTTTTGAGGGAAGCTTTAGGATAGTTAAGAAGATGAACGTACTTATCAACATTATAAGGATGAGACTGGAAGGAGAAACAAAGACAAGATATTGACATGGAAAATGTATGGTCGAATCTTCTGATGTAGTCTTTGTTGATTTCTCCTTTGTACCTTCACGGTGTATCTGCGAATCGAATATGCTTCAGTCTATTTTGGTCTTCATGTGTAATTACTAGAGTCCAGTGATCAGATTTAATGAGATTTGGTTTATACTTCTGTCTTTTGCTTTGGTCTTCATGAGTAATTAGTGATGTTTTGCCCATTGTTTCTTTGTTTTGTAGGAAGGGCCTAGCTACAATTGTGTATATCGATGAATTTCAAGACATTCCTCCTCATCACATTGACATCTGAATTACACAAAACAAACGATGCTACTCACTAGAACTGCTATACTACTTAGGTCTGCATTATTTCTTTTTGTTTGCTACGATTGTTGGATATCAACTTTATTATGTTATTCCATGATACTGAAATCTAGTTTGATTGTTGGATATGAATGAAATGCAAGTATTTTTCTTGTTTTTTGTAATAAAATTAGTTATATCTTTTCTTGCTATTCATTATTAGTGTGTAGATTGAAGAATGAGTAGGGTGAGTGTTGGAAGAGTGTTGGAAAAGTGTAGTGCTAGGTGAGTGCTAGCCTAGTGTTGGAGAGTGTTGTTTGAGACTTGAGTGATGGAAGAGTGTTGCCTAAGTGTTGTAACAGTGTTGTCTAAACGTTGTGAGAGTGTTGCAAGAGCGTTGCAAGAACATTGTGAGAGCATTGCAAGAGCGTTTTTCTAGAGGACAAATGAAGATGTTCAAGTGGCAACACTTAAGATATGTAGGCAAAGTGTTGGGAGCTATGACAACACATATTTTATATTTGTACCAACGCTTTGAATATGCGTTGCAACAGAACCCCACAACGCGATCTAATACAACGTTTTGTTATACATTGGTATAGACTCTAGCAACACATAAATACATTGCGAAATGTATAAAAAACCATTTGTTATAGACTACTTCTCTAATTAATGTTGCTCTCGCTTCTAATGTAGTCTATGGTTGTAGTGATGGTCATGATGTAATAGCAAATTCTCAAGATCCTAGGAATGTAACCTTGTTCTACAAATGGCAAATTTATCTATTTTCCAAGAAAAAAACGGTTAAAATCTAAAAATGAGTTTTTTTAAATAACAAAATCTGAAAACGAGTTAAATGAATGTGATGGTAGATAGAGTCCATCTCACTTTGGAGGGAGTTTTGTCAAATGATCTTGCCTGTTTCTTTTTGTCTGATGACTCTTTGCTTTCCTCTTCTTTTTTTTATAGTGTCACTTTGGAAGTTGGTGCGTCATGATTAGATGTAGCTTGTGTCTAGGGTTAACCTTGTTTAAATAGTTGATGTCTATTCCTTTCCTCATATTCTTAGTCAGTCTTTTGAAATCTTGATGATTTCGTTTTGTTAGAGATCCTGTCGTGCTTGCATGCTTTCCATCCAACAAATCTAGACTCTTCTTCTCTTATTTGCTCATATAAATATGGGTTAGGTTTTATTCTTTGTGCATGTTACATACTAGCGGCTCCCCTTTTCTTCTTCTCATCTCTCTTGATTATCTTACTCTTCTAGCTTCTACACTACCAGAAAACATCATATTAAAGACGAAATTAGAGACAGATTGATTTTTGTCTCTAATTGGCGATGAATTAGAGACAGTATGGCGATGAACTATGCAAGGTCAATTTTGTGACAGAAAGGCGACGGATTTTGGGTGGGTGAGATGGCACCAATTTTTTTGGCCCAGGCGCCTGTCTTAGCAACGGGATGTTTGTCGCTAATCTAGCAAGGGACGCCCGTTCCATCGCGATTAAAAAAAAAGAAAATGGAAAAAGAAAAGGTAGTGACAAAAAACTGTTCATTGCCAAGTTTAATTAGAACAACGCTGTTTTGGCTATCTCTGTGGTTACCCCCAATTAAGTTAACTAATCAAAACGATGTCTTTTAACTCTTTTTAGCGACAGATTAGCAGCGGAATTGTCCATTGCTATTTGTTTTGTATAATCAATCGATTCCGGCGTTTGGTGATGTACCGGTCACCATGAACGTACCATAGTTGACCATGACCATCAGCTCTATTTAGACACCGGTTATGTTCATTTTCTGCGCAAGGTAAGCTCTTAAAACCCCTAAATTCTTCAATCCAAAAATCAGATTGGGGATTTCTAAAATTAACTAATATGTTGATGTTTTAAGTAAATCTAGGGTTACAATAATAATAAACCCAAATTTAAAATGTTTAGTTAGATAAATTGATAGATTAATTATGTAAGCATGTAGTCCTCAATGACTTAGTTCTTCTTAGGGTTGGCAGAAATTTAATCAGAAGTTTTTGATTTACGGTTGAATTACTATAGCTCTCTTGTGGGCGGGCCCAATTCTTGAATTATTCAATTCGGTTGACATGATACGTGTTTTGAAGTTGGTTATTGGATTGGCAACCACTTCTGGTTTAGAACTATATTTGCTTGTAGTTTGAAGGCTGAATTAGGGATTTTGGCTTGTTCAGAATGTGGCTCATTTTTGCTACTAGTATTAACCCAATAGACTTCTAGTTTGGAGGGGTAGTATTGACCTTTTCTTACAACCCTTTCGCTCGTCTCGGGACCGTCCTACACGTCATACATTCCTCTTCCAAGCTGGGTAATCGGAGAGTAAACTCCTTTCCCCCACCACCGTCAGTGAAGGCGCACCTCCCTTGCATCTCTGATGACTCTTCCAGGCTGGGTAATCGGAGAGTAAACTCCTTTCCCCCACCACCGTCCGTGAAGGAGCACCTCCCTTGCATCTCTGACGACTCCTCCAGGCTGGGTAATCGGAGAGTAAACTCCTTTCCCCCACCACCGTCCGTCACGACACTTCATTCCTCCACCAGGTTGGGTAATCAGAGAGAAAACTCCATTCCTCCACTCCCCCAGAATGAGTAATAAGAGAATAAACTCCTTTCTCCCACCAAAATGGGTGGTAAGAGGATTCGAACTCAGGACCTTCCGTCCCCTATTTCAGTCCTCCACCACTCGGAAATGTACGTAATTGTAAGTTAAACTAGGAAGCTAAAGGATAGGTGCATAATACACGATAGTGTTGTGATGCCTTGTGATAGTTGTCATAAAGTTACTAGATTTGGCCAGGGCTCCTCGTTTAGTTTTACATTTAATTATTCTTTTGACTTACATGTCTCTTCTCCCTTCTACTTAACATTAGCAGTAATGTTGTAGGAAAACAATCGGAACTTCACTTTGGTCTGGCTAGTGTAGACGAAACGTTGCATAATAACAAGTGTAAATTTACAACTTGTACTTTGTTTAAGCTAACAAATGCTTTTGATTAATCTATTTTGTAGCAGCAGTTCATCACTTTCATTGTTTGTTGGAAACTTACATTGTTCGTTCTTGGCCTATTAATTAAGTTGGCATGTTTAGTTCTTAGACATCTATAATGTAATACTAGAAACGACTAAAAAGAATGTTTAGTTAGATAAATTATACACATATTGATGTAGTCATTGTGGTATTAGCCGATAACGAGGAGACATTTATTTAAGTGGACATACCAGATACCAAAATTCAACTACTAAATTGTTAGAATACTAAGCCCTATATCTATATATGTTCTACTCGGCCCACTTGTACAAAGCCCACGATCCCTTTTCCTTATAGTTCTCAGTTGTATAAATACTCATATATGCTTAATCTTCATTAAGCACATAATTCTAATAATACAATCACATTTTACATGGCTACTGTTTTCTCATGGTATCAGATGTATACGGAAAATTAGAAGCCTCACATATTGTTTTTCCTAACTATCGGAAAAACAAGAACTCGTCAATTCTATTTCGTCTTCCTTTTCCAAAATGGCCGACGACGGCGACAAAGAACCTACACCAAACAAAGATCCACAAACACCATCGTCATCACCGGCCTCCAAAGACAAGGAAAGGGACAAGATCCTCTACTTACATCCATCCGAAACTTCCAGTCAGCTCCTCGCCACCAAATTTGACGGGAAAAGTTTTGCTTCCTGGAAGAGATCCTTCACAATCGGACTCTCAACCAAGAGCAAATTAGGGATTCTGACCGGAATCGTCAAGCGAAACGATTATGATGCATCCAAGCAAGCTGATTGGGACAAAGCCAATAATATGTTTTTGGCCTGGCTATTCAACGCTCTCAGTGATTCAATCAAAGAAAGTGTTATGTATTATTCCACCGCGGCTAAGCTTGGTCTAATCTCTGCAAAAGATGGGATGATCCGGTAGGAACCCGTCTTTATACTCTTCGTCAAGAAGCTCATCTGGTCGAACAAGGTTCTGACAGTATAAACGACTATTACACCAGATTAGAGCTGATCATAATGTGTCCGGCCCGGCAGCCCGGTCCGACCCGGCCCGTAAAAAAGCCCGACGAGCCCGAACCCAATAGGGCTTCCGGGCGGGCCTGGACATAAAATTAGGCCCGAATGAAAAACCGGGCCAGGCCGCGGCACATTTTTGAGCCCGTGGGCAAACCCGGCCCGGCCCGATTTTATATTATTTATTATTATATTTTTAAAATGTAATATATACATATTCAATTTTTATATAATTTATACAAAAATTATATATAATATATAAATTTTAAATAAGTTATATATATAATTTATAAATTTATATTAAAATATATTAATTTTAAATTTTTTTATTAATTTATATTAAAAAAATTAAAAAACCGGGCCGGGCGGGCCGGGCTTCGGCAAAGTCTGGAAAAAACCGGGCCTAGCCCGGCCCGGCCCGAACATGTAAAAAACCGGGCTTGGTTTTTGAAAATAGGCCCGACGGGCCTAAAATTTTCCTCTGGCCCAGCCCGAACCCGGCCCGCCCGCCCGAATGATCACCTCTACACCAGATGGATCAAAATCTGGAATGAACAAGATGAACTCATCAACATTGCACCTTGTACCTGCGGTTCCGCTGTCGACCATCAGAAGAACCGTGATAATGAGCGCCTCTTTGATTTCTTGATGGGTTTACATGATTCCTACAAGTCGCTCCGCAGCAACATTCTTATGCTCAATCCTCTTCCCACAATCGATTGTGTCTACTCCATGCTCCGACAAGAGGAAAATCACAGGAAATCTCGCAAGACAAGGAAAGGAGAAATCGAAGACGGTCTTGCATTCGCTAGTACAAACCCTAATTTTCCTGCTCGCCAACATACTGATGCAAGAAATACTACACCACGTCAGGATCCAAAGAAGTCTAAATGTTCTCATTGTAAAAAAATGGGACATTCCTACGATTCTTGCTACTGGGTAAACGGGAAATTTCCCAGTTATTGGAGGAACATACCTAAACAACCTCTTACCGCTACTGTCACTGAAGAGGTTGTTTCTTCTCAATCTCACACTACGCCAGTACCAGGTTTTACATCTGAACAACTCCAAGCCCTAGCACAACACTTTCAAGACAAACAAACCGTCGTGCCTGGCCTTTCTCCCCATCAGACTGCATCACTGACAACATATCTTCAACAAGACCATCAAGAATCTAAGGTGCAAACAACTGATTTCTATAATCAGTTCGCAGGTATTGCTGTTCCTTCTCTGAATGCTAGTTCCACAACTGATTTTTTAAAATCTATGGGTAATTGATTCAGGTGCAACTGACCATATATGTGGTAACATTAATTCTTTTATCCGTTCTGACTTTACTGCATGCCAAACTTCTGTGAAAATGCCTGATGGTCATCTTGGTTGCATACAGGGGTTGGGCACTGTCAAACTTACGAGTTCATTTTTGCTTCCAAATGTTTTATATGTTCCCACATTCAAATTTCATCTCTTGTCTGTTCGAAAATTTATACAACAGATAAATGCTAGATTAATAATTTGTGGCGATATTTGTGCCTTGCAGGACCTTGAAACACAACACATAGTTACAATTGGTTTTCTGAAACAAGGCTTATATGTTCTTGATAGTTCTTGTCTGGATGCTTTTCTGTTTAATAGAACCTTATCTTGCAACAAACACATTACTGCAATTTGTAATGAAAAATCTTCTGTAAATGATACAATGCCTGCTGTGAATAAGAATTCATGCTTCTCTTATGTTAAAGATGATGTTTATTTATGGCACTTACGATTAGGTCACACCCCATTAGCAAAACTGCAGAAACTAAATATTATCACAACCAAAGATATGTCAAAAGATTTTATGTGTGATAGTTGCAACAGAGTCAAACAACATAGACTCCCATTTCCCCGTTCTGCTACAATAAGCTCAGATCTTTTTGACTTAATCCATATAGATATATGTGGTCCTTTCCGCCAACCTAGTCATGACAATAAGAGGTTTTTTCTGAGCATCGTGGATGATAAAAGCCGTGCATTATGGATCAAACTTCTTACCCACAAATCTGAAGCTTTTTCATTCATCAAAGCATTCTTAACATATACAAAACGTCAATTCAACAAGAAAGTAAAAAGAATAAGATCTGACAATGCTTTTGAATTGGGGAGTTCCAATGAAGGGAACATTTTCTATAATTCCTTAGGAATAATACATGAAACTTCTTGTCCCCACACCCCCAGCAGAATGGGATAGTCGAAAGAAAACATAGATACCTAATGGAAACAGCGAGAGCTCTATATCATCAATCAAAAATCCCATTAGATTACAGGGGTGAATGTCTTTTAACAGCAACAGATCTTATTAATAAACTTCCTTCTTCATCTTTACAAGGAAAGACTCCTTATGAAATACTTCACAACAAACCAGTAGATTATACTCCTCTGAAAACGTTTGGCTGCTTAGTCTATGCTCTTATATTAGGAACAAAACCAGGAAAATTTGCATCTAAATCTGTTCCTTGCATACATTTAGGCCTAGCATCTCAACAAAAAGGGTATAAACTATTGTGTCTGCATGACAACAAAATAATCACATCAAGAGATGTTCTTTTTCATCAATCCATTTTCCCATTCAAACATCCTCATCCAGACCTTTCTCAATACACTCATCCCTCCACCTCTTTACCTTCTACAGAACCTGATCAACCACTATATGTTTCTGATGATGAATTTTTTTCACCCCCAAATTCCCCACCACCATCCACCGTGCCTCCTGTTCACCATGCTACAGATCATCACCCTACAGAGAATCCCCTCAACAATACACAGTCATCTGAACCTTCATACCAGATTACCACAATTCCTTCCTCTTTCGATACAGCCACTCAGGATACAACCTGACGATCCATTAGACATAGGAACCCCCAACCTACCTACAAGATTATTATCTTGGATTCTCTCAGCTTGCAACAGATCCATTAACAAAAATAATCAGAAATAGAATTAGTTCGACACCTCCCAAAATCTCTCCTCTGTTACACTCTCTAACTGACATACATCCTTCCCTCACATTAGCAGCTACTTCTATTCAGAATCATGCTGTTATTGATAAAATCCTTGATCTTAAGGAACCCCAAACATACGAGAAAGCCTCTCAATACAGCCACTGGCTTGCAGCAATCAACAACGAACTCACAGCTCTTATACAAAATGATACTTGGGAACTCACAAAACTCCCAAAACATAAAAAAGCTATAGGATGCAAATGGGTTTTTAAAACCAAACTAAAAGCTGATGGCACTTTAGAACGTTACAAAGCCAGACTTGTTGCAAAGGGGTTCACTCAAAAATATGGTTTAGATTACACCGAATTCTTTTCTCCCGTAGTTCGGATGACCACCATAAGAACCATTCTTGCCATAGCTGTAAAACGAAAATGGGTTATTGAACAACTAGATGTCAATAATGCATTCATACATGGCAATCTTCAAGAGGAAATATATATGCAAATACCCAAAGGGTTACAAGTTGAAGACAAATTAAATGCTTGTCGGTTAAAGAAATCCATTTACGGTTTAAAACAAGCTTCACGACAATGGTTTGCAAGACTTAGCACCTTTTTGGAACATCTAGGTTTCACCAAATCTTCCAATGATTCTTCTCTGTTTTTAAAGACTGACCTACATTATATGACTTTCCTAGCTGTTTATGTTGATGATATACTCATTACAGGAAATGATTTGAATGAGATTACCATTGTTAAACAGAAACTGCACCAAGAATTTAAAATAAAAGATCTAGGCAAGCTTCATTTTTTCTTGGGTATGGAATTTCTACATCACTCTACAGGTCTGGTCATTACTCAACGGAAGTTCTGCACTGATATACTTTCAGAACACAATATTGGTAAGGACAGTTTTGTTTCCCCTCTCCCTTCTACAACAAAACTGCACTCCAAAGACGGTGAGCTACTTCCAAATCCTACTCTTTACAGAAGTTTAATTGGAAAATTAAACTATTTAACCCATACACGTCCAGACATCTGCTTTACAACACAATTGCTCAGTCAGTTCCTCCAGGAACCAACCGATACTCACATGCGTGCAGCGATTCACACACTTCATTATCTACAAGGTACAGTAAACTATGGAATTCTTCTCAATAATGATTCTGATTTTTCTCTTCTTGCCTATTGTGATAGTGATTGGGCGGGCTGTCAAGACACACATCGATCCGTTTTAGGCTATTACATCATGATGGGCAAATCACCGATTTCGTGGAAGTCCAAGAAGCAGGCCAGCGTCTCCTTGTCAAGTGCAGAAGCGGAGTATCGTGCAATGCGAGCTGTCACCAGTGAGCTGTCTTGGCTGAGTCGTCTGATCAATGAACTTGGAGTCACAGAGATTGAGCCTATTCCTCTCAGTTGCAACAACAGATCTGCAGTCTACATCGTAAAGAATCCTGTACAACACCAGCGGACAAAGCATATCGAAATCGACATCCATTATGTCCGACAAAAGATACAAGAAGGTCTAATAGAAGTACAACACATTTCCAACAAACAACAACTAGCTGATTTTCTCACAAAACCACTAGCTGGGAAATCTTACACATCTCTTCTACAAGACATAGGACTTACACTATTACAAGATCTTCCTTCAAAACCAAGTTGATCTTGAGGGGGGGTGTTAGAATACTAAGCCTTATATCTATATATGTTCTACTCGGCTCACTTGTACAAAGCCCATGGTCCCTTTTCCTTATAGTTCTCAGTTGTATAAATACTCGTATATGCTTAATCTTCATTAAGCACATAATTCTAATAATACAATCACATTTTACATGGCTACTGTTTTCTCATAAATTGACACTATACAACTACTGCAACATGTGAGAATATATTATTGTTTTGGTTATTTTTTAGTATATGCAAGTAGCTATTTGATTATGTATTATAACCACTATGATGTTTGTTTTGGCTATTGACAAAGATGGCAGATGGTAGGGGTTTCTTTAAAACAGGCAGGTCGTTTAGTCAAAGTAGAAGTAGAGGAACCACTTCTACTGCCCCGGACTATTCTCAACATGTTATAGATCATGTTGCAGGATCCCGCCAGGGGTCCCCGCCAGGTTTCGCACACCCTCTCCTTCCAACTCCCTGTCAGTACGAGCATCGATAGGGAATTAGGGACCCCCTACTTCGACACTCATTCTCATGCTTAATCCACTTCTACTATAGTCCGCGATTCACAGCTGGTTGATGAGAGACGTTGCTCTACACCTCCACCACCACAGCAACTACTCCTCCATCCTCATAGCACTCTACATCTCCACTCCTAGATGATTTACCAGTTGACACACCGCGTAGCTCACAATCTTTGCACAGTAACGGTGTTGATTCTCGCGTCTTCATCACCATTAGTGACGGGTATGTACCACTTTATAATTACAAACTCATTTTTACAACTAGGTTTAATTATCATATATATGCTAATTGTAAAATTGTGACATAGCCTATAATTATAGGGAATTACTGCCTTCAAATAAAGTTGTCTGTGCACTACTTCCCTACTTTGAGACCAAATGGTTTCCCCATGGTTATACGTGGAATGCGTTGGGTCAGGATGGCCATCAATTTTACTTGACAAGTTCAAGGTACTTAACCATTAAAGTTTCAGTAATTTGTTTTTGTTTGTTAAGTAGTACTAAACCACTTTAATAATTTATACAGAAGCACTTTCATTGGGATCCTCAACTTGAGAGTGTGGTGTACGAAAACTCTACAAGAAGAGCATTAGGTAATTTTCAAACACAATCTACAAGATTATGTATTAGAAGATGAAGAGAAAAGTCAAAGATGGCGTCTCGCAAGCATGGGAACAACAATGGGGGACCGTGAAGTCTAAAAACATCAGCGAGACTAACTCTCACAACCGCAAGACTAAGCACACGCCTGGTGGTAGCCTGTCTACCCATGCATGTGGATCACGCTTGATGAAGGAGCGTAAGAGGGTTTTGGTGAGTTTTTTTACACCGTAGTGTTTTACATTTGGTTTGATGTTATTAACTCTGAGAAATATGTCGGAAATATGATATATATTTTTATAGTGTGGTTGTGAAGTGTGTCTATGATTGTGAGTGTGAATATGAATGTGATGTGAATTGTGATTGTTATCTGCTTGTGATATGTGTACTATACGATATATATGTGTGCGAAAATGTAAAAAAAAACAGGGGAGGATATGTCATTTTTTTGCAGAAAGTTTAATTATATCTCTTTTAATTAAGTGTTTTGTTGTTAGACTTAGAAATATGGTGAGGAGCCAAATGCTTACACACTATTCATACACACCCATTCGAGCAAAGATGAGCATCGCAATAATGTGCCAGTTTGCGCTAAGGTCAAGGACACCACTGTAAGTGTTATTTAAACAACTTATCTAAACATTTATATTTTTCATTCAAATCATATTGAATAATGAAAAATAAAAGTTATCATTGTTTTGTGATTATGAAGCATAAATATGAAGACCGGTTAAATGCTTCCACTCAAGAGTCGGGCACTCCAGATGATCCATCAGCTCATGCCACACCCATTGACCCTCAACCAATTTTTTTACAAGGTTGTCGAAAGGAAATCGTGAAAGCAGGGGTCTACAGTGTGGGCGAGGTAGCACCATAGTATTTCCTTGACTCATTCCACCACTCCGACACCAGCTCACATGCTACCGGCTATGACCAAAGTACGTACGAGTTGATGAAGTCGAACATTGAGAGAGATCTGCTTGAGAAGTTGGGTGACACTTATAGAGAGCAGATTCATGTTGAGGAGAGGGACATTATCCGACAAGAGCTGCATGGGGAGGAGATGTAAGCTTTGATACAACAACATATCTCCTAAATGTTTGCCTCTCAGGGTCTGTACGGTGCTCCGGGTGCTAGCTCTACTTAGCGGGCAGATGGGCTTTGTGGGGAGGTCCAAGTGGAGGCTCAGGCGACTCGAGCGACACTGGTGATCAAATGGGTTATCGTCCGGGGGATGGACATGGCTGGGAGCACAAACCTAGGTAGATAGATTGCTTGATATGCTTACTACTGCTTTGATTATATGTTGACATTGAATTGTGGTTGAGTATTTAGACATGGGATTATGCTTGTGTTTGAACTTACTATTGTTTTGTATCTTTTGTCAATTGTACTAATATTTCATTTGATTGTAGTCAGACATTGGTCAGTAAAATAACATTTTGTTTTCAATTATTACGAGAGGATCTTCATTTAGTACTATTACAGGTCAATTATAATATATTATAGGTGAAAATATATTACAGGTCTTAAAATATTTTTAAAATTCATAAAAATAAACTAGAGACGGATTAGAGATGGAATATGTCTGTCTCTATTTAGAGATGGATGAAAGACAAAAATGTCAGTCTCTAATTTAAGAAATGAAAATTTAATAATCCGTCACCAATTAGCGAGGGACATTTTTGTCTCCAATCTGTCGCTAAGGCTATGATTGGCAACAAACTTTCCGTCAGTAATCTATCGCTAATTGGTGACAAATTACGTAATCTAACACCAAACTAGATTAGTGACGACGCAGTTAGCGATAAACAAATTTGTCTCTAATTTTGTTTTTTATTTTCCAGTAATTCTAGTGTGCTTTGTGTACGCTTCTCGGGGTTTCATTCTCTTTTAACAATGAAGGTTTTTGGCATCTATAGTGCTTTACTCTTGTATGAGTGTTGTCTCTTAAGGAAACTTTTCTCCCACAATGAAATTATCCTCACTTCTCTTTGCATAACTCTTTGTCGAAGCTGGAGTCCATTTGGAGGCTTTTGGTTCTACAAAGTAGGCCCAAACTACTTTGTCGTTGAGTTCGAATAGCTTTAGGCTTTGCATGATGTCCTGGTTTGAGAGCCCAAGATACACAAGTTGGAGCAGTTCCAAGCGCCCAAACGTCTGGCAGGTGTGGTAGCCATAGGTCCGTTCTGGTTGAGCGGTGCAAGTGTATATAGCGTTTCTTCGGGTACCTCGAGAGCGCACCCAAGAGATCGGAAGGAAACAGCAGCCAGTTCAATCCGTGGCTGAGTAACCCGCGCAGTAAGTTCATCAATTTGTCCCTTTCCTTTTATGAACTTTCCACTGTTGAACCCTCAGCCGGGGCACCGAAGTTGTGTCAATCTTTTCTGATTCTTAATCGGGAACAAGATAAATGTCAAAATCAAATTGGGGTGTTAAAAGGAACAAAAACAAAGAGAGCCGTTTGTTTGAAATGGAATGATGAAGTTTTGACTTTGATACCTTGGACACGTAGCAACTGGATACTATGCTTTTTATGCTGGTCTCACGTGATTGGGTTGTGAAGAGAGATTTGTAATTTTGTCTGAAAAGTTGCTGAAAATGATTGACGTCACAAATTAGTGAATTACTGAATGACGTGTTGAATTCCTTGGCGACGGTTGTCATTGATGCTGTGATTATAGCAGTTGCGGCGGTGTTGATTCCTCTCTTTCGGGTTATGGGGACAGCTAAATTGGCATTGGCAGATTGAATGGTGGTAAAATGATCATCACGTTGCTTCAGAGCTCTAGATAAGGTTCTATGGATGATTTTTTTTTCTTTGGACCGAACTTGGACGGATTAGTACTTCTTTCGACATGCTTCTTCTAAATATGTGTTCAACAAAACACAGATGATTTATCCTTCTTTTTTATAGTGCAGTATGTATCATATACTGATCTGTTATCATGTGTCAGTTTTGGTCCCAAAGATATGTCATCAACCGTGGTTAAGTCATAAGGGTTAATTTCTTCTTTTGCCATGCTGTAAATGCTTTTAAGTATAAATTTATTATATTCTCTGCTATTTGCTAAAAAATTACCATATGTCAATTTCTTTCAACCAAAGATCTGTCTTTAGTTGCCACCTTGAAGATACCCAACACAAATATCCAGAATTACAGATGTCTGGGCGTGGGAGTAGTCAGACAACAAAACGAAGCTTACCCTCTTGGATGAGCACAAGAGAGAGCAATAAATCTGATGAGGAGTTCAAAGGTGATGGAGATAGTTCAAAAACAAATAGATCATCGCATAAGAGAACCAGAGAGGATAATGGGGCTGCCTGGCAAAACTCTGAAGATTCAAACACAAAAAATTTCTCTAAGCTCCTGGTGCTTGTTGGTTTCTTCTTTTTTTTTTTTTCCTTTTAACGAGCATTATTTTGTTTCCTATTGAAAGGTTCATGAACAAGAGAAGATGTTGATGTGGATTTTTTTACTTTTTGATCAGGAAGGTGTAGTGTTTGTTCTATCAGGATTTGTAAATCCAGAACGGGGAATGTTGAGGTCACAAGCACTGGAAATGGGAGCTGAGTATCAACAAGATTGGAATTCTAACTGCACTCTCTTGGTTTGTGCATTTCCTAATACGCCAAAGTTTAGACAAGTCGAAGCACAATGTGGAACAATTGTTTCGAAGGTTTGCTTATATTAAAATATTCATCATGGGAATCTGTAGCTATCATTGACTATGCTTCTTTTATACGCTATCACATTTGTTCTACTAGGAATATTCATCTTATCATGGCAATTTGCTTGCCTTAGGAATGGATTGCGGAATGTCATACTCAGAAGAAGCTTGTAGACATTGATAGTTATTTAATGCATGCTGGAAAACCTTGGAGGAAAAGCAACACTTGTCATGTCCTCAGCAATGGTAATGATGATTTCCAGTACATAATCTGTTGATTAAGTTGTCGACAGATATGATTATATGCTGATTTTACAGATAACCTGTGTGACAAATAACCAAGTGAGATAATGGGGTATGTTGGAAAATTGATGATTGTGTATTTCACTGTTAGTTCTAATAGCTGTGCTTCAGGTTGATGTTGTGTAATACGTGTGTTGAGTTGCATGTTGCCTACTCTAGTAGGATTTGTTGCTGATATTTGTGGTTCTTGCTTATGGAGTCAGCTCTCTATGGTTCAGCCTTTAGCTGTATTTCCGTATAATGCACATTTTATGCTTTCTTCTTTACAGAGTTGTTGCCCATGAGTTAGTTTCTCCTGATATCTTCATACACTAATCCGAAAAAGCTGACATTTCGTCACTGGCTGCAGATGATAGTACTTCCCCATCCCGAGAAGCACAAGAGCAGGATAAAGGACTAGGACATGAGGCTCGTTTACTGATTCCATCTTTTCCTTATCATATTTTTAGTAGTGGAATATGATTCCACTGATTTCTGAAATATACAGTATAATCCTGAATGTCTTCTGTTTAACAAACTTCTGTTCCTGAAGGCTTCCAGGGCTGAATCTTCAAATTCTGTAGGCGTGGAACTTTCTCCAACCAAGGTGAAGAAATGGGCAGCTGATGATTTAAACAAAACCATGGCTTGGCTTGAGAGTCAAGATGAGAAGGTTTGGCGATTATTTCCAATTCTAGCTCATCTGTATCTGATGTGGGAAAATGCTTGTTTTGGGCAGCATCATGGGATTGTAACTCCTTTTTTTTGTCCCTTTACAGCCGGAAGCAGATGAGTTAAAGGAAGTTGCAGCTGAAGGGGTCTTGACTTGTTTACAAGATGCCATAGATTTACTGAAACAGAAGCAGGTCGGTTCATTATTATGGAGTTTTAGCTTGTTTTCACTGTTAAATTTCTTGGATCAAGCTAGCTAACATGTTACTCAATGTTTTGTGATAACGTAATGTTCCTCTTGATGGGTTGGAGTGGAAGAGAAGTTTAGGCTTGTGATCTCCTTATGTTTGATTGAGCCTGCACCTTGTTTGCTCTGTGAACTTCCACCTTTCTCCAGTCAAGAGTGTAGTACTGGCTACTTCGATTCTAAGGTAGTGCACCCATAACGCTGGTTCTTGTGGGTTCTCTTGGGGTTATCACTTGATTAAAAAAAATATCAAAGATGATGTAGAAGAGAGAGCAGTAACAACCCAAGAGAGGGGGTTCTATGGGAAGAACCCATGAGACCAAAGAGTGAAGATGAATATAACAAATAGACAATTAAACTAATAAAAGAATTCTAAGAACCCTAGTTGTGGGTTCTTTCTCGTAGATGCTCTTACATAAATACATACATGTGCACCCGCCTGTCTGTCTGTCCATTATTTTCTGATTTTCTGCTTTCCAGGATTTAAGCCAAATAAGAGATCAGTGGAGCATCATCCCTCGAGTGGTAGAGGAACTTATAAGATCTGGAAGCTCAGAACGAACCACCGTGACTAGTCAACATCACCTTCACAGACGAGCTTTGTCGTACAAGAAGATGTATGAGGATGAATTTAGAAAGATGGAAGGGAACTCAAACATGAAGGGAAAATCCGCAAACACTAATGAATGTATAGAAAGCAACAGCAGAAAGGATAGAAGTGGTATTTTGAAAACAGAATATGACAGTGACGACACAATTGAAATGACTGAGGAGGAAATCAATCTTGCTTTCAGGAACATTTCTCAGAAATAGCTCAGGTCTTACTAATCTCTAACCTTTCTTATGTTTTGCTTTCTTGCAAAACATGTACTTTTGTATAGTGAGATAGCGTGCATTGGAGATCCAGTGTAGGTGGGTCTTTGTTTGTAACTGTTAGTATTTTTTGCTGAGAGTGGTTTTTTATGCTAATGTTAAGTGTAAAGAAGAAGCTTCTTACACAACGGTTTGGTTTTCTTAGGCTGCTTTGTTCCTTGATGGTTTTGGATTATGTTTAAATGGGTAACTGTTTCAAAAAGATGGTGGTTCTACACTAATGTAGCTTACTTTGTTGGTGATAACTCCAAGGTAGACACCCACACATACTATGGAGTAGTACGGGATACGTAAATTCTGCTCTACAGCCTGACAGTATTCTCAAATGTAACACTCCATATGTAATTTGCATGTGCCGTCCACAAGGTACCCTTAGTGATAGATATAAGATGAGAACGAGCAAGTTCGTGGTCGTTTTGGTCATGTATACGCCAGGAAGGGGACCAGGTGAAACCGGGTCGCATGGCAGCAGGAGTAATGCCAAGGGCTTGCCGGCAGGCCGCTTTTGTGTCTGTTAGCTACTTATATTACCAATAGAAGGAAACTAGTAGGTTAGTCGTAGGACTATTCTATTTTAGTGATGTCTGGTAGCCCCAAGTTCGTAGAAGTAGGAGGAGGGTTGTGTCCATTATAAGGGGTTAGGATATAATGGTAAAAATCTATTAACATCACTTAACCTTTTTACATCTTCAAATAGAGCATTATAAAAATAAGGTAAACTGAGATCGAACATTGCTCCCATTTATCATGTTGAAAATTCTTTCCAATTAAAAAAAAAAAAAAAATCTCTCCTCAGTTGGAAAAGAGGCACCTTGTTGTAAAAGCTCTATCAGAGCAAAGTAGAAGGAAAATAAGCGCATAGAAACAAAGGAGAGTAAAATTAGAGTTGAAATGAAGAAATAAAAACAAATACAAATCTTCCTGACGCATGCCGACCATCCAGGGTTGATCCAGGCCATCTTCCACATACCATGTAGGTTCGATCCTCACCATAAAGCACCTTACAACTTTTTTGTTGGTGGTTGAACTCAAGTGAAGAACTATTTTGCTTCCTCGCATTTAGGCCGCGTTCATTCACGACATGAACGAGAGATAAATGGGAGATGAATGACAAACGCAGCAGGCGTTTGGAAAATCTCTTTTGTGAGTATATTGGTGGTCTCCAGTGAAAGACAAAGAAAAAAAGAACAAATAAAAGAGTGACAAGTGTCACTTTTAAGCTCATAAAAATTACCAGCCGTTATCGAACGGCCCCTTAATGAATGTTAGCATATTGTCAATGTTTCTTTTGATCATGTTGACATATGATTTCAAAATAAGCTTTGGAGTTGTGTAAAAATAATGCCAATGTTCTAATGGAATTTAACCATTTGCCTTGAGTGTTGCCAATATGCAATTTTGATATGGGTTTATCGAGCATCAGTTAGTCTAAGCATTTATGTGGATTGTTGTCAACATGTAATTTTGATATAGGAACCTAGACCACGTGGATTGAATCAGTATAGTCTTGAGAGCATGATTTGTTGATACGTTTCATTGCAACATTAGGGAAACTTAGGGTTAACTCTATTGGTTGATTAGAAACTTGAATGATACGAAGGACTTTGGTTGAAGTGGTTGGTAATGTGGTATCACTATCAACATATATCATTACTTGACTATTGATTAGATTTGTGTTCTCATTGTTAGCTTCAAGTTCACAAACTAACTTATAAGTTTCCTTCCAACGACATTCCTTTATTTTATTGCTTTTTACTCTATTTGTTTTTTAGACTAATATGGATGACTAGATAGAACTTGAGTATCTGTGGGTTTGAAGGCCTCCTATAGAATAATTGAGGTGTTATACTACTTTGAGTAGATTCACTTGCCTAGGTTGGGGGTAGCTAGATTAGATAAATTTGTTGTTTTTAGTTGGTTTACTTATCCTTAGCCAAACAAGTTTTCAAGCTAAAGCATACCCCTTTACGAAAAGCATAACGTGTATAAAGTAGTTACACATGACGTATTTTTCTTCTTCTATACGTCATAAATCTTAGTTTACTTCAAACTCTCTTGGTATTATACTCTTGAAAAACATTGCCTTCTTCATATGTTCCTCAAATACCATATTTACTTCATGCTTATCGGATCAACATTAGTTATCCTTGTGTAATATTTGTTTGAGCAGACTTTTGCTATAACCAGATAAAAAAACTCTCTATTTGGAGTAAATAAACACTATAGCACCTTCCATCTTTGAATTACTCGTAATTTTACTTTCTACCGGTTGTAGGATTATATTATTTAGTGTATACTTCAACTTGACTATGAGTGCTCTATGATAAAGATGACATACAAAATGCTAAATGCTAAATAATATAGATCGTCTAATGTGCATTCCCTTACAACTGAATACTGATGTAGATGTCTAAACAGTTCTAACACATTATAAGTATTTTATGGGTGGTATTCTGTGTATGAAGATTTACACGGAGATAGAGCAACCAAGAGAAGGAGATGGCGAGGATGGCGACGAGGTAGGGATAATTGTAGAAGATTAATTTTTTGCACCATGTTAAGTGGGTGACCATCAAATATGGAGTGAAGAAAAGTTCCAATTAGACCATTTTAGAAGATTTTAACTCCTATAAGATTTTGATGTCAAATTAATATTCACTTAGTAGAGTCGTGAAAGAATACCATATACTAGAAATTGCCCTTTTGTTGTTCTGACTAACTCTTTGAGGTTGCACCTTGAGCAATGCGCTCATATCCCACTTTATTCAAAAGTGAAAATTTTTAAAGACAATGTGAAATGAAAGATTACAAGATTTAGAGTACAATTTTATGTTGCTTTGGATGACGGACAAGATCATTACCACATGATGTACCACTTCATCTTCAAAGCTCTAATTAATCATATTAGTCGTAACCTATGTATAAGTGTTTTTTGTGCTATAAAAAATCTGTGCATTGTATAACGAAACATTATACTACCAAAAAGTGTGGTTCGCTAGGTGCAAAACGTTGAGAAAAATATACGGTGATTGAGAGGAGTCTTATGTGGATTTACCTTGATATGAGTGTTCGTATGTGTTATAAAAGTTTCATGCATTGTATAATCAAACATCATTGTACCAAAAAGAGTGGTGTGATAGGTGCAAAGCGTTCAAGAAAATCTATAGTGATTGGAGGAGTCTTATGTAGATTTACCAAGGTACCTTATGTCCATTAGTCATTCATACATGTGTCTACTGTCCATCCGAGGTATGATTTGGGCCATGTGTATCCATCTAAGCCCCATAACCCAAATTGTTGGCACTCATTTGTATAGTAAACTTATTGGGACACTTTTGATTGTCGCCACTCAATACAGCTACACAAAGATGATTATAGTCACGGTTAGATGTGGTAATCTACATATTAGAGTGTAACCTCCGGATTGGGCTTAGGCTATTTCTCTATGCGATTATAATGACGGATTGAGTGTAGTAACAAAGAAGAAGACACCAGAATTTATGTGGTTCGATCTTGAATGATCTAGTCCACGAACTGTTTGACAGAGGTCCTTAGTAGAATTGTGGAAGTACAACTACAAGTGGAGGACGAGAGTGAGTATTGCAGGTGTTTCTTTTTTATCCCCTATTGCCGTGTACTAATAAATAAGAAATTGATTGCTATTTTAAGGAAGAAGATGATGGAGTTGGCTTGCTTTTCTAACTTGCCGCTTACTTGCTAGCCGGGTTGGTGTCGTAGGGTGTTGGTAATAAGTTGAGAATTTTCCTAAGTTCACAAGGCAAATTCATGCTTAATTATCTACGTTATGATTTTAAATTCCCTCCTTATTGTTTTATTTATGCTTTATCGTTATATTTGTCTCTTATGATTGGTTTGTTGATTTTTCAGGGTAAAACGCTCAAGAAAATGCTTAAATGAAGTCTTTGGAACTTAATTCAACCAATGGAAGTCAAACCGAGAGTTAAATGATGATTTTGAAGGGGAAAAAAGCTAAATTACTAGTGGTCCGGGTTTTTTCCATGGATATAAACCCGAACCTACCCTTCGGAGAACATTTTGTTAAGTTTTTGAACTGGTCCGGGTATGTGTTCTGTAATATGAACCCGAACCAGACTAAGGAGAACATTCTGTCGACTTTTCAAGGTGGTCCGGGTATGTGTCTGTGGCCATAAACCCGAATCATACTTGGAAGTAGCAATTTGGCGCATTTTAGATATGGTCCACGAATGTATACTGAACATAAACCCAAGCCAATATCTAAAAGGGTAGGAATGTCAGTCTGTGAGATAAAAAGAAGAAGTGATGATGATATTATGATTCATGCTGACCGCCGCCGTACGAGTGGCGAGACCAAACTAGGGTTTTGAGGGTGTTCGTCATTATTGTTAGTTTTTTACTTTTATGTAAGAGAGATTGAAGATTTTGACAATTTTCTGGAAGATTGAGCTGGGTAGATTGTGGATCCGAGACAAAGACTTCGACACAAAGTCTTCAATAAGAGTTTCCTCTTGTTTTTCATCTTTGATATTTTTTATAGACTTTTACATTCTTATTATGTCTACGGCTGAGTAGTCCTCATAAATTTTGGTTTGCTATGTAATCCGAATTTGAGGTTCCATTATCTTTGTGAATTTACCAGTTTTAATCAGATTAAAGTATGTGTTCTTTGTTCATATTTATTTTCTAGTGATTTGGCCAATTACTAGGGTTTATTAGTTTGTTTATTTACAAGTGAGAACTATGACATTCAATAGACTACACGAACAGTATCGGAGAGATTAGAGATGGAAATTCCTCTAAAATACTAATTGATTATCAACTAATTTTTCTTAATGTTGTTGCCAATTAGGAAATTCATAACGAGAGTTAGGGTTTGGTAATTGTTAATTAGATTTCACCGAGCGGGATACCGAACGTGGAATAGTTTTGATCTGGGATTATAATCTAGAATTTGTAAACACATTGAGAAGGGAACCGAGGTTTTAGAAGGAATAATGAACCGGGATTTCTTCCATAATTATCAAGAAAACCAATATTTCCCATTTTACAGTCATTGTTCTTGTTAATTTAATTTAATTTTAGAGTTTAGAAAATCAACAATGAAACCCCATTTTCCTGTTGTGGAGGGGGATTTTTCGGTATGAGGGGGGTCTATCTAAATATGGTCTGACTGAAAAGCCGAGACCCTAGAATCTGCCATTCTGTGGAGGGTGAAAACCCGTTATTCTGGCATCCCTCAAATACCTACTAAATCGTCCGTCTTTCCCAGAAAGTATATGGGGAGTGTAAGTGAACACTACACCCGCTCTCAATGGGCTCCACGCGGACTGATGCCTCTATAAGGCGGATTTGACTAGAGTCGCCACCTAGTTTAACCTAAGAATACTAGGAAGGAAGATTGGGTTCTAGGAACCGTTGGTTGACTCTGAAATTATTGCCTATGGATAGGGCTTATCTAGTCATTTACAGAGATTCTATTGTGGGTTCGCACTGGGTTACACCCCTTAGAAGTGGCAATGACCACGACTTCGGATTGGTGCCCGAGGAAATCTCGGTCTCCAATTGTCAGGATTGTCTTCTTTCAAAACCTTATTAGAGAGATTCATTTAAAAGCCAAGGATAGGATAGGATAGGAAGAAAGAATGAGTGTTGATGGGTGCCAAAAAGGGCTTAACAAGTTTGAGAAAATTGATTAAACACGAAGGAGGTGTTAGACGAGCTTTTCCGCCAAGCTAGCGCCAAAGTGGGGATTGGTGGATAAAAGGAATGGAAGGAGAACAGGACGGGAGGGGGGAAACGGGGTTTTTGATCGGAATGGGGTCGCACCCTTGGTGGGCTGCCTACGTACTCAACTTCCTGTTGAGATCAGACCTTTCGTAGTTCACGATTTGGGATTTTTGGGGTTTTTGAAGAGTTTTGAGGGATTCGAGCTTTTGAGGAATTTGGAGTTCGAGAAGTTTTTGGGTTTCGAATGTTAGTCCGTGAGACACTCAGGCCTGTAAGACGTTTGAAACCTTGAGATGTCGAAGTCTGTGAGACGCTCGAGTCTGTGAGACGCTCGGGTCTGTGAGATGCTCAGGTCTGTGAGACATTCGAATTATTGGAATGACAAAGTCTGTGAGACGCTCGGGTCTGTGAGACAATACGGGGTTGTTTGGAGGTGAGATGGCTGAGTGAAAAATGACATTTTGATTGATGTGGGGTCACACCCTGTGTGGGTTTCCTACGTACTCAACTCCCTGTTGAGATCAGACCTTACGTAGTTCAGAGTTATTTCGGGGATTTGGAAGTTTTGATGTTTGTGGAGCTTGGTGATATTTGAATGTTGTTTGAGATTTGAGAGTTTTTACGGGATGTTTGAATCCTAATGAGATGTTTGAAGTGTGGGATGTTGTAGTCTACGAGACGCTCTGGTCTGTGAGACATTTGAACCCTTGAGATGTCGAAGTCTGTGAGACGCTCGGGTCTGTGAGACGTTCAAATCACTGAGTTGACAAAGTCTGTGAGACACTCGGGTCTGTGAGACATTTGAATGTGCGGGGGTAATTGGATTTTGAGGAGTTTTGAAGCTTTCAAAGAGCTTGAAGTTGGAATTTGAGATTTACGGAGTTTAAAATTATTTACGATTGAAGTGAATTTTTGAATTGAATCAAAATTTGAAATGGGTTTTCGAAGTGAATGGATTATCGGAGTGAGGAGTGAGTTGGAATTGAATGAATTTTTGAATTGAATGAATTTTTGGACTTGAATTGAATTTGAATAAGTTTGGAATTGAATTGAATTTGAATTTGAAGTTGAATTTGAATTTGGATTTGAATGAGTTAGGAATGGAATTGAATTTGAATAAGTTTGGAATTGAATTGAATTTGAATGAATGAGTTTGGTCGAATTGGAATGAATGAATTTTTATCGAATTGGAAATGAATGATTTTTTTGTCGAATTGGAATGAGTGAATCCTTATTGAATTGGAAATGAAGTTTGGGTAGAAATTGAATTTTTAATTTGGAATTAAAAATTGAAATTAGAAT
This sequence comes from Limonium bicolor, assembly GCA_023374045.1. Classification (NCBI taxonomy): domain Eukaryota; kingdom Viridiplantae; phylum Streptophyta; class Magnoliopsida; order Caryophyllales; family Plumbaginaceae; genus Limonium; species Limonium bicolor. Next base: position 153,980,549 of record CM041778.1, on the reverse strand, counting down.
GAAGTTTGATTGAATTGAAATTGAATGAAGTTTTGAATCGAGTTGAAATTTACAAGTCGAGTTGAATCTGGGTTAAATTGAATTGAATTGGATCGATTAGGGCCGAACTGAATTGAATTGGGTTTGAATTGAATTTGGGCCGGATTGAATTGAATTGGACTGAGATCGAGTTGGAATTAAATTTGAATGTGAAATGGATTGAAATTGAATTGAGATGAATTGAATTCTGAATTTGGAATTGCGATTGAATGAATTGATTTTGGATTGATTTTTATGAGGTAGAATTGGGCTGGACTGATCGCTGGTTTTGGTCATGGGATTTGGGCCGGATTGGGCCTTGGAAATTGGACTGGATTGGACCTAGGAAGACGGGCCGGTATTGGACCTTTTGATTTGGGCTTCAATTTGGGCCTTGAATTGGGCTTCAGGTTTGGGCCTCAAATTGGATTGATTGTGAACCAGGTTTAGAAAGACTTTTGAGCTTCAAATTGGATTAATTTTTGGATTGATTTTTGGAGTAGGATGGATTTTCAAATAATTTTGAATTGAGTCATTGATTGTGAGTTTTATTTTAACATGTATGATTTGGGAAGTTTTATTTTTACTAGGAAAGATATTCCTCACAAACAGGTACTACGACCCTCGGGTACTACGACCTTAATGTGAGCAACACCTATGAATAATCCTAGGGTTTTTCTAAAGAGGCCCACAGAAAGTTGTGGGCCTGAACTGAGAATCAGTTCTCAAAATGAGTGGGTAACCTATGGGCTTCTAGGGCCAATTGCCTCTAGCCCAACTTAACTAGCAAATAAGTTGCATGATTTGGGCAAAAGTTTGCTACGGCCTTAATACGCGAGACAACAAAGCAAACATGAAATAAACCGCACGGACTGAACAATGGTATATCAATGATCTCGTGACCAAGTGTCTAGAAAATACCAAGTTCTTAAATTATTCTTCCATTTTAATATAAGTGAAATTCCAGATCACATGCACAAGTCATTGATCAAAACCCAAAGTTGCCGAAATGAATATCGGAATAAAATAACAGTAGCATAATTAAAGAGAAAGGGAGCATATTAAAGCTGAAAGCTAGACAACACCAATTTCCGGATTGTTGATCCAATTATAACACCGTCATAAACAGGCCAAACGAACTGAAACCCAACATATATTCAACTCAACATATATCCAGCTCAACATATATCCAGGTAAGGAGAAGTTAACGAGCCCACCGCATGCCTTCAACAATATTTCCAAGATCGCCATCAATTCGATAATGCTACTTAAGGAAGCAAAACAATGTACAGCTACACCGAACATACTAAACAAGATGATTAACACAAACAAAGGCTAGAAGGATAGAGGTTAAATGCCTGAGAGAAGATCAACATAACTACCTGGATAGAAGAATAAATAAACACCTGCGAGAACAGACAATTCGAACACGACCAGAGGGGCATAGATGGTCCTCTTCAGATTGATGAACATGCTCGTAAAAACAAACACAATCAGAGAGTTACATCCCTCCATTATCCAGCAGAATAGAACTACAATAGAAGCAAAAAAAATAAAAAAAAGGTACAGAGTGGTTAACCAAACAAGATTAGTCAGTAATATGTTTCTCCTGTTTTTACCTATTTCGAGTTTGAAGACCTATATCAGACCTGGTGCTTCCTAGTATTAACATACAACACAATAAAAAAAGGTTACAGATCAAGCAAAGAAGCAGATCAGGAGGGGGGAACAGACAAAAGCAATTTCGGATGAACTCCCTGTAAAACAGCGTCCCGTTCTCATCAGTTCGGTTGCAAATTACCGTGAGGAAGACAGAAGGAGATACACAGAGTCGTAAGCTCGAATACACAGAAGAAATGTGCAGAGCTGCGCCTTCTTTATTCCCAGTTTAGGTTGTGAATGAAGCAAGCGCAGAGCGTGTATGTTGTTTGCTCGCCGGCTGGGTTGTAAAATTACTGTCGTACAGAGGAATGAAGAGAAGGCGGAGGAGCTTGTCCCTGGTTTCACCGGTTCGAGAATGAAGCGAGGGCAGAGCTATGTTCCTTTGTTCGCCAACCAGGTCGCAAAACTATCGTCAGTTAAGGGAATGAAGAGCACAGAGCAAACGTTCCTTCATTCGCCAACCAGGTCACAAAACTACCGTCTGTTAAGAGGATGAAGAGCGCAGAGCAAGGGTGTTCTAGTTTCACCATTTGAAGAGAACGAAGAATGCTGACCGGGTTGCAAATTCACCGTGAGTGTGGGAATGAAGAAGAGAAGAGAGTAATGCGTTTATTGACCAACTTTGATTGTAAAATTCCCGATGGTTAAAATGATCGAAGAAGAGGGGTGAAGAAATTGCCTGCGCCGATGGCTAATTTTCTTTGAATCGAGTTTTCAGGATTGAAGATGGAATAATTTTCCAGAGAGCACAAAACGTGGGTGCCGAAGAGGGGGTTGTCGGCTACAGTTGTCTAGGTTATTACTGTTGCTTTCTCTTTATAGAAAATGATAGGGTTGAGCAGATATGGCAGCGGCTGATTGAAAGTAATGGGTTAGGGTTTCAGTTTATTTGGGTTCTTCTTAGGTACAGATGGAACAGGGCCAGTCTGGCTTGACCGAATGGGCCGAGACCAAACAGTTGGACCAGAAATGTACAAATGAAAATAAAAAAAGGGCAGAACACGTCCAGGCCAAGTTTTGAACTTGGGTTTCATGGCTTTGCTCACTTACATGCTAACCACCAAAGCTATGACAGAACTCAATCTTAAAATGTAAGAAATAATAATAGAGTTCTAGCTCAAACTTAACAATTCTTTAAAAGCGCAAGTGTTCTGAATGTAAATACAGTAAGACGAGATGGTTTTATCTACAGAAATGTTTTCTTCGCGGAAGTCATGAAATAATAGAATGTAGATAACAAAATACATAACATAATGAAATATAATGAAATACCATGACAACAGATACATAAAATACGGGCGAATATCCTAAAAATGGAATTGAATCAAATATATACGAATAGTAGTAAAAGATATAAAGAAGAAGTATCAAAATAAAATGTGATGAGAGGGGGTTTAGTCGAATTAACGACAAAACGAAACATGCGAATATAGAATATAATAGTAGAAATGTACATAAAATGATGAAAGTGATTCTAAAAAATAATAACAATCTTGACAAAATAAAACAGGTACTAATAAACAAAATACAAGTAAAAGGATTAATGAAATGAAATGAGATAAAATAAAAAAGTAACGAAATATCATGACCCAAAATAAAAACGAATAGGCAAGCAAATAAGCGAATAAAATAGAACCGATTAACATGAAATAAATCAAAAATAATGAAAGGGGATGTGTTTAAAAACAAATGCTTTAAAAAAAAATTGATTTAAAAAGATTGTCATAAAATGACAGTTTTATTTTGGTATGTACATGAATAAGTTTCGAAAAGAAAGGCGACGACCCTCTTACTTTTTGCATTTTTGGAATTTTGCTTTATAGGGTGAGAATTTTTGGTGTCTACAGATGGCTCCCCTTGATTCAATTTTGCAAGCCCTTGCAGAATTGGATCAAGGTTGAGAGGGCGCCAAAAATTCTCACTACGGCTTTGTAGTACATTGGGATGCGGTCGTGAGGAATATATGTATGAATGCGACAGGAAATGATATGATAGCTGAATTCATGAAGACTTATTACGAGCCTCAACTAGACCTCTGATATCTAGTCATAGGACTTATGGCAAGCCTATGATACTAACAATTAGATTGATTGGGGTGCACGAGGACTTATGACGAGCCTCAACTAGACCTCTTGACATCTAGCTATAGGACTTATGACGAGCCTATAATGCAATTGAAAGTACGAGGACTTATGACGAGCCTCAACTAGGCCTCTTGATATCTAGTCATAGGACTTATGACGAGCCTATGATACTAACAATTGATAGATTGGGGCGCACGAGGACTTATGACGAGCCTCAACTAGACCTCTTGACATCTAGCTATAGGACTTATGATGAGCCTATAATGTAATTGAAAGTACGAGGACTTATGACAAGCCTCAACTAGACCTCTTGACATCTAGCTATAGGACTTATGACGAGCCTATAATACTTTGGTTGTGTACCGTACTAGTAGCGTAATAGCTGCCTAGCAGGCGGATGTGAAACGATTTCGCACTAGTAGCGTAATAGCTGCCTAGTGGAGGAAAAGTGGTGGGATCGTACTAGTAGCGTAATAGCTGCCTAGCAGGCGGATGTGAAACGATCTCGCACTAGTAGCATAATAGCTGACTAGAGGAGGGAAAATATTGGGACCGTACTAGTAGCGTAATAGCTGCCTAGTGGGTTATGAAGTGAACGATCTCGCACTAGTAGCGTAATAGCTGCCTAGTGGAGGAAAAAAAAGCGAGACCGCACTAGTAGCGTAATAGCTGCCTAGCGGGTTATGAAGTGAACGATCTCGCACTAGTAGCGTAATAGCTGCCTAGTGGAGGAAAAAAAGGCGAGACCGCACTAGTAGCGTAATAGCTGCCTAGCGGGTTATGAATGAACGAACTCGCACTAGTAGCGTAATAGCTGCCTAGCGGGTTATGAAATGAACGAACTCGCACTAGTAGCGTAATAGCTGCCTAGTGGAGGAAAAAAAGACGGGACCGCACTAGTAGCGTAATAGCTGCCTAGTGGGTTATGAAGTGAACGATCTCGCACTAGTAGCGTAATAGCTGCCTAGTGGAGGAAAAAAAAGCGAGACCGCACTAGTAGCGTAATAGCTGCCTAGCGGGTTATGAAGTGAACGATCTCGCACTAGTAGCGTAATAGCTGCCTAGTGGAGGAAAAAAAGGTGAGACCGCACTAGTAGCGTAATAGCTGCCTAGCGGGTTATGAATGAACGAACTCACACTAGTAGCGTAATAGCTGTCTAGCGGGTTATGAAATGAACGAACTCGCACTAGTAGTGTAATAGCTTCCTAGTGGAGGAAAAAAAGACGGGACCACACTAGTAGCGTAATAGCTGCCTAGCGGGTTATGAAGTGAACGATCTCGCACTAGTAGCGTAATAGCTGCCTAGTGGAGGAAAAAAAGGCGAGACCGCACTAGTAGCGTAATAGCTGCCTAGCGGGTTATGAATGAACGAACTCGCACTAGTAGCGTAATAGCTGCCTAGCGGGTTATGAAATGAACGAACTCACACTAGTAGCGTAATAGCTGCCTAGTGGAGGAAAAAAAGACGGGACCGCACTAGTAGCGTAATAGCTGCCTAGCGGGTTATGAAGTGAACGATCTCGCACTAGTAGCATAATAGCTGCCCAGTGGAGGAAAAGACGGGACCGCACTAGTAGCATAATAGCTGCCTAGCGGGTTATGAATATGTGCTCGATTGTGAAAAAACTTTACGGGTATATGTAAATGATATGCGATGTGAGGTGTTTAAAACAAATGCACTGGTTAAATCGAGACTCCCTGTTTGTGGATGTAGAATCCTTTTTCTATGAGTTGATGGCTCCAGAGTTGCTTCAAAGCTTCGGGATGGCTCTGCCATGGCTTCAAAGATCTGAGATGGCTCCATCATGCGTTGATGGCTCCGGTATACACTGGTGGCTCCGGTATACACTGGTGGCTCCGGTATGCACTGATGGCTCCGGTATGCACTGATGGCTCCGGTGTGACCAATGGTCTCGGGGTGGTTGGTGGGTTCGACATGGTTGGTGATTTGTGGCAGTTTGTGGGCTTTGATTTGCCTTGAGATTTTTTTTTCAGGGTGGTTTGATGGCTTCGATGATGGATTTATTGTTGTTTGACGGAAAGTTGTGGACTTTGTAGTGAGTGAATGGCTTTTCACGAGTGAATGATGAAACACTGTTGCATGACTTTGTTGGAAGTTCCCAGCATGGTTTCAGGATTTCCGTGGATGGCTCCAGGATGACCTTGTGATGATTGAGCATGATGATGCTTTGGTTGGTTCACTTTAATGACACCGAGGGGAAAATGGAAGTTTTCACCTTTGATGTGGTCGCACCCTGAACGGGCTGCCTACGTACTCAATTCCATATTGAGATCAGACCATACGTAGTTCGATCCTCTGTGGGCGAGGCTTTGATGATGAATCGGCTCCAGTATGGTTCAGAGGTGGCTCCCGTATGGCTCTCTGGCTCTTGGGATGGCTTCTAGATAGCTCTAGGAATGGTTCCAATGTCTGAGAATGGCTCCCGTATTGTTCTCGAACTGTTGGGGAGGCTCCCGCATGGCTCCAGGAATGCTCTGGAATGGTTTCTGCATGGCTTTCAAATGGCTCTTGTACGATCTCGGTATGGCCTTGGGATGGCTCCAGGTTTGACTTCTTTTGATCGGGAATTGAGCTTCAATAACTGCAACTGAAGTCGACTTTCAGCGAGACTAGGCAGAGTACTTACAAATCGGATGCTGATGATGAATTGGTTATGATGCATGCAGATATTAAATGTCGGATACGATGCAAAATGCATATGCAATTTTTGGAGAGAAGGTATGGCCTTATCTTTATTAATATGAGGTTTACGAATATAAGACATCTTTGGTTCGATCTTGAGTGATTGTTCAACTGGAATGCGTGAATCACTTTCCTCTCACGGAGGGATATGGGTCAATCTCTTGTGAGTGTGGTTGTGTATGCTAATGGTGTGATGATGCTCTCGATGCTCGGAGTAGTATTTTCCTTAGAATTTCTTTCGAGGTTATGAACTTTCTGTTCCTCACACATTCCTCACCTGCAATGGGGTAGGCCGATTATGATTTGGTGGTTCAGTTGAAGAGTCACTCGCACTCTAAAGACCTTGTGAGATTAGGTCACACTCATTCGCTAATGGTCCCTTTGGTAAGACGGGACATGTTGATAATAAGTACGAAACTTATTATTCATGTTTCAGATCCGATACTTTCGGTCAACGCTCATCATCTAACGAGTCAGAGGTCTTTTATTGGGTTATAACGGGGCTGAGGGGTGTGATGTATGTTACATGGGACTGGGGAATTTATTTGGGAATTGTGGAGCTTTTGTGCAATAGAGGAGGTGTTTCACCTTTGCCATGGGTGGAATGATTGGACGGGTTTTGATAACCTTTTATTGGTTTCTATGGGACATCATTGGTCCTTCTGATTTGGATTTCTCCTTCTTGCCTCTTCTGGTGCTCGATTTGAACTTTCTTCTCATTTTGTTTTTTTGAAACTGCATTTGGCTCATCAACTTTCTCAAGCGTTCTCTACTTTGTATTTTGGCTTTCAGCTCTGGAGTTGCATTGACTCATCGATCTTCTTGAACATTTTCGGTGTTCTTTTTTTTGTGTTTGGCTTTGGAGTTACATTGACTCATTGGTTTCTTTGAACATTTCATTTGTTGTTTTTGTGAAAGATGGTGGGGAGGGGCCATGGCTCCGGCTCCTTCGAGATCCTCTATTGCAGGGGTAAGTGTGTATATGTGGGTGGCATGTTGTGGAGTTTCTCTTTTTGAAGAAAGAGTTTTTCATGAATGGCTCAGGGGCTAACTAAGGGATTATGTAGAGGGCAGTTAAAGCTCTTTGGTTTTGTGGAGATTTTTGATCCTAAGTGTCTCGTCATCCTCATTAGTCAATGATTGTTTTTTACTACTTCTCAGATCTACGCATGAATCACAGTTCGTATCTTGTTTATCGACATTGATATCACTCTGAATTGTGCCTCTCCATGTGCTGAAGGAATGCACATGTCGCTCATGGTTTTACCTTGATTGGCTCTCTACCTTCCCTCATCGCTCAGGGGATTGCCCAGTATCCTCGTTCAGAATTCAAGGGAAAACACCGCTCTTCGCACACTACTCACTTGATTTGTGGTGATGATTTTGATTAGACCCTTGTGTTCATTGATGGGTCGAGATTTTAGTGGTTCACGCACTTCGTTCAATCACTCTCAAGATTTTTCCCAAAGATGTCGTTTCGATACGAGAGTATGCAAACACGGCTATCTACAATGCAATCTACTGTGGTAATATTGAATTACTACGTATAAGATGCATGAAATGCTGAAAATGATGAATGAAGATGGTTGAATTTGGCGTTTGACCAAATGTGTGTGTGTTGTTTTTTTTTTTGTGTTTTTCTTTTTGGATGCAATGCATGAGTGGTAAGGTTATGACTAGTCTCGCTTGGGTCGAATTCAGCTCACGGTTCATGAAGCTCATCCCATCGCTGCTGGCCTTGAAGGTGGTCTAGCAGTTGAGGTCACTATTGGGGTAGTAATTCTCAAATGAGGTTGGGTTGGTGATTGGCCCCTGAATTTTGAATTTTTAGGGAGTGACAACTCCCGCATGGTGGCCCTACGATATGACACTCCTTCCCTTTTGGTCACTGGCACGCATGGTGATTCTGATTGGGAGAAGTTTGAACTTCCCGGTTTTCTTTTCTATCCTTTTGAGATCGGGCTTTGGCGGTCGAGATATTTGGGATGAAAGATGGTGTATGGTGCGATGACAATGAAACACTTGGTTATGCAGTTCTTGAGATGGACACGACTCGTGAATGATTGATGGAGTTGAAATGATTAGGAGTGCAAGTGATTTTTTTTGTCATGAATGCAATGCATGTGTTTTGCTTTGTGCTTGGTGTATTTGTTGGTGTTGTTATTTAGGGGATGCCTTCTGTAGATACCGTGAATTCTTGCCCCGTAAAGCAAAGTTGATGAATGATAAATAACTGTGAGGAGTCGTTCCTTTTCATTCTTCATTCTCTCTTCATTCGTGCATGCCAAAAAACCAAGTTTTAGAAAAACGATTTTGAAAACGCGTGTTTTCAAAGTGGTGGATTTTCTCAATAGAAATTTTGATGCTCAATCATTCGCAAATATATAGGGAATGGGGAACCCTATACACATTGATCTAAATAAATTAAAAGGGAATGTGCAAATCTATACATGTAATCTATTCAGAAATGGACAAGAGAGAAAAGAATGCTAGGGGAAAACCTATACATCAATTCTAAAGTCATTAAATGGGGGAGTTTGAGCTTAAAAACTTCTCCCAAATTCTTCTGCTTCATCCTCGAGCTTCTGACTGACTGCTCATTCATGTTCGGGCTCCTGATTGACCGCTCGTTCGTCTTCGGGATCTTGATCGGCTGCTCGCTCGTCTTTGGGCTCCTGCAGCGAAGCGGTATTGTGCCCAAACAAAACCGGTTGGTGTTCTTCTGACTCTCAAAGATTTTGAACTCGAACAATCGTTGTTGGTCTTCATGTCACTCGGCTCGGGTTGGTACGGCTCTGATTTCTTGCTCACCCCGCGTTGTCGATCTTCATGTGCTCCACTTGATCCGATGAGGGACGTTTTTGAGTAAGGAAAGGTGAATGGCCGAGCACAAAATCCTTACGAAAATCCACCACTTTCGTGAAAACACGAAATGACTGATGCGCTCCACGGTAATGACTGCTGCTCTTGAAGGTGGGTTGAACTTCAAAAATAGCAGGTCACAACATGGGGACCAAATCATTTATTTTGAAATACGTCTGTGAATATCCTTTGAAAATTGTTTTCAAAAACAAGTTTGAGATAATATCTGTGAAAGTTGTTTGTAAAAAACAGGTTTTTGAAATGAAATTTATGAAAAGTAGTGTTTGAAAATTATTTGTAAATAGTAGATTTTGAAATTCGTTTTTTGCAAACTGTTTGATAAAGTTTGTTTTCTTGAAGACTTTGATTGAAATCGGCTTTGAAATTGTTACGGAAATAACGATTTTGAAATCATTATTTTTTGGAAATCATTCGAGATGAACGGCTTTGAAGAGATTTCATTAGAATGTTCGACATGATTCATTTTCTGATTTTTACTAATTTTTAAAACATGGTCACACATAGATATAAGTGCAAATAAAAATCGTGGCTGATTTTATGTGAAGCTGAGTGTGAATGATTGGGATAATCATCTTCCAGGTCAATCAATGCTTCCATACCACCGGGGGAACCGTCATCCCTTCACTGTTCATCTCTCGGGATTTATCTCTGTTATGCCTTGTGAGGCATGTCATCAAGAAAGTCCGGAGTGCTTAAGTTCGAAAGGTCAGGATACCCGAAATGATACAGCCACACGAGCCACGGCCGGTGATTATCACAACATACTCACTTTTCGGAAAACTCGGGGAAGTATTGCATAGGACGGGTCTCTCGTCATCTGCACGGTCAGGTGTGTCTAAAGTCCAAATTCACTGACTACGTTGTGCCATGTATGGGTATCCGGTAAATACGGGATCCTCTATGGACGTGTAACGTGACATTGGGCTTTAGAGACACCTGTGGTGCAGAGGAACAATGGAGAACTGAGCCCATGCAATCTTCAGGGTAATGCAAAGGGTGGTCAGACAGGCGGCATACAAGGGGGTGACTACCCATAAACCCATCCTAGACATGGGACTAGGCAGCTGGACACTGAAGGCTCAGAGTTCACTATATGCTGGCTTTGACTCGAAAAGGTAAGTGTTGAAGGATCATGAGTTTTCAAGGCGTAGATACTACGATCATACCGCCTCGTGTGCATAGTCCTTACTACGAAGGGCATCTGCTCATGGGGAATCAATTGTGGACCATATTTATCCCGACCGCAAATATCAAGGGTGACACAGAGGAATGCATGTCCTAAACTACCCTATGCACCCACCTCAGGACTATTCCTAACAGTTCAATATCACAACCAAAAAGCGGTAAATAAATGTGCAGGCAAAGAGAGGGAAGAAGTTAGACCCCTAATGGCCCACTTACCTGAAATTCCTGCAAGTTAGTCTAGCATAATCACGCAATTACGTAGCAAGCAAAGCGCAGATGGCAAGCAAAGTCAAGTATAAACTACACACTCTCATCCTAACTATCCTCACCAATCACACTCTGAGTGTGGAGTAGAGTAATCCTAATGGCTTCCGAAATGAATCTCTTGAAGGTTTTGAAAGAAGTGGGGAAGTCCCGATAATTTTGAATGGAGTTCAGTCTTCCTTGAGTTTGAGAAAAACTTACTCAAGTTTTCCCCAGCAGAGTCGCCATTCTGTGGAGGGTGATTTTTCGGTATGAGGGGGGTCTATCTAAATATGGTCTGACTGAAAAGCCGAGACCCTAGAATCTGCCATTTTGTGGAGGGTGAAAACCCGTTATTCTGGCATCCCTCAAATACCTACTAAATCGTCTGTCTTTCCAGAAAGCATATGGAGAGTGTAAGTGAACACTACACCGCTCTCAATGGGCTCCACGCGGACTGATGCCTCTATAAGGCGGATTTGACTAGAGTCGCCACCTAGTTTAACCTAAGAATACTAGGAAGGAAGATTGGGTTCTAGGAACCGTTGGTTGACTCTGAAATTATTGCCTATGATAGGGCTTATCTAGTCATTTACAAAGATTCTATTGTGGGTTCGCACTGGGTTACCCCTTAGAAGTGGCAATGACCACGACTTCGGATTGGTGCCTGAGGAAATCTCGGTCTCCAATTGTCAGGATTGTCTTCTTTCAAAACCTTATTAGAGAGATTCATTTAAAAGCCAAGGATAGGATAGGATAGAGGAAGAAGAATGAGTATTGATGGGTGCCAAAAAGGGCTTAACAAGTTTGAGAAAATTGATTAAACACGAAGGAGGTGTTAGACGAGCTTTTCCGCCAAGCTAGCGCCAAAGTGGGGATTGGTGGATAAAAGGAATGGAAGGAGAACAGGACGGGAGGGGGGAAACGGGGTTTTTGATCGGAATGGGGTCGCACCCTTGGTGGGCTGCCTACGTACTCAACTTCCTGTTGAGATCAGACCTTTCGTAGTTCACGATTTGGGATTTTTGGGGTTTTTGAAGAGTTTTGAGGGATTCGAGCTTTTGAGGAATTTGGAGTTCGAGAAGTTTTTGGGTTTCGAATGTTAGTCTGTGAGACACTCAGGCCTGTAAGACGTTTGAAACCCTGAGATGTCGAAGTCTGTGAGACGCTCGAGTCTGTGAGACGCTCGGGTCTGTGAGATGCTCAGGTCTGTGAGACATTCGAATTATTGGAATGACAAAGTCTGTGAGACAATACGGGGTTGTTTGGAGGTGAGATGGCTGAGTGAAAAATGACATTTTGATTGATGTGGGGTCGCACCCTGTGTGGGTTGCCTACGTACTCAACTCCCTGTTGAGATCAGACCTTACGTAGTTCAGAGTTATTTCGGGGATTTGGAAGTTTTGATGTTTGTGGAGCTTGGAGATATTTGAATGTTGTTTGATATTTGAGAGTTTTTACGGGATGTTTGAATCCTAATGAGATGTTTGAAGTGTGGGATGTTGTAGTCTATGAGACGCTCTGGTTTGTGAGACATTTGAACCCTTGAGATGTCGAAGTCTGTGAGACGCTCGGGTCTGTGAGACGTTCGAATCACTGAGTTGACAAAGTCTGTGAGACACTCGGGTCTGTGAGACATTTGAATGTGCGGGGGTAATTGGATTTTGAGGAGTTTTGAAGCTTTCAAAGAGCTTGAAGTTGGAATTTGAGATTTACGGAGTTTAAAATTATTTACGATTGAAGTGAATTTTTGAATTGAATCAAAATTTGAAATGGGTTTTTGAAGTGAATGGATTTTCGGAGTGAGTTGGAATTGAATGAATTTTTGAATTGAATGAATTTTTGGACTTGAATTAAATTTGAATAAGTTTGGAATTGAATTGAATTTGAATTTGAATTTGGATTTGAATGAGTTAGGAATTGAATTGAATTTGAATAAGTTTGGAATTGAATTGAATTGAATGAATGAGTTTGGTCGAATTGGAATGAATGAATTTTTATCGAATTGGAAATGAATGATTTTTTTGTCGAAATGGAATGAGTGAATCCTTATTGAATTGGAAATGAAGTTTGGGTAGAAATTGAATTTTTAATTTGGAATTAAAAATTGAAATTAGAATGAAGTTTGATTGAATTGAAATTGAATGAAGTTTTGAATCGAGTTGAAATTTACAAGTCGAGTTGAATCTGGGTTAAATTGAATTGAATTGGATCGATTAGGGCCTAACTGAATTGAATTGGGTTTGAATTGAATTTGGGCCGGATTGAATTGAATTGGACTGAGATCGAGTTGGAATTAAATTTGAATGTGAAATGGATTGAAATTGAATTGAGATGAATTGAACTGAATTTGGAATTGCGATTGAATGAATTGATTTTGGATTGATTTTTATGAGGTAGAATTGGGTTGGACTGATCGCTGGTTTTGGTCATGGGATTTGGGCCGGATTGGGCCTTGGAAATTGGACTTGATTAGACCTAGGAAGACGGGCCGGTATTGGACCTTTTGATTTGGGCTTCAATTTGGGCCTTGAATTGGGCTTCAGGTTTGGGCCTCAAATTGGATTGATTGTGAACCAGGTTTAGAAAGACTTTTGAGCTTCAAATGGATTAATTTTTGGATTGATTTTTGGAGTAGGATGGATTTTCAAATAATTTTGAATTGAGTCATTGATTGTGAGTTTTATTTTAACATGTATGATTTGGGAAGTTTTATTTTTACTAGGAAAGATATTCCTCACAAACAGGTACTACGACCCTCGGGTACTACGACCTTAATGTGAGCAACACCTATGAATAATCCTAGGGTTTTTCTAAAGAGGCCCACAGAAAGTTGTGGGCCTGAACTGAGAATCAGTTCTCAAAATGAGTGGGTAACCTATGGGCTTCTAGGGCCAATTGCCTCTAGCCCAACTTAACTAGCAAATAAGTTGCATGATTTGGGCAAAAGTTTGCTACGGCCTTAATACGCGAGGCAACAAAGCAAACATGAAATAAACCGCACGGACTGAACAATGGTATATCAATGATCTCGTGACCAAGTGTCTAGAATATACCAAGTTCTTAAATTATTCTTCCATTTTAATATAAGTGAAATTCCAGATCACATGCACAAGTCATTGATCAAAACCCAAAGTTGCCGAAATGAATATCGGAATAAAATAACAGTAGCATAATTAAAGAGAAAGGGAGCATATTAAAGCTGAAAGCTAGACAACACCAATTTCCGGATTGTTGATCCAATTATAACACCGTCGTAAACAGGCCAAACGAACTGAAACCCAACATATATTCAACTCAACATATATCCAGCTCAACATATATCCAGGTAAGGAGAAGTTAACGAGCCCACCGCATGCCTTCAACAATATTTCCAAGATCGCCATCAATTCGATAATGCTACTTAAGGAAGCAAAACAATGTACAGCTACACCGAACATACTAAACAAGATGATTAACACAAACAAAGGCTAGAAGGATAGAGGTTAAATGCCTGAGAGAAGATCAACAAAACTACCTGGATAGAAGAATAAATAAACACCTGCGAGAACAGACAATTCGAACACGACCAGAGGGGCATAGATGGTCCTCTTCAGATTGATGAACATGCTCGTAAAAACAAACACAACAATCAGAGAGTTACATCCTCCATTATCCAGCAGAATAGAACTACAATAGAAGCAAAAAAATAAAAAAAAGGTACAGAGTGGTTAACCAAACAAGATTAGTCAGTATAATAGTTTCTCCTGTTTTTACCTATTTCGAGTTTGAAGACCTATATCAGACCTGGTGCTTCCTAGTATTAACATACAACACAATAAAAAAGGTTACAAATCAAGCAAAGAAGCAGATCAGGAGGGGGGAACAGACAAAAGCAATTTCGGATGAACTCCCTGTAAAACAGCGTCCCGTTCTCATCAGTTCGGTTGCAAATTACCGTGAGGAAGACAGAGAAGGAGATACCAGAGTCGTAAGCTCGAATACACAGAAGAAATGTGCAGAGCTGCGCCTTCTTTATTCCCAGTTTAGGTTGTGAATGAAGCAAGCGCAGAGAGCGTGTATGTTGTTTGCTCGCCGGCTGGGTTGTAAAATTACTGTCGTACAGAGGAATGAAGAGAAGGCGGAGGAGCTTGTCCCTGGTTTCACCGGTTCGAGAATGAAGCGAGGGCAGAGCTATGTTCCTTTGTTCGCCAACCAGGTCGCAAAATATCGTCAGTTAAGGGAATGAAGAGCACAGAGCAAACGTTCCTTCATTCGCCAACCAGGTCACAAAAACTACCGTCTGTTAAGAGGATGAAGAGCGCAGAGCAAGGGTGTTCTAGTTTCACCATTTGAAAGAACGAAGAAGAATGCTGACCGGGTTGCAAATTCACCGTGAGTGTGGGAATGAAGAAGAGAAGAGAGTAATGCGTTTATTGACCAATTTGATTGTAAAATTCCGATGGTTAAAATGATCGAAGAAGAGGGGTGAAGAAATTGCCTGCGCCGATGGCTAATTTTCTTTGAATCGAGTTTTCAGGATTGAAGATGGAATAATTTTCCAGAGAGCACAAAACGTGGGTGCCGAGAGGGGGTTGTCGGCTACAGTTGTCTAGGTTATTACTGTTGCTTTCTCTTTATAGAAAATGATAGGGTTGAGCAGATATGGCAGCGGCTGATTGAAAGTAATGGGTTAGGGTTTCAGTTTATTTGGGTTCTTTAGGTACAGATGGAACAGGGCCAGTCTGGCTTTGACCGAATGGCCGAGACCAAACAGTTGGACCAGAAACTGTACAAATGAAAATAAAAAAAGGGCAGAACACGTCCAGGCCAAGTTTTTGAACTTGGGTTTCATGGCTTTGCTCACTTACATGCTAACCACCAAAGCTATGACAGAACTCAATCTTAAAATGTAAGAAATAATAATAGAGTTCTAGCTCAAACTTAACAATTCTTTAAAAGCGCAAGTGTTCTGAATGTAAATGTACAGTAAGACGAGATGGTTTTATCTACAGAAAGAAATTTTCTTCTCGGAAGTCATGAAATAATAGAATGTAGATAAACAAAATACATAACATAATGAAATATAATGAAATACCATGACAACAGATACATAAAATACGGGCGAATATCCTAAAAATGGAATTGAATCAAATATATACGAATAGTAGTAAAAGATATAAAGAAGAAGTATCAAAATAAAATGTGATGAGAGGGGGTTAGTCGAATTAACGACAAAACGAAACATGCGAATATAGAATATAATAGTAGAAATGTACATAAAATGATGAAAGTGATTCTAAAAAATAATAACAATCTTGACAAAATAAAACAGGTACTAATAAACAAAATAAAGTAAAAAGGAATAATGAAATGAAATGAGATAAAATAAAAAGTAACGAACGATCATGACCCAAAATAAAACGAATAGCAAGCAATAGCTAATAAAAAGAACCATTAGAATTATATGAAATGAAAAAATCAAAAATAATGAAAGGGGATGTGTGTAAAAACAAATGCTTTAAAAAAAAAATGATTTAAAAAGATTGTCATAAAATGACAGTTTTATTTTGGTATGTACATGAATAAGTTTCGAAAAGAAAGGCGACGACCCTCTTACTTTTTGCATTTTCCGGAATTTTGCTTTATAGGGTGAGAATTTTTGGTGTCTACACCTGTGATTATTTTTCATCAGTTTTATAGTTAGATTTAGATATATATTAAACTAGACTCTGCCTCCTTGGTTCGATATCCTTAGGGAATATCTTAGAAAAACTTGCTACAGAATACCGGTTTGCCATTAGGTTTAACCCGTACAAGTCAGCATAGGGCAACTAACCCATACTTGCCGATCTAAATATTAAACTGATGAAAACAGATAGCAGGAAATTGGGGGTCTGATTGTTGATTTTCTAAACTCTAAAATTAAATTAAATAAACAAGACAAGAACAATGACTACAAAAAGGGAAATATTGGTTTTCTTGATAATTATGGGAGAAATCCCGGTTCACTATTCCTCCTAAATCATCAGTTCCCTTCTCAATGTGTTTATTCTAGATCATATTCCCAGATCAAAACTATTTCACGTTCGGTCTCCTGCTTGGTGAAATCTAATTAACAATTACCAAACCTTAACTCTTGCTATGAATTTCCTTATTGACAACAACTTTAAGAAAGATCTAGTTTGATAATTAGTTAGTATTTTGGAGGAATTATCATCTTTAAACTAACCGGTATTGTTCCTATAGTCTATTGAAATTTGAATGCCATAGTTCTCACTTGTAAACAAACAAACTAATAAAGCCTAGTAATTGGCCAAATCACCAGAAAATAAATATGAACAAAGAACACATACTTTAATCTGATTAAAACCGGTAAGTTCACAAAGATAATGGAACCTCAAATTCAGATTACATAGCAAACCAAAATTTAAGAGTATTACTTAGGCGTAAACATAATAACAATGTAAAAGTCTATAATAAACAGAATTAAAGAGGAAGAACAAGAGGAAACTCTTATTGAAAACTCCGTGTCGAAGCCTCTGTCCCAGATCTGCAATCTACCTTGCTCAATCTTCTAGAAAATTGTTAAAATCTCAATTCTCTCTCTCACAAAAGTAAAAAACTAACAATAATGAAGAACACCCTCAAAACCCTAGTTTGCTCTAGTCACTCGTACGCCGACGGTCAGCATGAATAATAATATCATCATTATTTCTTCTTTTTATCTCACGGACTGAAATTCCTGCCCTTTTAGATATTGGTCAGGTTTATGTTCAATATATGTACCCGGACCATATCTTAAACGCATCAGATTGCAGCTTCCAAGTATGGTCCGGGTTTATGGCCATGGACATATACCCGAACCACCATGAAAAATCTACACAATGTTCTCCTTAGTCTGGTCCGGGTTCATAGCCCATAACATATACTCAGACCGGCCCAAAAACTTGGCAGAATGTTCTCCGAAGGGTTGGTCTGGGTTTATATCCATGGAAAATACCCGAGCCACTTGTAATTTAGCTCATTTTTCTTCAAAAATAATCATTTGACTCTAGGCTTGACTTCCATTGGTTGATTCAAGTTCTAAAGACTTCGTTTAAATAATTTCTTGAGCGTTTCTGAAAAAATCAACAAACCAATCATAGGAGACAAATATAACAATAAAGCATAAATAAGACAGTAAGAAGGGAATTTAAAGTCAAAACATAGATAAATTAATCATGAATTAGCCTCGTAAACTTAGGCAAATTCTCAACTTATCAACTTCCCCACATTCAATCTTTGCTTGCCCTCAAGAAAACACTACAACACAAACAAACTGAAATCTTACAGCGGGGAGCTATCAACTTAGAACCATGCACAAGGGGGATCTAATAATGAAAAACAGTCACATAAAATAATGAACCACACTATAGATTCGGTAAATTGACCTTTCAGAATGATTTTCCGGTCCATCGCATTGTACCAATCCGTTGCAGCCTCACTAATGAAATCAGATCTATGCGTCTCGCGCACTTGCATCGCTTGACCCGCTGTAGAAGATGAAGCTTCAGCGTATGTATGACATATGCAGAATAATTCTATATCCTAATGAGATTTTAAAGATTACAACAATAATGTGAGATCAAAAGAACATAAAGTGACACAAACATAAATTAAGCCCAAGATTACACAAGATGACCAGGTGACAAGCTTAATTACAATTCATGAGAAAAGTGAATAAAATCCGCCTTTATAAAATGAGCTATTATAGGGGGTCGCATCGACACCGTCTCACTTGAGCTGATAGGGATCAACAAGAAGTGCACCAACCTTTTTCCGCGCTTGAAGGAAAGACCTAGGTAGTCTTAGCCAAAATCCCACTTCCCAGTTCCAGAGCAGCTTTCTATTCCTCAAGCATTATGTACATATGATAGGAAAACAAAGGAAAAAAGATCGATTAGCGTTGAGATGATGAGGTTGGGATGTGTGCAATAGGATCATACGACCCCTCTTGATGGGGGAAAGGGTACAATCTAATCATCTCCCACACCCCAACCTTGAACATATAAAAGAGTTTCAAGCTGCCGACAAATGCTATGAATTTGTAAGATAAATCAAGCAAAGGGACTGCAACTCATATCAATTCATCATTCTAGATTATGACTCAAACTGAAGTGTAGTATCAAAATGTAACACCTCAACCCGAAACTCCACAACCCGTACGATGATAGCTCCCAAAGATAACTGAAATTGCAGCGGAAAATATATACATAACAATGGGTGGTGCTACAACGCCGCTAGTCACCCATGTGACTAACAAGGCTAACTCCAACATAACTTACAAATGATACAGTATGAGCGCTGAATACAAACCTCTTAAAACAACAAAAGTCAATAATAAAAGTACAGTACTTGTAAAATGATTCCGGTAATAATAATCCCCTGTCTTAATTCTACCCCACCTACACTCGGTCGGGCAATCTCTTCTTTCTTCAGGTACCTGGAAATGGTTAGCCATGAAACGGCTCAGCAAAATAATTTGCCGGTATGGAAAACGTGCAGCCCATCGGCTACTGGGCCACACCAACTACTTTGTCGAATACATGCAGTTCATTTTTATAAAGCTGTAAACAAGCATAACACGACAATAACAAGTATCCATACAAGGACAACAATGTCACATAGAACAAGACTTCAGAAGGTCAAGTTAGATGATCTGTAATCGTTTAATAGTAGTCAGGTCCACACAATGGGACTGACCGGTGTATAAGAGTATGTCAATATGATGAAGGTATAGTGACCTTGTTAAAAGAGGTGGGTAATAATTCCCTCAGAAGATAACGTAGTTAACTCCTGTACTTAAAAGAGGTGGGTAATAATTCCCTCAGAAGATAATGTAGTTAACTCCTGTACTTAAAAGAGGTGGGTATCGTACCCTCGAGAGAAGTGAAGTCTTCCTCTTAACTTGAAATGTTCCGGTACGGTCCCGGTGAGTGGACATAAAGTGCACCCAAAACTCCCGTCGCGACGTAAATTGAATGGAGACGACCTGAGACAGGTACAGCTCCTGTAGCAAGCATGGCCAGATACAACTGGGCTCCTCGCTTCTCGTAGTATAGAATTTATTAGATGTCACTCAAGGACGTTAAGCAAGAACACAATGTGTATTGTCAATTATCACGTTTAGGATAACGACGTTTGTTATAAAGTGAAGTTAGTGAGAAACTTGTGTACAAGTTCTCGGTATAGTAAACGTAGGTATTTAATCCACTGGTAATGTAGTGTTGTATGCGTGGAACATACACGTTACAGTTAGTAGCATCACGCACATAAAGTAACATAACAGTGCACAAGAGTAATACAACATTTTACAACAATTATCTTGGTCGTTAATTCAAACAACAGATAGCACACAAGCCGGTGTAATCCGGTAGCAAACAGGTTGCAAGAATCCCATACCGTTCACCGTAGACTGTACTTGTTTAGTTCCCGGTCAACGTCTGGTCAAACAATGTCCTAGAATAGGATTAACTGAGAGTGTTAATTTATGTAGCTCTCGTATAATAATTCTATTTACTCATGAAACGATTTCATTTTCGTTATTTCATGTGAGGTTTATTCCTTTATTCTTAGGTAGTTCCTTTAACCTCTTATCCTTATTATTGATTAAGGCATTTACATATTTCCAAAACATGTAGTCTTAATTTTTAAAACTTATGTTGTGTGGTAATTTCTTTTAATTACCTTATGATTGGATGTATAACTTATTTGTTATTCCTTGTGATTTATTTCTAAGTCCTTCAATGCATATATATATACATATATATTCATGTACTATTTATGTTACTTGTTTATAATTGTCTGATCGACATAACAACTTTATAATTTCTCCATTATATTTATATGTCACGCATGGACATAATATTCTTATAACTTTTTTGTTATTCTCCACTTAATCACAATTAATATTAATTGGTTATAATTAAATTCCTCATAACTATGTAACCCATAGTTTTAATCCCATAATTCCTTATATTCATTTCCTTTTGACTTACTTGAAAATCTAAAATATATATATTTCTTACACATGTATTATTTATGATACTTATATATAATTGTCTAAATGACATAACCACTTAATAAATTCTCAAATTATATTTACATGTCATGCATGGACATATTTTTCCCATATCTTTTATCAATTACAAACTAATCCCAAATAATATTATTTCTTTTACAAGTAAATTACTTGTACTTGTATATCATATAGTTTTAATTTCATAAATCCTTAAATCATAATTTTCTTTTCTAAATTTCCTAAATATCCATATAGGACTTACAAACATTTTTAATCCCATAAATACATCATACTTTTCGGTTATTATATTATAACCTTATTTATTTCATAAACTTTACATTATACACCAAAATACATTATATTACATAGTTTCATTTCCTTAATTAATTAATTCACTAAACCACCATTATAAATTCGGTAATTATTATTTGAACACCTTAACTTTTATAAATTACAAATCAACCCTTAACCTTTCGGTTTTGACAAATAACTTTCTATAATTACATTTTAAGCCCAAAACTTAATATAAATTATATATTCACTTATAAACTATAGTTTTAATATTTAATTTCCTTAATAACCAAGTGGACACTTATATTTCCACCAATTATGATTTCGCCCCATATAAAATTTGGTTTTATATTTAAACTCTTATAAATTACATATTCACCCCAAAACTTTTATAAACTTAATATTTCATGTCATAAATTATTTTAACCCAAAGTTTTTGGTTAACACTTTGACCATAGTCTAATTTCATACTTAATACATTAATATACCCATAAACTCATATGATTCTCGGTTTTATACCAATCTTTCCAAAAATTACAAAATAGCCCCAAACTTTATAAATTGTTATTTTAACTACTAAACACTTATTTAATTCAACCAAAATTCATAATATTAATTCTCACACTATATTATATTATAATTATACCAAGAACACATTTTATTCTCGGTAATTACATATCTTACACCAACCTTTATAAAAATTATATTTTTACCACATAATTATTAAACTAGTCATTTAAATACTAGTAACTATTTTTAACTTACCCAAAATTCATAGTATGTATTTATATACATATTTAGCTCATTAAAAACTATTCTTCATCATGTGAATTCGGCAATAATAATATATCACCATATAATTTCTAAAACTTGATTTATAACTTATAATAATTATACAAAAATACATATGAGTCATATAACTCATGTAAAAATTATTGTAATGTCTTAGATTGATTTTTAGCTCAAAATGGAGCATAAAAGTCTTAGATATTTCGGCATGAATCTTTATATATCATAGATAACTTTTGTAATACAAAAATGTGTCTTAAGGTATTAAGCTTACCATATATGTTATAAATTATATTTTTGGTATGTATTACCATATAGTTTCGGTTTTAATTACTTAAGAAGGTGTACATAATTTTTGTACAACTTTAAGAGCTTAAACAAGCTTAAAACAATAAAGGTTTGCTTAGTAAACTTACTCTTAATAAAGGATGGTTAAGTACTTGAACTCCTCTTGAATTCCCAAGCTTCCTCCAATGGAGATTGATGTTCCTCATCGGTTTTTATGCAAGAGAGGAAGGGGTTTAGGAGTTAGATCTTAACAAAGATCTTAAGTAGATTTGTAAGTAGTTTTCCAAGGATTTACCTCAAGCTTTTCTCCTTAGAATTTCGGCACACTTAAGATGGATGAAGAACAAACTTTCCTTCATGAAAATGAAGAAGAAAAGAGCCTTAGAAGATGTAGAATTCGGTTACACAAAAAAATGTGTCTTAAGGATTTTCAAGCATGAAAAATACCTTAAGATAACCTTGGATGCTCCTTGTATTAATGTTGATTTAGACAACTTCCTTGGAGTACAATTTGATGCCGAAGACTTGTAGTTATGCTAGGAAGAATTTTGCTTCAAGACTTGATGAGAAATGCTAGGAAATTAACATAGAAATGAAGATAGAAGTTAAACCTTCATTAATGGACTTAAGAGCTTCAAAGGAAGAAGATGAAGATGAGAAGGGAGAGCTTACCAATTCGGTGGTGAATGGCAAAGGAAGAATGGAGAGCTAGACTTACGTAGGAATAAGAGAAGGCAAGTTTGAAAGGATTTTTCTTTTGCTAGTTTAATGTCAAATTTGACTAATCTTTTCCTTTGTTTATTCTTTGTTTGTTTGGCTCAATAAATCCCTTAATTGATTGCACATTTTCGGCCACATGACAAGGAATAATGGAGGCTTTGATTGATAATTGAAAGAAGAAGACAAGAGCAAATGTAGGTAGGTGTTTTCTTTTGAATTTTATAAGTAGAATACATGTCTTTTGTTGTCTTCTTTCTCCTTATATTTTCGGTAATGTGCTGCTAATGTAGCATCTGATTTTTTTGACAATTAAAACATAGACACATGCTTAGTTAGGTACATGTTCTAGTTTGATTTTAATAAGGTATTCAAGACCTTCTTTTCCTACATATAATCGGTTACATGTGTTGTATAAACCAATTGATTTTTGTCTATATTTGACCATGAATTATGCTTAGTTAGGTAGTGTATTCTTTTGACTAGTTAATGAGGCAATCAATCCCCTCTTTTACAGATCAAAATCGGCTGCCACACTAGGTAGAACATGGGTTGTTTTGTTTGACTATTAGCACATGGAATAAAGCTAGATCTAGTTTGCCCTTTTGTGTATTTAATTTCCCATGGCTTTTCCTAACTCACTTCTTGTTGTTTTCCTTGCAGGAAATCGGTAATGGAGGAGCCATTTGACTGAATTTATTGACACATTATCATATATCACATGCTAGATGAGTCACCATTCCATAAGACAATTTACAAGTTCAAATCTAGCTTAAAAACACCTAAAATGGCACCTAACATGGAGGTCAAATGGGGTTGATTTTTAATCTGATTTTTGTTACAATATATTTTACTAAGATCATACTAATATGTGTAATAGGTTCCAGCATTTATTTGGTACATTTATACTATGGTAAAAGATGAAAGTTTTAAGGTAAAAATGCTGATTTTAGGTACCTTTTTGATGATAAAATCGCCCCCACTTGTACTATGAATTTAGTACTGTCATTAATTGATTTAGATGCTCAATTTATCCCCTTTTAATATTATCAACTCGTGGCTCCTCAAACACTTCAAGGTAATTGCGTAGAACGCATTTTTGTGACACCCGAAGGTACGTTTTCGTGCTTTAAGGATTTTCTGGAAAATAATTAGTCGCTATGAGTTCCAAGTGTTTATTGACATTTTTTATATTCAATAATAATATATTAAGGTGTTACATTGAGCTATATGGGGTTATATAGACTCATGACTCAATTTTCGGGCTACCAGGACACTCCCAGGGCAAAAAGGAGCGTTAAGAAATTCCCCCGAGCACTTTGTGTATTTTTGAAAAAGTAGCTCGAGCATTCTCTTTAGAATGGTGAATATTG
Organism: Limonium bicolor; assembly: GCA_023374045.1. Taxonomy (NCBI): domain Eukaryota; kingdom Viridiplantae; phylum Streptophyta; class Magnoliopsida; order Caryophyllales; family Plumbaginaceae; genus Limonium; species Limonium bicolor. The sequence continues at coordinate 153,956,269 of CM041778.1, read as the reverse complement.
ATGATAGGAACTCTTAGAATAATTTATATTGGAGTTTGTGCCACTTCGGTACCACCCCGGGGCACTCCTAGGGGTTTATGGGGCCCCCATCGGAAACCTTCGAGCACTTTGTCTTTAAATGAGAATTTAGCTTGAGTACTTCATCTTATATGTTTAATAAAGTGTTGTGGTGTATTTGGAATGAAGAGTAATGCTTTACTTCATCCTATAATGTATTTCCGTGACTTTCGGGCCTGAAGGGCCTTTAAGGGAACTCCCGAGCATTTTGTATTTTCACTCTGTCTTTGAAATACCCCAAACCTTGATATGTGGTTTAAATATCAAACTATGGTATGTAAAGGCTAAAAAGTGCCTTAGAAACATTAGTGAATAGTTTAAACCATAGTAAAATGCAATAAAGCATTAAGACACAGTTTGAGCAAAAACATGCTCTAAGCTATGAGTGAACTTGGTTAGGACCCAAAGAGCCTACCAAGACTTAATAATATTCAATTATGATTTAATAAGGCAAATTAAGTCCTTAGGAAACCTTGGTAGACAATGGAACCAAACAAAACACAAGAATATACCTTAAAGTCAATAAGAGCAAAATGTGCTCTAAGCTTGGGATAAATTTGTAAAAGACCTAATGGTCATACCTATACCTTATAAATATGTTAATGAACATATTAAATAAATTACCAAAGAAAACCAAGCTTGAAAACAAGTTAAAACACAAAATGTGCTTTAAGGAGTCTTAAAGCACGTTTTTGAGAAATTGTCTTGTAAATGAGTTTTGAATGGCTAAATGTCCATAATTACTCTTTAATTAACATGTGTACTATATAGTATCACATTTGGAAGTCTATATCAATGGGAAATCAAAAATTTCACTTCTATGTGCCTTGTTTTGTGAATAGTGATTTTTATAAGCTAGTTTGTAACATATATTGTTATAAGTAATTAAATTGGTCAACAAAGACTATAATACCCTTCTAACTAAAAGGGGGGGCCGGTTTTTAAGTGTGGTGACTCACCACTCTTGTTAACATATCAAATAAGTAAAGAATGACTAAGTTAAAGTACTATTTGCTTTATAAGTTACAAATATCTTCTAAAAAGCAAGTCTATCTTCATTCTCCCTTCCTTTCTCATTTCACACGGTTCCAACCTTCTCCTTCCTCCCTTCTTGCTGTTCTCTCACGGTAATACAGCAACACCACCATGGAAGTCCATCTTTAATCTCTTGTAAAATCTAGCTCACTTATCCAAATCAAAAACAAACACCACCAATCTCTTCCTCTCATCAAGCTCTTCATTTCTATCTTCTCAAAACTTCAAGAGCCCCATTTCGGTGCCATGGAGTTCCTCCATTGAAGGAGCTTGAGCTTGTCTTTCCACATATTATTGATCTCCTTTGCTTCTAGGTAAGGAATCTCAAAGAAAAATCAAGTTTCCTCCATGTTTTGTGTGTGACCGAAAATACTCATTGATGGAGCTCTTTGTGTGACTTTGTTCTAGCTTCATTCCAATCTCTTATGGACTAGGTGGAGTCCTCTCTTCATAGATATTCAAACTCCCCTCAAAGATCAAGGTAAAACAACTACATTAGTGTTTTTGAAATAATGTGAACCTAGGGTTTACAATGAGATGAAGCATAAAGCTTATATACTCATTTCAATGTTGGTATATTGTTTAGTAGTTGACAAGGAAAGAAATGCCTTACCGGTTTTAAGAGGAAACAAGAAAGAAGTTTGAGTGTAAAAGAGGTAAATATACTAACCTAATGTGGTTAAATGCCTTAGGAGAAATGAGCTTATGTTGCTTGTTAAAATGATCTAAGGAGCCAAAGGTGAATGACCTAGTGAAATGCTCTCAAGGAGTTTATTAAGGACATATGTCTTGGTGTATGTAATTGCAGGTCAAAGGCTTATATATTATGGAAATTCAGTGTTTAAGGTTTATGCAATTTAAGGGCCTAAGAGCCATGTTATTTAAGGGCCTAAGTGCCAAGCAATTTAAGTTATGCACTATATTGTGATGTAGTGCTTAATGTGTGAACTTTGTGTATAAAAATGTGTTTGATGGATTTTAGGTGTTCTTGAATGAAATAAGGTAAAAACCTAAGTGTTTGGATGTGAGTATATACAAGAGAAGCTATGGCAAAATTTGGAAAATGTGTAAGAAGTTCTAAGTGTTTTAAGTAAGTTTTGGTGAACTAGGAAGTGTTAAAGGTGAACAAATGTTTTACTTGGGAAGAAAACATGTATTAAGGTGATTTAGAGTGATGCAAGGATTTAGGTGTTATCTTGGAAGTTCTAGGAATTCAATGTGTGTTTTGAGAATGTATTTAAGTCTTGGAGGAGTTTGTTTAAGGTTTAGGTAATGTTGATATCCAGGGAATAAGCGATGTTTAGGTAAGATGTGAAAAAGGAGGTTTAGTTAGTAAGAAAAGAAGTTGAGAGAAGATGTTAAGGTGTAGAGGAAACACCTTGGTGTAGTGGTCATTATTGGTGAACTACCACTTAGAAATCTTAAGGAGAAAACATCCCAAGTGCTAGGAATTTTGTAAGAAATTTGTGAATGATAAAATGGTTTTGGTGAGTGATTTAAAGAGTTTAGCACATGGCTAAAGGTGTGTTTGAAGTGCCCAAATGAGGTTAGGGTGTACTAGGAAATATGGGGTGAAGTTTGGAGTTGAATGTGAAAAGGAAAACAAAGGTCTGGGGCAGACCGAACTTGTGACCGAACTTGCAAGTTCGGTCGAGCCCAGTTTACCCTGCGAGAATTGGCTTCTGGAATGGACCGACCTTGGGGACCGGACTTGCAAGGTCGGTCGGGCTAGTATTTTGTGTACGGATTAAGTTTTGGAACCGACCGAACATGGGACCGGACTTGGCAAGTTCGGTCGGGGTAAATTTTCAAAGGGAAGAAACTCTCGGGAATAGACCGAACATGCGACCGAACTTACAAGGTCGGTCGGAGTAGAAAATTTTGACGGAAATGTGTTCTGGAATGGACCGAACTTGGACAAGTTCGGTCGGTAAGGTCGGTCGGACCAAAAATGTTGTTTAAGGTTATAAAATGATATGTAATGATGGGGATTGATAGGTAATGATGTTATAAAGTTGTTAAGGACTTGTTAGGTGAGTTTTAATGACAATTAAGTGGGTGAAAAGTTGTAATAAAATGTGGAGGTAAAACAAGTTAAAGGTGTCAAGTTATTTAACTAAGTTAATGGGGAAAAGTTATAAGCATTAGACATTAAACAATCATGTTACCCCGAAGTTAATAAAAGTATATGTAATGTTATCAGTTGTTCGAGAATTGCTCGAGGAACATAAGTGGACGTGATAAAGTGGACTCCGGTGACAGGTATGGTTTTCTTGCAACCTGTGTCCTACCGGATTACACCGGCTTGTATGCCAATGTGTTTTTTTGTTGTTTGTTGCCACGTTATAATAAACCATGAAACGAGTTTACAGTCGTTATTGTTGTTGTATGTTTACGTGCCGATACCGGTAACCTCAAATGCGCTTGAAGGGCTAGTTAACCACTATTAGGTAAACGTAAGAGAACGGTATCCGGTAATAACGTTTCCGACCTAAGGAACGTTCTAACCACGGCTATGCGTGAGTTAGTTGTGTGATGTTGCTGTAAGTGTATGACCCTCCTTTGCGTGATTAACTCAGTTGTAATACTGCATTGTGTGCTGATGTGATAGGTTCCACAGCGGAGTCTTTAACTGTGAATATTTATATATTATGGGGGGTGAGGAATCCGGTTGTTCCGGTCGCGCGTTGTTTGGGAGTTGTTGTATACAGTTTCTTCAGCTTCCTCTCTGTTGATTGTCTTCCTTCATTGGTCTTCGATCACCCCTGAGCTTAACCAAGGCTCTTGACTCATGTCTGTTGGGGATTATGTATGTTGTGTTCGGGTCACTAAACCCGATCCATCTTTATGTTAAGTTATTCGTTCGCCTAACAGAACGGTAACGAGTTATGTAAACGAGCTTAGCATGAGTTTGACAGCATCCTCTAGGCTCTCCCAGTGAACTAACTATGTTGGGTCGGTTCCTAAGAGAACCATTCCCGTTATGTTATGTATTTTTGTTGTGATGCAAAATCTATTGCGGTGTTATGAGGTGCACGTTGAAACGTGCAAAGTGTTGTTATGTGTTGTTATGTAGTGTATGTTATATGTTGTAAAATGTGGGGTATGTGGATCATGGATATGAATTCCAGTTTGTGAAAAGAGGCGTTTAAGGATAACCCGATTTAAGGGTAAGTGTCGTCTATTAAGGAAGTAGCTCCATTAGAGGAGGAACACTCTAGGGATAATGAATACCATGAGTGACTTATTAAGTAAGGATATATTATCCGTTTGTTGAGCCCGTTGAGGCGAAATGATTATGTGTTGTGTGTTTACAGTTGCATGCATGATTTAAAAATAATCAACCGCATGCTAAGACGACAATTAGTTGTGCGTGGCCCGGTAGCATGTGGGCTGCGGGATTACCATACCAGCAAAGGTGCTGAGCCCCTTGGGGGCCACCCTTTCTCTTCTTTTTCTATTTCAGGTACAGAGAGCTGGAAGCCGTTCGAGAGTAGGACGGGGTAGTCATTGTACATGGGTATTCATTTAAGTGTATGCATACAGTAGGTGTAGTAAGACCGAAATTGTTGTCGGCATCAGTTTATAAATACTCGGTATAGTTGGAAGGTGTATGTTGTTGTTGTGTTAATGGAAAGGGATAGTAATGTGTAGACGCTCGGGAATTTAGCCCATCAGACCGGTACAATGTGTATGTATTAGCCTTGTTAGCCACGTAGGTGGCTAGCGGCGTGTAACACCAACGAGTTAAGTAATGTGATGAGGTTGTTTTTCCGCTGCAGTTTATTGTAAGTGTGTTAATGTTGGATGGGGTGTTACAAAAAGTGGTATCAGAGCGAAGTATCGCTCTGATGACTGAATTACCGAGCTTAGAAAGTACCGAGTTAGGATTTTAGTACTTTGGGTTAAGGGTTGAGTGATAGCGTGAGAGATACGCTAGATAGGAATTTCCAGTGTGTACTGGAAACCTACAATATCCATCCCGCCCTCCACAATCCCTGTTTTATAACTTGGGCAACAACGCCAGAGGATGGAAGTCCACTCTTACTCGGGAATACCCGATCTGGCTGTTATTAAATACCTCTAAAGGTACGGAGAACCGGTCATACGGTTGATCCCAAAAACTGGGAATCCCGGAGACGGTCTCCATCTGAACAACGTTAACCGCATTTAATAGCGAAGAATGAAGGAATTTGTGTATAGGAGAATAGAATTTACGGCAACCTGGGTCGACATGCAGAGCAGTCGAGATTAACCAGCTTGCAACGCACCAACCGTGCAACAGGCAAGAAATGGATCCATAAAATCCGAGACGAATGTCTACGGAACCACAGTTGATAAATAATACACCAACGGTGTACCAACCGATAAAGGAACTGCAACATAGTGCCCAAACAAGAGACAAGTCTCAGTAACCACGACAAATACGTGGAACGGGCTACGAAGAGGAAACAATACAAAAGGAAAGGGGACTCCAAGAATGGGAGACACCCCAGTTGATAATTATTATGTGAATACAGTGAGAAGTCACCTAGAGAAGTTATTATCAAGACAGTAACATCAGTGAGGGCCAACAAGGCCACTGATGACAGTGCGGATAAAAACAATACCACAACCGGTATGTGTTAAACCGATAGCCAGTTAGCATGGCGCACTTGCCATAGCAAGTGCTGCTATAACAGGGCTGTTCGGGAAATTTATAACCACTACAAGTACTTTGTAAAGTATTAGAAAGTTAAATGTGGTCGTCATAACAGTGGAAAGGCCTGTTAGCCTAACCCCTGTAATTGTAAGTACACCAGTCAGCAAGAAGCTAGACTTGGTTAAGGTAAGAAGATGTTGTGAAACCATGAAAATTTTCTTTTAAACCCAAATTTATTCAAACCCTTTTCTTTCCAAAACCAAATTTTCTTCCAAACCAACACTTCTTTCTAACCTTCTTTTAAACCAAACCAGTAAAGCCAAGGGCAGATGACAAGGATACAACGATGGATAAACCTTCCCTCGATTAAGTTCGGGAAGCACGGGACGCATATTGTCAAGGGACAATATAAGGGAGTTGACAACAGAATACTTCACCTAGGCGTGTGACGGACACTACGAGTGTACCAACTGAATTGTGGGACGACCGCACTCCGATAGGAGCTTGTGGGCCTGACAGACCTGCTTATAGGTTAGTTGGGTAAGTAGTGATGTATCAGTATGGTACCCCACATATGTATACGAGTGGAGTCCGAAACACGGGAAGTAGTCGACTCCGTCTACGGTCAGCAGTACAAATCAAACAAGAGCTAGAGATTACAAGGAATGGTTGAAGTTAAGGGACTCAGTTAAGTTAACTAGACTAAAGGAAATAATGAATTCCTTTCAAGGAAATGTTTAAGAGTCAGAAGGTGCGAAGTGCACTGACTGTTATGTAAAGACATAGCATATGTCGTAAGGATCCTCAGTGATAAACATTATGACTGGAACGGTGACCCAGCTTATACATGGCAAGGTAGATGCCTAATGTGGACACATTAGTGTGCAATGAACGGGATGAAACTCCCAGAATGAGTACTTACACTACCAAGAAATGTTGATCTTCACAGAAGAAGATAATAAGCCAGTTAAGAACACAAACATCGTGGCTAACTGAATATACCAATAGGTGCGAACCAGATGCAATGGCATAACTTACCAACACCCAGGAGCAATCCTTGATGGGTGTTCACATCAACGATAATTGTACGAAATGACATGACAGAAACATAAGGGTTGAAACTAACACCCAGTTTAGACATAAGTTGTCAGGAGACGGACTGACAATCCTAAGGGGCATCCCGTAAAAAGGAAACGTGATGCAACAACCTTGTCATAGAGCTCAATATAATATCCAAATCATGAAATGTTGTACAGAGAAGTACATGTGTGTGGACAGCCTACAATGAGCCCAACTCAAGGCAAATAAGGCTTATAAGCCATAAGAAAGATGTGTTATATAAACTTGATTGATTGTAGAAGTTTATGTTGTATAAGTGAATAGAGTGGTAAACGAACCACTGCATTAAGAGTGGGGATACCTCTCGATATGGTGAGACCGCAGGAGCGGTAGTTATGTGAACCAAGTTCAAGAAATATGTTAAGGATGGACGATGTTATTATTGAAAGAGAGCAGTTAGTTTAGTAGCATGTGCGTATAAGTGAAGCACCGAGCTGAATAATGTCGGCTTGTGACTCGAATGATCGATGCTCAAGGAGCATTCAGTAGTCACCCAAATGAGTGATGAACCATAATGTGAATAATGTAAGTGTATGTGTGGAAGTTAATGTGACAGTAAATACCATGTAAGTTAGTGTTATGTTATACAATGAGCACGGTGCGCAGTAAGCGACCGTTGTATAGGTGTTGTTGAATAATAATGTGGCAGATAAGACCAGTTATGAGTTAAACTCAGTGGAGATGCAAGATAAGCGATATTAAACAAACTGGGCAATAAGCCAGTGATAGGTACGGTGTGATGAGGAGTTCAGTGTGAATTCCATGGCGAATCGCATAAGGGATTTACTGTCAAGAGTTTACGCCTCTGCACTCTGTATGACTGAGTGTTTTGGTATTGCACTTGCGCAGTAATCATCGAGTGGGATAGCTAGGAATGGGAAACATGTTAATTGTGGGGGAATAATGTTATAAAGGCCGATGCATAGGAAATGCAAGGCCGCACCAATAAGGGAGTACTTGTACAAAACCAAATGTGGAGACATGATTAACAGTAAGTGACTACAGTAGCACTAACTGCCAAATATCGGTATGGAATATACCCCAAACGTTGTAAATAGCTGAGAGAGCACTACACACTAGGTAGTAGCTCAACCCCAACCGACTGTCAGTCGGAAGGGAACAAGTCAATCATTGTGAAATACATAACTGTATACACAGTAAATTGTTATGGAAGTGGATAGAAACTTTATAACTCACCGAATTCGCTAATGGTAAGAGATACCACTCGTCGGTTGAGAAACCTTTGTTACCAAGATGAAGGTGACAATTGGGGATGTACAATACAGTAAGAATAACAAATGGAGCAATTAAGCTCTACAGTTATTAGAGTTTCGCAGCAGAAACTAGTGAGCCAGTGATTCAAGTGTTGAATGTGCATGGTGAACATGAGTGAATGGCTAATTATTAACGCCTAGAAGCCTAACAGGTCAGAATCGAAACCAACTAAGAGTTTAAACAAACTCCAATGAGAAGTCTTGGTTTAGGAACTAAACCGCCAGTATGGTTAAGATCCTCTAATCAGAATCCATTGTGTAATAGACCGTGTGGAAGTTAAAACACTTCACGACGGCAGAACATTTAAGCCAATGTTTAGTGATTGATTACGTGGGCGTAATCCCTTTTAAGGGGGGTAGAGCGCAAAACCACTTAGTGTATATTACCGTACAAGAGTACGTAGTGTATGTGACTTATATTGTGCATAGCACAAAATTATTGTTTTGATGATTGGTGTGTGTGTTACGTAAACATACACATTCATTCATGGTTTAATTGTGGTAATTGCGCACAGAAGATGCGAATACCATTGTGATACGCGTGTCGATTTATTAACAGTTGTGAGTGATAGTACAAGTGTGGGAGTAGAGAAACTCCCGGGGGAACAAACCCCGACAGTGTATAAATGTGAAACTGTGTGTTGTATTTTGATAAAATATATGTGTATATATACTATATAGTGATTCATGAAAGGGCATGATACCGACATAGAACCTAGTGAGAATAAGATTCCCTAGGCAACAGGATTAAAGTGAATGGAGGTAACTGATAGACGGAGTTCTATCCTTTGGAGATGTTATGATCATGATTAGAATGATTTAAAAGATAGAAATTGGAAATGAGTGATTTATTTGATGCTTGAAAATGAAGTGGGAAGTGGAACTTGATTTGCATGTGATCAAGGGAAGCCGAACACAAGTTGGAGTGGAAGGATAGTTCTACACTGATGCTGATCACATCAGGGTTGGATGATTCTTGAAGCTCCCTATAAGTGGTCACAAATAACCACGCTAATAAAAGAAGCAAAGAGCTTAAGTTGGACTTGGAGTTGTGTGTGTTTTCAAAAGGATTTTCAATTGGTATTTATAAAACGTTGATAGATACTTTACATAATTATAGTTTTCTTACCTAACCTCACAAGGAAAAATTTCAAATTTAAGTGATTGTTTTAATCTCCCAAAGGCACGGGGACGGAAGGTGTCCATCGCGACCGGGTTCTGCGGGATCACAGTGTATATCAAAGATATTTTTGATTGTTATACATGCTATGACATGTTGTGTGGTATGTGTAATAAATGCTATTTTGACCTCGAGTTCTAAAAGTGTATGCTATCAAGACCTATGAGTCTAAATGTGTTGTGTTACATAGACCTATGTGTCTAAATGTTGTTATGTTACCCAAGACCAGTGAGTCAAAGGGGTTGTTATGTATGTGTAAATGTTGCTAAGATACCCGGACCATTGAGTCCGAGGTTATCATGTGAATATGTTATGTTATGTGTGGATGTGAATGTGTTGCCCGGACCATTAAGTCCGAGGTTGTGATGTAAAGTGTGTTTGGTTATGGAAGTTTATTTCCAAGTGATTCCTGTGTTTTAAGCTAATGATGTGTGGAAAGTGTGAACTTCGAGGACGAAGTTCTTTTAAGGGGGTAGATTGAAATACCCCAAACCTTGATATGTGGTTTAAATATCAAACTATGGTATGTAAAGGCTAAAAAGTGCCTTAGAAACATTAGTGAACAGTTTAAACCATAGTAAAATGCAATAAAGCATTAAGACACAGTTTGAGCAAAAACATGCTCTAAGCTATGAGTGAACTTGGTTAGGACCCAAAGAGCCTACCAAGACTTAATAATATTAAATTATGATTTAATAAGGCAAATTAAGTCCTTAGGAAACCTTGGTAGACAATGAAACCAAACAAAACACAAGAATATACCTTAAAGTCAATAAGAGCAAAATGTGCTCTAAGCTTGGGATAAATTTGTAAAAGACCTAATGGTCATACCTATACCTTATAAATATGTTAATGAACATATTAAATAAATTACCAAAGAAAACCAAGCTTGAAAATAAGTTAAAACACAAAATGTGCTTTAAGGAGTCTTAAAGCACGTTTTTGAGAAATTGTCTTGTAAATGAGTTTTGAATGGCTAAATGTCCATCATTACTCTTTAATTAACATGTGTACTATATAGTATCACATTTTGAAGTCTATATCAATGGGAAATCAAAAATTTCACTTCTATGTGCCTTGTTTTGTGAATAGTGATTTTTATAAGCTAGTTTGTAACATATATTGTTATAAGTAATTAAATTGGTCAACAAAGACTATAATACCCTTCTAACTAAAAGGGGGGGCGGTTTTTAAGTGTGGTGACTCACCACTCTTGTTAACATATCAAATAAGTAAAGAATGACTAAGTTAAGGTACTATTTGCTTTATAAGTTACAAATATCTTCTAAAAAGCAAGTCTATCTTCATTCTCCCTTCCTTTCTCATTTCACACGGTTCCAACCTTCTCCTTCCTCCCTTCTTGCTGTTCTCTCACGGTAATACAGCACCACCACCATGGAAGTCCATCTTTAATCTCTTGTAAAATCTAGCTCACTTATCCAAATCAAAAACAAACACCACCAATCTCTTCCTCTCATCAAGCTCTTCATTTCTATCTTCTCAAAACTTCAAGAGCCCCATTTCGGTGCCATGTAGTTCCACCATTGAAGGAGCTTGAGCTTGTCTTTCCACATATTATTGATCTCCTTTGCTTCTAGGTAAGGAATCTCAAAGAAAAATCAAGTTTCCTCCATGTTTTGTGTGACCGAAATACTCATTGATGGAGCTCTTTGTGTGACTTTGTTCTAGCTTCATTCCAATCTCTTATGGACTAGGTGGAGTCCTCTCTTCATAGATATTCAAACTCCCCTCAAAGATCAAGGTAAACCAACTACATTAGTGTTTTTGAAATAATGTGAACCTAGGGTTTACAATGAGATGAAGCATAAAGCTTATATACTCATTTCAATGTTGGTATATTGTTTAGTAGTTGACAAGGAAAGAAATGCCTTACCGGTTTTAAGAGGAAACAAGAAAGAAGTTTGAGTGTAAAAGAGGTAAATATACTAACCTAATGTGGTTAAATGCCTTAGGAGAAATGAGCTTATGTTGCTTGTTAAAATGATCTAAGGAGCTAAAGGTGAATGACCTAGTGAAATGCTCTCAAGGAGTTTATTAAGGACATATGTCTTGGTGTATGTAATTGCAGGTCAAGGCTTATATATTATGGAAATTCAGTGTTTAAGGTTTATGCAATTTAAGGGCCTAAGAGCCATGTTATTTAAGGGCCTAAGTGCCAAGCAATTTAAGTTATGCACTATATTGTGATGTAGTGCTTAATGTGTGAACTTTGTGTATAAAAATGTGTTTGATGGATTTTAGGTGTTCTTGAATGAAATAAGGTAAAAACCTAAGTGTTTGGATGTGAGTATATACAAGAGAAGCTATGGCAAAATTTGGAAAATGTGTAAGAAGTTCTAAGTGTTTTAAGTAAGTTTTTGGTGAACTAGGAAGTGTTAAAGGTGAACAAATGTTTTACTTGGGAAGAAAACATGTATTAAGGTGATTTAGAGTGATGCAAGGATTTAGGTGTTATCTTGGAAGTTCTAGGAATTCAATGTGTGTTTTGAGAATGTATTTAAGTCTTGGAGGAGTTTGTTTAAGGTTTAGGTAATGTTGATATCCAGGGAATAAGCGATGTTTAGGTAAGATGAAAAGGAGGTTTTAGTTAGTAAGAAAAAGTTGAGAGAAGATGTTAAGGTGTAGGAAACCCTTGGTGTATGGTCATTATTGGTGAACTACCACTTAGAAATCTTAAGGAGAAAACATCCCAAGTGCTAGGAATTTTGTAAGAAATTTGTGAATGATAAAATGGTTTTGGTGAGTGATTTAAAGAGTTTAGCACATGGCTAAAGGTGTGTTTGAAGTGCCCAAATGAGGTTAGGGTGTACTAGGAAATATGGGGTGAAGTTTGGAGTTGAATGTGAAAAGGAAAACAAAGGTCTGGGGCAGACCGAACTTGTGACCGAACTTGCAAGTTCGGTCGAGCCCAGTTTACCCTGCGAGAATTGGCTTCTGGAATGGACCGACCTTGGGGACCGGACTTGCAAGGTCGGTCGGGCTAGTATTTTGTGTACGGATTAAGTTTCTGGAACCGACCGAACATGGGACCGGACTTGGCAAGTTCGGTCGGGGTAAATTTTCAAAGGGAAGAAACTCTCGGGAATAGACCGAACATGCGACCGAACTTACAAGGTCGGTCGGAGTAGAAAATTTTGACGGAAATGTGTTTGGAATGGACCGAACTTGGACAAGTTCGGTCGGTAAGGTCGGTCGGACCAAAAATGTTGTTTAAGGTTATAAAATGATATGTAATGATGGGGATTGATAGGTAATGATGTTATAAAGTTGTTAAGGACTTGTTAGGTGAGTTTTAATGACAATTAAGTGGGTGAAAGTTGTAATAAAATGTGGAGGTAAAACAAGTTAAAGGTGTCAAGTTATTTAACTAAGTTACGGGGAAAAGTTATAAGCATTAGACATTAAACAATCATGTTACCCCGAAGTTAATAAAAGTATATGTAATGTTATCAGTTGTTCAAGAATTGCTCGAGGAACATAAGTGGACGTGATAAAGTGGACTCCGGTGACAGGTATGGTTTTCTTGCAACCTGTGTCCTACCGGATTACACCGGCTTGTATGCCAATGTGTTTTTTTCTGTGTGTTTGCCACGTTATAAGATAAACCATGAAACGAGTTTACAGTCGTTATTGTTGTTGTATGTTTACGTGCCGATACCGGTAACCTCAAATGCGCTTGAAGGGCTAGTTAACCACTATTAGGTAAACGTAAGAGAACGGTATCCGGTAATAACGTTTCCGACCTAAGGAACGTTCTAACCACGGCTATGCGTGAGTTAGTTGTGTGATGTTGCTGTAAGTGTATGACCCTCCTTTGCGTGATTAACTCAGTTGTAATACTGCATTGTGTGCTGATGTGATAGGTTCCACAGCGGAGTCTTTAACTGTGAATATTATATATTATGGGGGGTGAGGAATCCGGTTGTTCCGGTCGCGCGTTGTTTGGGAGTTGTTGTATACAGTTTCTTCAGCTTCCTCTCTGTTGATTGTCTTCCTTCATTGGTCTTCGATCACCCCTGAGCTTAACCAAGGCTCTTGACTCACGTCTGTTGGGGATTATGTATGTTGTGTTCGGGTCACTAAACCCGATCCATCTTTATGTTAAGTTATTCGTTCGCCTAACAGAACGGTAACGAGTTATGTAAACGAGCTTAGCATGAGTTTGACAGCATCCTCTAGGCTCTCCCAGTGAACTAACTATGTTGGGTCGGTTCCTAAGAGAACCATTCCCGTTATGTTATGTATTTTTGTTGTGATGCAAAATCTATTGCGGTGTTATGAGGTGCACGTTGAAACGTGCAAAGTGTTGTTATGTGTTGTTATGTAGTGTATGTTATATGTTGTAAATGTGGGTATGTGCTCATGGATATGAATTCCAGTTTGTGAAAAGAGGCGTTTAAGGATAACCCGATTTAAGGGTAAGTGTCGTCTATTAAGGAAGTAGCTCCATTAGAGGAGGAACACTCTAGGGATAATGAATACCATGAGTGACTTATTAAGTAAGGATATATTATCCGTTTGTTGAGCCCGTTGAGGAGAAATGATTATGTGTTGTGTGTTTACAGTTGCATGCATGATTTAAAAATAATCAACCGCATGCTAAGACGACAATTAGTTGTGCGTGGCCCGGTAGCATGTGGGCTGCGGGATTACCATACCCAAAGGTGCTGAGCCCCTTGGGGGCCACCCTTTCTCTTCTTTTTCTATTTCAGGTACAGAGAGCTGGAAGCCGTTCGAGAGTAGGACGGGGTAGTCATTGTACATGGGTATTCATTTAAGTGTATGCATACAGTAGGTGTAGTAAGACCGAAATTGTTGTCGGCATCGGTTTATAAATACTCGGTATAGTTGGAAGGTGTATGTTGTTGTTGTTGTGTTAATGGAAAGGGATAGTAATGTGTAGACGCTCGGGAATTTAGCCCATCAGACCGGTACAATGTGTATGTATTAGCCTTGTTAGCCACGTAGGTGGCTAACGGCGTGTAACACCAACGAGTTAAGTAATGTGATGAGGTTGTTTTTCCGCTGCAGTTTATTGTAAGTGTGTTAATGTTGGATGGGGTGTTACAGTCTTAGATGAGGTCCTGTGTTATAGGGTCATACAATGATCCTTGATTAACTTTACATGAGTTTATAGCTTATATAACATGTTTACTTAAGGTCGGCTTTAACGCACGTTTCTGACCTTAAGGAGTTAGTGTGTTTTAACGCTAAGTGTTTATATACTTCCTTTAGGGTTTAATAATCCCCTAAATAGTACTTATTTATCATTATTTAATTATTTGAATGTTAGGGGTATTTCAATCTACCCCCCTTAAAAGGACTTCGCCCCGAAGTCTCATATCTAAGTTCAAATGGTTGTGGGGAATCAAGTTCCACTAAGCTTCCACAACTCAATTCTATTTTAGGGATCAAGTCCCAAGTTACACTACTTTTTAGTTCGTAGTATATATTCAATCATAACATACAGTATAATGAACATGAAAGGTCATCACCAAAAATAACTTCAGTGTAGTGCAACGTATTGTACATAATTCGTTCATAGTAGTGTAGCATAGTACAGATCATGCAAACACAGAGTAATTCCAACATAGTGTAATGTAGTACACATAATCACGTATTAACAAAGTAACTTCAATATAGTGTAACGTAGTACACATAATCTCGTAGTACCAAAGTAACTTCAATATAGTGTAACGTAGTACACATAATCCATTCATGCTAGTGTAATGTAGTACACATTAGTAAGTGAAATTCATAGAATCACAAAGTCACACATGTACACATACAAATCACAGTGCAACAGTACAACGAAAGTGTACTTCCATGCTAAAAATGCTAAAACGCAGTAGGCTCTCCCCCCTTTAAAGAGGGGTATGCCCACGTACCCTAGACTAGCATAACTTGTCTGTAAATAGTGAGCAATCTTCACCCTTATTTGAAACTTATGATTAGTTAAAGGGTAGCCTCCCGGTTGTAAGATTTTAGGTGGGTATGGCACATATTTTTGGTTAAGATATGTTAAATACGTTGTGTATTTCCCTTGAGCTCAGTAGATAATTTTAACTGATGGGACCACCCGCTTCCGTTGCGCCACTCTGATTAAGTAATGTTCAATCATTTTGGAATAGTCTTAAATGCGCTTCATAGGTGGTATATTTAAGTTCCTTTATGTTCACCTGTTGGGTTGGTGAGTTGTGTTTATCATTATTTTTGTTTGATTGTCACTGTTGATTCTGATTGGACTTTTGTCCTGTTACGGGGTATTGTCCCAGAAAAACTATGCATTCTCTGACATGCTCTATTTTGCATTATTATGCTTTTATATTTGAATCCCGTATGTATGGGTGAAGGTGTTTTACCATCTTGTTTGTTGCCGATATTATTCCATGTCTTGTTTAGACTGTCGGATCGATGTGCCGCGTTATGCCACTGCTCCCGATTATCTTGTCTCTAAGTAACTGTTAGTTGCAGCATAGCTTGGTATTCTTCATTGTATATCTTATTATTGTACGCCGGGCTTCCAATAATATTGTAAGGTTTGCCCATCCTGTGATGCTCATGCGCATGTCATGTATCTTCCATTATCCTTTTTAGGCAATTCTACTACGAGGTTCTTCCTTTACGTGGCATATACTGTAATACAGTTCGCCTTCCATCTGATTTTTCATCATTGAGTTCTTCTCGAGTTTCACTTGATTGTTTTGTGCCTGCATGCTTATTTCTGATAGCTGCTTATGACGGTGATTCCACTAAGATTCTTTTCGTCAATATCTGAGGCGTCTCGCTCTTTATCAGAGTTGATTCTTTCCCGTGTTCCTCTTGCTAGTTGCCTTCGGATGTGGGGTATCTCCTTGGTATGTTACTACTTACCTATCCAATTTAGGATTATTCCTTGTCAAGTCCATAAGCTCTCGCCCGTTTAGTTGAAGCATTCTTCCTTCCAAGGGTCCTTACCCGATCGGTTTACTGTATAGATTCTTCATTGATAGTGGCAGCGTCCTGATAGTGGGGTTCCTCATCTTCGTCGGTGTTGCTGATGCATTCGGTGGTTCAGTTGTTGTAGCTGTAAGGTTGCAGTATTCTTGTCGGTTTTAAATTTGTCTTCTATTCATCGCCTCCTGTAGTTGTAATCGTCGGCGTTCGGGTCTTGTATAATACTGGGGTATATTAAAGTTCCTCTCCTTGGTCTTCAGGTCATCATCTTGTGATTCTGGTATTTTAGTTTACTGTCATCATATTCGGTTTCCATTCTCAATATAGAGTATGAGGTACGGTCAAGCCGTGCATCTTGTTTATAGTATAGAAGATTTCCTGTTATTATCGATTCACCAATTTTCGGTAGTACATACCCGATCTTTTATTGTCTGTTCATTAAGTATACCACAGTAGGGTTCCCGTTAAGGTTTCTAACAAGGTACATATTTCTCACCATTCCACATGTTTCTGCGGTTTATGAATTAACTCATGTGAGTATTAGTATAATGTTTCTACTCCATATGTTCTACCATGCTTATAGGTAGGTTCCCATTTAATATATTGGGTTTGAATTCATAAAGAAAGACTTGAAGTCGATCTTTCCCTTCATATGGTAATATGGCCATAACTTAGAAGGTAGCTTGAGAATTCTCTCGTTATAGGTAAATGTCTCTTGATCTCATATTTACTTATTAACATGGCTCATGGTGTAATAACAGTTAGTATTTTTCTCACAGTTGTGTATTTTTCCGACATACGCGGAGTTGTTTTAGCTATTTAATATCTTCAGGATAACCTGGACCACTTAACTCTTAACTTAAACCTTCCACATCTCAAATACTTATTAGTCAAATTTTTATATTAAAATTAAGGACAAATACTTACTATCGCAGAGATATTTGTGACCACTTGTAGGGAGTCTCAGGAATCATCCAACTCTGACAGGGTCAGCGTCAGTGTTGAACTATCCCTCCACCTCATTTTGTGTTTGGTTTTCCCTTGATCCGACCAGGATCAAGTTCCACCTCCCAGTCAAATATCAAACAACCACATAATTGCAAATTTCCAAATTTTATCTTATCAAGACTTTGTGACGTGGTGTTTACAACATTCTTCCTTGACTGTTATACAACTACTCTAGTAACTGTTGTAACTTACACTTGAACTAGTGTATTCCTTAATCCCCAGAATTAAATTCCTTTGATCGAATCATCAAGCGGGGAAGCCAGTTTTTCCTCTTGGCATAAAAGATAAATTCTTGTTAAAACATCTAGACACACACTGTCTAATAATTATATTCAGCAATCATTTGACTCTTAGACCCATCATACAAGCAATAAATTCAATTATTAACTTGGATACCTTAGAATACACTCTTTTCTTAAATAGGCCTTTCTAGTATTTAACTTATCAGGGCTTGATCATCACCTATACTTTGGTTATCATCACTTGGAACGAAAGACAGTCATAGTTATTACTAACTTTGGATTATGACTCCTAGGAAAGTTTTCATAACTCGATCAAATACTGGTTCATAAAGTATTCTTTCCTGTTCCTTAAAGCTTTGCTTTTTCTTGCTCCATTTAAATTCCATGAATCAGGTGAATCATATGTTCAACCTAGGTTTGTATCTTTTAATATTAGTACCATTTCAAACTAAGGGTTCCCAGTTTGAATCCTACGGTTTGGTGACAAGACAATTAAAGCTTATTGTTTGTTCCTACCTCCAAGAAACGTGGTTAATCCACAAACTCAATGGCTTCCAAGAATAGGTTGTTTAGGTGTATAAAATAGAGGATTTATAATCATAGAGATTGATATATATTGTTAGGAAAGTTCATGTGTAAAACGCTTGTTACAAGTCAAGGGGTATGTTCTCCCGCTTTTAAGTTTAACTTCCCCTCACCTTTGGTGTATATCCGAATTCAAACTCTTAGTATAGCTTACAATGCCTCCATAAAGAGTTATTTGTTACTATAATCATATAAAAATTTATATTACATTGGGAGGTAACTTTATTTGTTCTCATGCGTTCTTTACTTACATTCCCAAATTGAGCTGTCATAGAAGACATATGCTCGTATAAATCCATAAGGATAGAGTAGGACATGTGCCTCAAAATAGGGTAGGTATATTTTATGATACTTATCCCTCTAAAATATATCAATACTCCTCAAGAGTTTTAGGTTAATAACCTCCCAATTATATGTATATATATATATATAGCACTTGGCATCACTAAAGAAGTATTTTTCCTGACTTCTGAAAATATAAATTTAAAGTTTGTTCTCTTCTCACTATTTATTTGGAGTCCAGCATTGTCACTGTAATGATACTAGCTGAGACCCTTAGTATTCGAGCAGGTATTACATCCCATGTTTATTAATGTTGGATGTTTAGTTATATAAGGTGAGATTCTGTTCCGCTTTTGTCGATATTGTCATTGATTATTTTTGTAGGACTACATTGATAGCCATATTTCAAGGTTTCACACGGTCTTCTCGCGAAGTTAATAAGGGATTGTAAGATTTTCCCGTTTCGCACTGGGCAGTAAGCTCAGTGCCTGGGTATCCCATAAAATTCAGTGTTCGTTCTTTCCGTGTAAGTCGTCATTCTCTTTTATTTGGTTTACTGGAGCAGCACTTGTTGTAGCAAGTGCGCCATGCAGGTTGGATCATCATGCAGTGTATGTCCATTGAGATATATTTTTACTCCATCATCACTGTATACTTGGTGGTATTGTCTTCCTTTCTGGTTATCATCGGTATGGCGTCACTGTTATTCGTTGTCCGCTTCCCGTGTGGATGACAGTTGGCGTCGTACGGTCTTCAACAAACCCTTTTGCCAGTTCAGGTAGTCTTAAGTATTTGTGTTGATTAATGCATTCCTTTTCATGACATCTGCTCGTTAATTAGGCAGGTCATAGTTTGTAGTTACTGTAAGTTTGAATAGTTGTTAACGCCCTTTGGCGGACCAAGTAAAAACTAACTTTCTACTCCTCACTGTTCTATCACACACCTTGTATCCCAAGGTTAATTTCGGTTGTATTCAGATCTCAGAGCGCAACTACGCTCTGATACCACTTTTTGTAACACCCCAACCCGAAACTCCACAACCCGTACGATGATAGTTCCCAAAGATAACTGGAATTGTAGCAGAAAATATATACATAACAACGGGTAGTGCTACAACGCCGCTAGTCACCCATGTGACTAACAAGGCTAACTCCAACATAACTTACAAATGATACGGTCTGAGCGCTGAATACAAACCTCTTAAAACAACAAAAGTCAATAATAAAAGTACAGTACTTGTAAAATGATTCCGGTAATAATAATCCCCTGTCTTAATTCTACCCCACCTACACTCGGTCGGGTAATCTCTTCTTTCTTCAGGTACCTGGAAATGGTTAGCCATGAAACGGCTCAGCAAAATAATTTGTCGGTATGGAAAACGTGCAGCCCATCAGCTACTGGGCCACACCAACTACTTTGTCGAATACATGCAGTTCATTTTTATAAAGCTGTAAACAAGCATAACACGACAATAACAAGTATCCATGCAAGGACAACAATGTCACATAGAACAAGACTTCATAAGGTCAAGTTAGATGATCTGTAATCGTTTAATAGTAGTCGGGTACACACAATGGGACTGACCGGTGTATAAGAGTATGTCAATATGATGAAGGTATAGTGACCTTGTTAAAAGAGGTGAGTAATAATTCCCTCAGAAGATAACGTAGTTAACTCCTGTACTTAAAAGAGGTGGGTAATAATTCCCTCACAAGATAACGTAGTTAACTCCTGTACTTAAAAGAGGTGGGTATCGTACCCTCGAGAGAAGTGAAATCTTTCTCTTAACTTGAAATGTTCCGGTACGGTCCCGGTGAGTGGACATAAAGTGCACCCAAAACTCCCGTCGCGATGTAAATTGAATGGAGACGACCTGAGACAGGTACAACTCCTGTAGCATGCATGGCCAGATACAACTGGGCTCCTCGCTTCTCGTAGTATAGAATTTATTAGATGTCACTCAAGGACGTTAAGCAAGAACACAATGTGTATTGTCAGTTATCACGTTTAGGATAACGACGTTTGTTATAAAGTGAAGTTAGTGAGAAACTTGAGTACAAGTTCTCGGTATAGTAAACGCAGGTATTTAATCCACTGGTAATGTAGTGTTGTATGCGTGGAACATACACGTTACAGTTAGTAGCATCACGCACATAAAGTAACACAACAGTGTACAAGAGTAATACAACATTTTACAACATTTATCTTGGTCGTTAATTCAAACAATAGATAGCACACAAGCCGGTGTAATCCGGTAGCAAACAGGTTGCAAGAATCCCATACCGTTCACCGTAGACTGTACTTGTTTAGTTCCCGGTCAACGTCTGGTCAAACAATGTCCTAGAATAGGAATAACTGAGAGTGTTAATTTATGTAGCTCTCGTATAATAATTCTATTTACTCATGATTTCATTTTTGTTATTTCATGTGAGGTTTATTCCTTTATACTTAGGTAGTTCCTTTAACCTCTTATCCTTATTATTGATTAAGGCATTTACATATTTCCAAAACATGTAGTCTTAATTTTTAAAACTTATGTTGTGTGGTAATTTCTTTTAATTACCTTATGATTGGATGTATAACTTATTTGTTATTCCTTGTGATTTATTTCTAAGTCCTTCAATGCATATATATATACATATATATTCATGTACTATTTATGTTACTTGTTTATAATTGTCGGATCGACATAACAACTTTATAATTTCTCCATTATATTCATATGTCACGCATGGACATAATATTCTTATAACTTCTTTGTTATTCTCCACTTAATCACAATTAATATTAATTTGTTATAATTAAATTCCTCATAACAATGTAAACCATAGTTTTAATCCCATAATTCCTTATATTCATTTCCTTTTGATTTACTTGAAAATGTAAAATATATATATTTCATACACATGTATTATTTATGATACTTATATATAATTGTCTAAATGACATAACCACTTAATAAATTCTCAAATTATAGTACATGTCATGCATGGACATATTTTTCCCATATCTTTTATCAGTTACAAACTAATCCCAAATAATATTATTTCTTTACAAGTAAATTACTTGTACTTGTATATCATATAGTTTTAATTTCATAAATCCTTAAATCATAATTTTCTTTTCTAAATTTCCTAAATATCCATATAGGACTTACAAATATTTTTAATCCCATAAATACATCATACTTTTTGGTTATTATATTATAACCTTATTTATTTCATAAACTTTACATTATACACCAAAATACATTATATTACATAGTTTCATTTCCTTAATTAATTAATTCACTAAACCACAATTATAAATTCAGTAATTATTATTTGAACACCTTAACTTTTATAAATTACCAAATCAACCCTTAACCTTTCGGTTTTGACAAATAACTTTCTATAATTACATTTTAATCCCAAAACTTTATATAAATTATATTCACTTATAAACTATAGTTTTAATATTTAATTTCCTTAATAACCAAGTTGACACTTATATTTCCACCAATTATGATTTCGCCCCATATAAAATTTTGTTTTATATTTAAACTCTTATAAATTACATATTCACCCCAAAACTTTTATAAACTTAATATTTCATGTCATAAATTATTTTAACCCAAAGTTTTTGGTCAACACTTTGACCATAGTCTAATTTCATACTTAATACATTAATATACCCAAACTCATATGATTCTCGGTTTTATACCAATCTTCCAAAATTACAAAATAGCCCTAAAACTTTAAAATTGTTATTTTAACTACTAAACACTTATTAATTCAACCAAAATTCATAATATTAATTCTCACACTATATTATATTATAATTATACCAAGAACACATTTTGTTCTTGGTAATTACATATCTTACACCAACCTTTATAAAAATTATATTTTTACCACATAACTTATTAAACTAGTCATTTAAATACTAGTAACTATTTTTAACTTACCCAAAATTCATAGTATGTATTTATATACATATTTAGCTCATTAAAAACTATTCTTCATCATGTGAATTCGCAATAATAATATATCACCATATAATTTCTAAAACTTGATTTATAACTTATAATAATTATACAAAAATACATATGAGTCATATAACTCATGTAAAAATTATTGTAATGTCTTAGATTGATTTTTAGCTCAAAATGGAGCATAAAAGTCTTAGATATTTCGGCATGAATCTCTATATATCATAGAGAACTTTTGTAATACAAAAATGTGTCTTAAGGTATTAAGCTTACCATATATGTATAAATTATATTCTGGTATGTATTACCATATAGTTTCGGTTTTAATTACTTAAGAAGGTGTACATAATTTTTGTACAACTTTAAGAGCTTAAACAAGCTTAAAACAATAAAGGTTTGCTTAGCAAACTTACTCTTAATAAAGGATGGTTAAGTACTTGAACTCCTCTTGAATTCCCAAGCTCCTCCAATGGAGATTGATGTTCCTCATTGGTTTTTATGCAATAGAGGAAGGGGTTTAGGAGTTAGATCTTAACAAAGATCTTAAGTAGATTTGTAAGTAGTTTTCCAAGGATTTACCTCAAGCTTTCTCCTTAGAATTTCGGCATACTTAAGATGGATGAAGAACAAACTTTCCTTCATGAAAATGAAGAAGAAAAGAGCCTAATAAGATGTAGAATTCGGTTACACAAAAAAATGTGTCTTAAGGATTTTCAAGCATGAAAAATACCTTAAGATAACCTTGGATGCTCCTTGTATTAATGTTGATTTAGACAACTTCCTTGGAGTATAATTTGATGCCGAAGACTTGTAGTTATGCTAGGAAGAATTTTGCTTCAAGACTTGATGAGAAATGCTAGGAAATTAACATAGAAATGAAGATAGAAGTTAAACCTTCATTAATGGACTTAAGAGCTTCAAAGGAAGAAGATGAAGATGAGAATGGAGAGCTTACCAATTCGGTGGTGAATGGCAAAGGAAGAATGGAAAGCTAGACTTACGTAGGAATAAGAGAAGGCAAGTTTGAAAGGATTTTTCTTTTGCTAGTTTAATGTCAAATTTGACTAATCTTTTCCTTTGTTTATTCTTTGTTTGTTTGGCTCAATAAATCCCTTAATTGATTGCACATTTTCGGCCACATGACAAGGAATAATGGAGGTTTGATTGATAATTGAAAGAAGAAGACAAGAGCAAATGTAGGTATGTGTTTTCTTTTGAATTTTATAAGTAGAATACATGTCTTTTGTTGTCTTCTTTCTCCTTATATTTTCGGTAATGTGCTGCTAATGTATCTGAGTTTTTTTGACAATTAAAACATAGACACATGCTTAGTTAAGTACATGTTCTAGTTTGATTTTAATAAGGTATTCAAGACCTCCTTTTCCTACATATAATCGGTTACATGTGCTGTATAAACCAATTGATTTTTGTCTATATTTGACCATGAATTATGCTTAGTTAGGTAGTGTATTCTTTTGACTAGTTAATGAGGCAATCAATCCCCTCTTTACAGATCAAAATCGGCTGCCACACTAGGTAGAACATGGGGTTTTTGTTTGACTATTAGCACATGGAAAAGAAGATCTAGTTTGCCCTTTTGTGTATTTAATTTCCCATGGCTTTTCCTAACTCACTTCTTGTTGTTTTCCTTGCAGGAAATCGGTAATGGAGGTGCCATTTGACTGAATTTATTTGACAAATTATCATATATCACATGCTAGATGAGTCACCATTCCATAAGACAATTTACAAGTTCAAATCTAGCTTAAAAACACCTAAAATGGCGCCTAACATGGAGGTCAAATGGGGTTGATTTTTAATCTGATTTTTGTTACAATATATTGTACTAAGATCATACTAATGTGTGTAATAGGTTCCAGCATTTATTTGGTACATTTATACTATGGTAAAAGATGAAAGTTTTAAGGTAAAAATGCTGATTTTAGGTACCTTTTTGATGATAAAATCGCCCCCACTTGTACTATGAATTTAGTACTGTCATTAATTGATTTAGATGCTCAATTTATCCCCTTTTAAGATTATCAACTCGTGGCTCCTCAAACACTTCAAGGTAATTGCGTAGAACGCATTTTTGTGACACCCGAAGGTACATTTTCATGCTTTAAGGATTTTCTGGAAAAAATTAGTCGTTATGAGTTCCAAGTGTTTATTGACATTTTTTATATTCAATATAATATATAAGGTGTTACATTGAGCTATATGGGGGTATATTAGACTCCTGACTCAATTTTCGGGCTACCAGACACTCCCAGGGCAAAAAGGAGCGTTAAGAAATTCCCCGAGCACTTTGTGTATTTTGAAAAAGTAGCTCGAGCATTCTATTTAGAATGGTGATATTGATGATAGGAACTCTTAGAATAATTTATAGGAGTTTGTGCCACTTCGGTACCACTCCGGGGCACTCCCGGGGGTTTAGGGGCCCCCATCGGGAACCTCCGAAGCATTGTCTTTAACTGAGAATTAGCTAAGGACTTCATCTTATATGTTAATAAAGTGTTGTGGTGTATTTGGAATGAAGAGTAATGCTTTACTTCATCCTATAATGTATTTCCGTGACTATCGGGCGTGAAGGGCCTTTAAGGGAACTCCCGAGCATTTTGTATTTTCACTCAGTCTTAGATGAGGTCCTGTGTTCTAAGGGTCATAAAATGATCCTTGATTAACTTTACATGAAGTTTATAGCTTATATAACTTGTTTAACTTAAGGTCGGGCTTTAACGCACGTTTCTGACCTTAAGGAGTTTAGGTGCGTTTTAACACCTAAATGTTTTTATACTTCCTTTAGGGTTTAATAATCCCCTAAATAATACTTATTTATCATTATTTAATTATTTGAATGTTAGGGGTATTTCACAAAAGAACAGATTGAGAGTCATTTTGGGATCATAGCTAAACCCTAATCATTTCCCTCTAAGATGAAGAATTAATATGTAACCTTCAACCGATGATTGAATTATCTTGACAATTACAACATAGGGCAGCTATAACTCTATTCATGTTCTTATATAAAAGTCAAAAAGGACAAGTCATGCTAGCCTTAAACAAACCTCCAAACCAAATCAATGCGTGAAAGAACAACTAATTATCAAACCAAATGAATTGATTATAAAAACTGAAGGTTAGAATTTCCAAACCCATAGGCAATCACAATAAAGCCTATAGTCCACAAGCATGATTTATACGTAAGGCCAAAAATCATTCCATATCACACACACCAAATTGAGTTCAACTCTCATGTTAGATGATACCTCAGACAATAGAAAATTCCATATGTTGGAAAGAAAAACAACAATTGCAGCGATAACGAATATGGTGAATGAGGCGTAGAAGCCTAACCTATTTCTACAAAGCAAAGATCAAGCCCACGAGCCCAATAGGTAAGCATAGAAAGAGAGCAGATTATCCGGTTGATCAGTAATCCATTCGAGCTCAAAGCAAAATAATACAGCGAGTGGAACTTAAGCTCGAATGTATCAATTAATTTGATAACCTAAATCCCAATTTCAATATAGGCCTCCAAAATCCAAAAAGGTCAGAAAAATGGACGAGGCCCAAAGTTCACAAGTTCGTTATACGTAGTCTTTATCTACGATTGCAGCTTAAACATTCCTATGATGTATGTCGTTCGAACATTGCAAGTAAGAGGTCAACTATCGGAAAGCCTAAACAATAGTATAGTGAGCGTAAATTAATCAAGGCCAAGACAGAACATATCTGATCATAGCTTATTCCATCAAGTCTGACACATCAAACACTACAAATTAAAGGTAGCTAGATGACCATTATTAAATGAGGGCTCAAGTGTATTAATCTATGCTAATCTCCAAATCCAGGTTTAATAAAATCCCACCAGAACTTCATCAACGAAGTCATAGATTTTCACAATGGTAATAGTGAGTCAAAAAGATGGAGCAAAGAGCATAAATATCTACAATGGGTCACCACAGACTAAATCAACAAACATAATCAATACACTGAAACTATCGACAACATAATACATCACAATTCAGATCTAATGGGTTAACGATTATTAAACACAGTGAGTAGGAGTAATACTTGATAACTTGAAATCGAAACAAAAGAACCGCCACCATATATGGTAAAAAGGAGTGAATTCTTAGCTCAAATCAAACCAGAAAGTGTTACCAACTCAAAGGCTATTGGGACTGGGGTTATGCATGAACAAATGCCCCCATCATAGTAAGGCAATATGGAAGGTAATGACACATCAATCGTCGTCAGGGACCTCCACGGGACGATGACGAAGACATTCAACAACTTGAAATGGTTATTCTCCACTCGAATTCAAGGAATCCACCCTTTGAATGGAGAAGGCCGGTACTCGACGAAGGGAAAAAAGAATCAACAAGATGGTTGAGACAACGAATCGAAGATAGAGTAAGATTCAAAGTTGCCCGCAAGAGGTGGTTTTCATGGGAAAAGATCACCGGATAAATAAACAGAGGAAGAAGGTTAATGATTATTGCCCTGATTAAGGTTATTTTGATGAGGCAAATCGGATATGAAGCGTTCGATCTGAGCAGATTTCTAAATGCAAAGGAAAAGAATGAAGAAAGCCATTTTTTTAGATGCGTCATACAATACCGGTTAGGCTTAGATTATTTTAGTGGGTTGTGGGATGAAGAATGAAGAAATTGGCGTAGAGACCATTGAGGGAGTTAGTTCGAGAAAGAGGTTCATGGTGAGTTCATCAATCGGCTGAGTGAAGTGTAGTAGATGACAACACTGTGTTGTCTTTAGGGTTATGCCTTTTTTCTCTAAAAGGGGATGTTTGAAAGTATGAACCCATAAAATGAAGTTGGGCTGCAGGCATGTTTGGGTGGGTAAGGAATCAAGCCATGTTGGGATTAAAGAAAGGAAAAGGTGGGCTGGATTTTGAAGGTCATGTTTGGGTCTGACTAGAGAAACATGGCCCAACAAGAACGAAAGATTCCTGGAATAATAAAATGTTCGACATAGGATTTGAACCTCAGATCTATAGGTTGAGGGAGAAACAACACCACTAGACCACTATACCTGCTTGTACTAAAAATGCATAAAATACTTTATTGTTGAATTTGATAGATGTAGAATTGATGATTTGAAAGAAATAATAACCCCGGATGATTTAGATTTAACAATACATGGAAATTTGTCAAAAATCAAAATAGATAAATTAATGTAAAAATTGCATTTTTGATATGGTTTTTTGTATGTTGAAAATTCAGTTTTTTAAAGAATGAGTGTATCCTTGAATATTTAAAAATTAGTTCAAATTTTTATTAAAAAAATGATGATTTTTTAAGGTACGCACGTTAATACATTTTGAGATAGAAAGACAATAACCTTTCTCATTTTATTTGTTTTTAGAATTTTGCTTTATGGGGTGAGAATTTTTGATGTCTACATACCGTACTAACACTAGTCCCCTAAGTATCTCTCTCAGAGTCTACGAGAGAAGTGGGACTTTAAGTTGTTTAAGGTTTTTTTAATAAAATTGAAACAAAGGAAAGGTTGAGAGACTTTACCTGGGTGGTACCCTGTATCCACTAGTCCCTCAAGTTTGACTTTCAACAGCCTTGGGTGGGAAGCTGAACTTTTTGAAATGTTCTCTAGGCTACCGGGTGATATGAAGAGGTTCCACGTGACGTGTTGTTCGCTAGCTTTGGAAAACTAAGCGTCAGGCAACGAAACTAGTTTGAGGCGACAATTGGGTCAGCAACTAAGCGTTCATTACTGATGCTACCCGGTCGTGGCCCTAGGCAATGTCAACTGTACAAAGTAGGCCGCATGGCCGTTTTAATTGAAGCATCAAAGGGTCTGATGGAACGGTTGTGAGAACAGTGTAGGCAACTGTTGAATTCCTTTGGCTTTAAATATCATCGGGTGTGAAGAAGATCGTTCCACATGTTTGTTTTTCCTTTGTAAACTACTTCTTCATATTCTTCCCTATTGTAATGTCAATAATGGCTTCGTTTCCCATAGTTGTTGAGGTTGTCGTTAACTTGTGAGAGCCGATGCGTGGCGGTAGGGCATTGGTTGGGTTGGAGTCCCTGGATCAGTCTGTTGCATGGCCGACGATCGTGGCGATGGTGATGAAGTTGTCGATTACCAAGGTGTTGATGATGTAAGCAAAGTTGAAAGGGGATTTGATTCTAAAAGTTGTGGGGTAGGGGGAATCCTTGCTAGTCTGGAAAGGGATTTAGAGGTGGAAAATCCTGGTCATCGGGGTGGCACCTTCTCCTCGCTCATGTATTGTGGGAGCAGTCCGGATCGGCTAGCATTCGATTGTTCATGAGCGTGGTCAGGTGAAGGTGAAGCGGAGGACATCAAGGGAGGGCACATGACATGGTCATGGCTCCGGTTTGGAGCAGGTCAGGGTGGTGTGTGGCCGTAGCTCATCACCCAAGGATCGGACGATGGTGGTGGGGCATGGCCAACACACCAGGTACCTTGTGCCTCACTCCTCAACTTCTATGTTTCACATCCCAAGTAGCTAGGGATTGGGAGTTTTCCGGCGGAGGTTCTGTTGAGCCGGTTTGGAGCAGGCTCTCAGTTATAGAGGTGGGGGGTTTGGCTTCTTTCTTGCATATGCTATCTGTTAGGTCCAAGAATGAGATGTCAGGTCGTTAGGGGCACTGGTTCTTGCCCAATAGAGTTTCTTATGCGCGGTGGTGAAGCCGGTGTTGGCTTGTATCGTAGAACTTGTGTCGTACATGTTTATAGCTTAGTGTCCTACTTCTTTGTAAGATAACCGGATTATAGGTTATGTAAACATTTATGATTAATCAAAAGTGACCGGTACCTTTTTTCGATATTGTCGTTGTGTTTTTTGAACTCGCGCTGAGTTTTTTATGTGCGGGGGTGAGGCTGGTTCGATCTTGACTTTTGTCATATCGAGATGAGGTGTTTGAGCCAATCCATGTGCTAGAGTGAGATCTAGCTTGATTTCAACTTTATTTAGTTGAGATGTTTGAGCCGACAGGTGAGGGGAAAGAAAGCTGGTTTCTTTGTAGCTTAACTTTGATTCTGGTTTGTTGAATGATTATGGGCCCTTGTCGAGGACTTAAATTTTTCGAGGGAAGCACTCCTTTGCTCTATTTTCTACAGCAAGAGTGCTGGTCCCTCAGGAAGAGTGTCTCCCTTGTTGGATGGAAAGTAAGGATACTTTGCCTATGTGCTTCTATATTAAGGATAATACCCATTTGGTCCACTAATCGACAATGGTGCAAATCCTTCTGGAAGAGTGGTCATCTAGTCAGTAGGGGAGCGTAGATGATCGGACCAGGGACTTCAATTTTTAAAGATGGCACTCCTTTGATCCACTAAACATCAAGAGTACCAGTCCTTTCAAGAAGCATGACCACCTGGCCAGCCCGAAAGCGTGGGGCTTTAGACTGGGGACTTGGTTTGTGAGGAAACACTATAGGCCATTCTACGGGCCTTCCTCAAGAGGTATTTTTCCCTTAGAAAGCATGACTCATGGCCATCCGAACAATGTATTATGCCTCCCCGGGGGACTTTGAGCGTGCGTGAGGAACACTCAGATGTGTTATAGTACAAGACCCGAGCATCCCGTGGATTCGTGTTAGAGATCCTAGGAGGGGACGGGTCTAGTTGAGTGATTCAACGTTGAGACCAAGTGACTGAGGTTCCCCCCTGAGGGGAGAGGTCTAGTTGAGCATTTCAACGTTGAAACCGAGTAGCAAATACATATATAAAGAGTGAGCTAAGAGGTCAGCTTTGATATTATTGATGGCATTAGAGCCGATAATATGATTATAGTACAAATGTTCAAGCGTGTACATGATTAACTAAGGGTAAAACTTCTTGAGTCACTTGGCATGCCAAGAGTTGGAGATGATTCGGTTGTCACGATCGAGTAGTCGGTATGAAGCAGGGCTGGTTTATCTGGAGATGATGTACGGGCCATTCCATTTGGGTTGTAGTTTGGAGGGGATGTCGAGTATTCGTAGGACCAAGTACCTATGTCTAAAATTTATAGATTTTACCTTTTTGTTGTAGTATCGAGCTACCTGCTGGTTGTCATATTGCAGTCGTATGAGGGCGATGTACTGTGTTTTGTCTATAAGGTCGAGTTTGGTCAGATGCGGCCGTTATTTCTTTGTTCGTCAAAGTTTTTTATCCGTGTGCTGGTGACCACAACTTTGCACGGGATAACAGCCTTGGTTTTGTATACTAGCCTGAAGGGAGTTTCTCCAGTTGGCTTTTGCTCGGTAGTGCGGTAGGACCAAAGTACCTAGGGTAAGAGTTTGGCCCGAATGCCCTTGCTTCCCGAGATTCACCTTTTTAGGTCTTGCATGAGCTGACCATTTCCATTCTCAACCTAGTCGTTCGCTTGTGGGTGTTGAGTTTCATAAATTCAATAAATGAGTTATAGTTTAATTGTAGACCGTTGTCAGTGATGATGATCCAGGGTATCCATACGAAGTCTTCAATATGCTTTCTCATGATGGTGAGGAGAGGGGCGGCCTCGATCCATTTGGTGAAGTAGTCGATTACTACTTACTACAAACGGAATCCTCCTTGGGAAGCAGTTGGTAATGGCCTAACTATGTCGATTCCTCGTTGTGCGAACGGGCATAGGTTGAGGATAGGCTGCAATTTTACATGAAGGTGTGGTTTCTTTTGCATGGACCTGACATACAACGCACATTTGTTCAAGGAAATCGCAATCGCTGATGAGGTTCGGCCAGAAGAAACTAGCACGGGTGATTCTCTTGGCTAGGGTCTGGTAACTTAGGTGGTTTCCGCAGACTCCCAAGTGGATTTCTTTGATTAAGTGGGCTCCCACTTTGGGGAGGATACACCAGATGGCCGGTCTAGAAAAAAATTCTTATAGAGTTCACCCTATAGCAGGAAAAAGTTGTTAGCTCAACTTATAACATTTTGCCTCAGTTTTATCTTCTGGAAGCCTGTCATCGATGAGGTAGTCCACGATTGGGTCATCCAGCTGCTGAGTCTGCTAGCTCCTTCGATACTTAGGATATCTAGTGCGGATATGCTCGGGGTGTCCTTGATTTTGGCTAGCACTTGGCTAGTTAAACCTTCACATGAGCTGGCTAGTTTGAAGAGTGTGTTGGCCTCTAAGTTGTTGCCTCGAGGCATGAGGTTTATCTGAAATGAGTGGAATAGGTCTTCGAGTGTCGAGGCATGGCTAGATATTTATAGACTCTTCGCCCCTTGCTTCGAAACCGGATAACTGTTCGGTGACTAGCTTGAAGTCGTTGAGCACCCGGACGTGGGTGGCGTTGAGGGTGAGGCACAATTCAAACCCGGTTATGAGCACTTCATATTTGGCCTTGTTGTTAGTGGTTATGAATCCAAGCCAAATTACGTACCTGGTAGTCTGCCCGTTAAGCGAGCTTGATGTGATTAGGTGAAATACCCCAGAAAAGCCTAACTCTAAGGGTTGCCTAATTTCTTGAATGGCTTGGGGCAGATGGTTCGGTCGTTGTTCTTTCAGGTAAGGTCCTTCCGGGCATTCTTCCCTGGAGCGAGAGTGGGTGTCTTCTTTGGGCGATGTTGTGTAGAATTCTAGGTGGTGGTAACTGTAACACCCATCTCCTTAAACACGTAATAATCTCTCTCGTAGCAATAAATAAAACGTCTTACAGCGGAAGAAACAATAACAACAATAATACTCACTCGGGTGTCACCGGCCATTACTCGTCCATGCAAGTAACGAAGCCAAACTATATCCAACTTCCAACATCAACAAACTGCTAACCGCTGTGATAACGAGAATAACTCCTATACATCATACTAAGTCCATAAACCAAAAACATCGACAAGTGAGCGTCTACCCAATTCCGAATCTACATAACCGTACTATAATACAATTCCCAGTCTGACATCGTTCTACAAACAAACTCCATGTGCGGTAATTAAAGTAATCCCTAACTACCCTGTTCCCGCACTTTGGCTTCGGCAATGATCAACTACCTGTAATGAGTGTAGTATCAGCGATAAACGCTGAGTATGCCGGGCCTGGACCCTAATGGTCACTTAGTCATTTTAACCATCTTATTATTAGATTGGTTTCATGCCTAACCATTTTACAGTTATAATCAATACTGTAATATACATGCATAATATGCGTAATCAACCATCCAAACATTCATAACACTTAACCACCCATCCAATTCAACAGTCATAAGACATCACAAACATTAATTGTATATCGACCATATCGAATAATAATACTGTATAAACGCCGTAGCGAACACCATCCTTTGTTAATATAATTTGGCCTTCAAGGCCCCATCCAAACCATGTTCATTAAATACCAGTTGAGCGTCATGTTGAGACAACCCAATAACCTCACCATGGACAGTAGTCCTCCCGTACACACAAAGGTGCTCATTTCTCCAGAGGTCCGGAGGCCCCTGACTATTCTCTTTTGCCTCGTAAGGCGACCATATAAAAGGCCGTAGCCACCTGACCCACGATCCAAATAGGGCTCGTTGGGTATAAACCTGGAGCGGAACCCGATCGGGAACCCCTCAGTGATCACAAATGCATAACCAGGTAGTTCGTAAACTATACTGGATTCCTCACCTCAACTCACACCATCTCTCTCTCATAATGTTTAAGATATGCTCTTAGTCTTATGGAGAATATAACTATTAATTAGCTGCCCAATGGGTCTCACGCATACCTAGAAGTAATATAGGTTATATTCATGTTCGAGAACCATGCTCTAGAGACCGACAATATCGTGACTCATTCCTAAGTGTTTTACTTAGGTTGCCATATACTTAATATAATACTATGGTATTATATCAAGTAACCGTCTGTCATCATAATAACGTATTGTTGGAGTATGAAGGTGTTGTTGAGATAGTCAACCAGATCAAACGAGTCAATCACACTTCTCAAAACAAGACAGAGTCCGTCAACCTTGAAAGATCGAATGAGTCTCTGTCCTTACCGAAAGAGCGAGAGGGTCCATCTATGTGAATTCATCAATCAGTTATGAAATTCAAGGAGCAACGTCCACTAAACCATAATAGTCATCAACTATCATCCTTGGGCCGAAATTCATGCAAATTGTGAGCAAAATCCAAAGCCTTGACTTTCTGATAATTCGAGAGAGTCTGTCGGTCAGTTGCGAAAATTAAGGAGCAAGTACAGCAACTACATTGACTTACAACGGTCATCAACGCTCAGACTTGGACCAAAATTCTCTCAGCATGGCACTAATCAGAAGACTTGGCTCTAGCTTCCGAAATATGGCTCCAGCTTCCGAAATTCAAGGAAAGAGTCATAGGTTCCTGAAATTTCGGAATTGATAGAGTCAGTCTGCTACATCAAATGTGAGAGTCATAATTTAACGTTGCCAAGTCGTCCAATGGATTGGTAATTGTCCGAAAATTAAGGGCCAAGGCTTAGCAACGTTCACAAAGAAGTTAGGACCGGATTTTAAGCAACTACAACATTCAGATGGCAGAAATTTCAGAAGCAGACTCCCTCACCGGCTCCACTATATAAGAGAGTTGTCATTTCATTTCTTATTGCAGCTTTTCAAAGAGAATCATTCAGAACATTTGTTTAGAGAAAGCTTTGCCTATTTTAGAGAGAGAAAAAGAGAGAGATAAGTACTAGATTTGTTTGTGCATATCGATAGAGTCTTTCTAGGTAGGACCTAGTTTTCACTACACTTATCATTGAGCTGATCAGAGATTGTATTGGGTGAGTGAGTGAAAACCACGAAGTAGATCTCATCTACTGAGTGGGCATTATAAGTTGTTTTGTTTTTGACCAGGAAATAAAATAACTTATATTGTGTATCCTGCCGAGTTCGACAGAGTCCTCCACCTTTCGAGTGTTAATCCATTTAGCTCCGCTAAGTCTATCTTACTTTACTACCTTGAGCAACTGCTTCCGCGCACTTAGTTCGACTAAGTGTTTCTACGTCTCAAGTGTTCTCATATACGAAGTTCGATTGAGTGCCTCTACATCACAGAGTGCTTCTTACTTTCAAAGAATGATTGAGTCAAACCAACTCTTAGACTCACACCTTGAGTTGGTTTGAGTCAGCCACCCGATCCTACATGTGGTATCAGAGCCTTGCTTAGGCTGACAGTCAATCAACGAGCTATGGCAGCTGTCGGTTGGGGTGATTCAGACTCTGACGATCCAGACACAGAGTCCAGCGGCTTGGTATGTCTCATGGCACATGATACGACGGAGTCCATGATCCCCGACAATGAGGTAACTCGTTCCCATCTTGAAACAGACCTTTATCGTATAACTCCTATGGGTTTTATGACTTTAATTGCTAAAATGGCTTCTGAAACTAACTCTCTTAAAGTTGATCTTAACAGAAAAATCTCCGAGTTAAGTGAGGAACTTGAGATCTCAAAAAGTCTTATGTATGCTTTGAGAGATGAAGCTGAGGAACATAAGACTATTTCCTACTCACTTAGATTGGATTTGCGAGACTCTCGGCGTCGTGTTGACTCCCTTAAAAAGGAGCTCGACAAAACCAAGAGTCTTACTGAATCCAACCAAAGGGAACAGGAAGAGTCACTCACTCAGATTGACTCTCTCAAACATGACCTCACTGTTTTCGCTGACAAGTGTTGTTCTTTGCAGAATGAGCTAAATAGTTCAGAATCTCAAGTTATCTCTCTAACCTCTTCTGTTGAGCAACTCTCTAGAAAATTGAAAGAAAAGGAACATGCACTCTCTCTCAAACCAGTCAATTTCATCAAGCAGGTCACTCCATCAGAATTGCCCGAGTGGGCCAACTCCAAGATCAAGGAAGTTAGTCAAGATCGTGATAATCTTCAAAAGGAAGTTGAAAAACTCTCCCAAGAGATAGTCAATATACGATCTGGAGTTGGATCCACTCAATCGAAGCCCAAGTGGCATAAAGGTAAATTCTATATCCCTAAAAATATGTCCAAATCCAACAACAAACCCAAGCGCCAACAACAAAAAGAAAATTTTGATTCTTGGTGGAAAGGACAACAAAAATACGTCAATCTTCCTCCCACTAAGATTTGTGGTTATTGCAGGAGTCTTGGACATAGAGATAGTGCCTGTGAAAAGCTTCACAAGGATGTGTCATTTAATATCAAGTGACTCAATCTTATCCTTGAGGCACGAGAAAAGCTGAAAAAATCTGGTTCAAAAAGGGGACCCAAGTATATTTGGGTTCCCAAAAGTACCAAGTGATTTTTTTTGCAGGTGGAAGCGAGCGTAGAGATGGACTATGAGTACTTGGACAGAGGGTGCTCCACAACTAGAAATCCCGACAAATTCAGCTCGCTTTCATCCTACAAAGGAGGTAAGGTCACCTTTGGAAACAACAACCAAGGTGAAATCGTGGGAGTTGGCACCATAGGTAACCCCTCCAAGTTTAAGGTAGATGGAGTCCATCTGGTCACTAGACTTCAACCTAGTCTGTTAAGCATTTTTCAAATTTGTGAAAGATTCAATTTAGTACTTCTCTCATATGTCGTTTGCAAAGTTTTTGATGAACGTACAGGATCTCTAGAGCCACAGGACGTAAAGAAGGTAATATGTACAAGAAATGTCTAAATGCCATCAATTCGGATGACCAAGTCTGTATGTGCTCGCTTTCAAGCAGCAGCACCCAATCAGTCTTATCTCAAGGTGGTCAAGCGAATCTTTCGATACTTAAAAGGAACCAGTCAACTTCATCTATGGTACCTTCGTTCCCCTATATTACTTTATCTGGTTTTAGTGATTTTGACTGGATAGATTCCCTCCATGATCGAAAGAGTACATCTAGCAATGCAAAATTCCTTTGTCTTTGCTTAGACTCTTGGTCCTCTACAAAGCAAAATTTTGCTGAGATCAAATTGGTATTTTCTGTGATAATAATTGTGCATTTAAAATCTCTGGAAACACATTGAAGAACCAAACACATTGAAATACGTTTCCATTTCTCGAAGGACTGTGTTGAGAAAAAGGTAATTCAACTTGACTTTATTCCAATAGAGGATCAGCTAGCAGATATCTTTGCCAAGCCTCTTCCTACCACCTGATTCGAGGCACTCCGTTCAGCACTCGAAATGACTCAATCAATGGAAGACGGTCTCTCTTATCCCTTGGTTGTAATAATTAGTAGGTGTTGTTTGCATACTGTTTGAGTCAATCCGTGTTCTCATATCGATAGACTGTGTCTGTTCTTTGTATCCCTTAGCGATTTTCATTTAAAAAAAAAAGAAGAAGACGGGAGAGGACAAAGGCAAGGTACTCCGCTAACTTGTTTCTCCTGAACCAAAACGGACCTCGTCCACTCGGTTATTAAGCCTTTAAGGGTGCTTTATCACCTAACTTCCTAAGGATGCGAAACTGGGAAAGTTGGCCCAAAGCTGTTACATGGGGGAGAGAAAAGTCTGGGGGATGGAGACAGTCCCTGTGTGCTCAAACTTGTTAAATATCTATGCATT
The DNA here is from genome assembly GCA_023374045.1 of Limonium bicolor. NCBI lineage: Eukaryota > Viridiplantae > Streptophyta > Magnoliopsida > Caryophyllales > Plumbaginaceae > Limonium > Limonium bicolor. Next base: position 153,919,447 of record CM041778.1, on the reverse strand, counting down.
GCAAATATAGAGCTATAAAGTCTTCAAAAATATAATGCAATGCAACAGGGATCATTACAAGTTATGAGTATGTGGCAATGAAAGGTTTTGTGGAATATGACAATACTTCTTGCCCCTTGTCGTCCATGAGTATGTTTGCGTTATGGATACAGTCTATTTGTTTTTTAATGTACGGATTGACTTAGACTCTGTTGCAAACTTCCCTTACTGATGACAGCAAAAAGGGGGAAGTAGTGAATCCCGTCTCTCACGAACGAGTCACTTTGGCTATGTTCTGGATTGACTCTGTCTCTATGTGACTAGGTCTTAGGTGAAGTTTGGATATTCTGTTTCGTTTTTACTCTGTTGGTACTAGATCATGTTGGTTGCAGTTTTCTTAACTTAGTCATATATTCCCCTTTTCAATCTCTCTTAGTAAGCCAAATTGTGCTCATCGATTCAGGGGGAACTCTAACAGAGTTACTCAATCTATGCTGTGATTAAGGGGGAACTTGGACAGGGTCGGTTCCCCAAAATTCTTTTTTTTGCTCTTGTCTTGTTTTGCAGATTGACTCATTCGGGATTCACAAAAAGAGTTTTGCTATCATCAGCAACAAGGGAAACTGTTAGAGTATGAAGGTGTTGCTGAGATAGTCAACCAGATCAAACGAGTCAATCACACTTCTCAAAACAAGACAGAGTCTGTCAACCTTGAAAGATCGAATGAGTCTCTGTCCTTACCGAAAGAGCGAGAGGGTTCATCTATGTGAATTCATCAATCAGTTATGAAATTCAAGGAGCAACGTCCACTAAACCATAATAGTCATCAACTATCATCCTTGGGCCGAAATTCATGCAAATTGTGAGCAAAATCCAAAGCCTTGACTTTCTGATAATTCGAGAGAGTCTGTCGGTCAGTTGCGAAAATTAAGGAGCAAGTACAGTAACTACATTGACTTACAACGGTCATCAACGCTCAGACTTGGACCAAAATTCTCTCAGCATGGCACTAATCAGAAGACTTGGCTCTAGCTTCCGAAATATGGCTCCAGCTTCCGAAATTCAAGGAAAGAGTCATAGGTTCCTGAAATTTTGGAATTGACAGAGTCAGTCTGCTACATCAAATGTGAGAGTCATAATTGAACATTGCCAATTCGTCCAATGGATTGGTAATTGTCCAAAAATTAAGGGCCAAGGCTTAGCAACGTTCACAAAGAAGTTGGGACCGGATTTTAAGCAACTACAACGTTCAGATGGCAGAAATTTCGGAAGCAGACTCCCTCACCGGCTCCACTATATAAGAGAGTTGTCATTTCATTTCTTATTGCAGCTTTCCAAAGAGAATCATTCAGAGCATTTGTTTAGAGAAAGCTTTGCCTATTTTAGAGAGAGAAAAAGAGAGAGATAAGTACTAGATTTGTTTGTGCATATCGATAGAGTCTTTCTAGGTAGGACCTAGTTTTCACTACACTTATCATTGAGCTGATCAGAGATTGTATTGGGTGAGTGAGTGAAAACCACGAAGTAGATCTCATCTACTGAGTGGGCATTATAAGTTGTTTTGTTTTTGACCAGGAAATAAAATAACTTATATTGTGTATCCTGCCGAGTTCGACAGAGTCCTCCACCTTTCGAGTGTTAATCCATTTAGCTCCGCTAAGTCTATCTTACTTTACTACCTTGAGCAACTGCTTCCGCGCACTTAGTTCGACTAAGTGTTTCTACGTCTCAAGTGTTCTCACATACGAAGTTCGATTGAGTGCCTCTACATCACAGAGTGCTTCTTACTTTCAAAGACTGATTGAGTCAAACCAACTCTTAGACTCACACCTTGAGTTGGTTTGAGTCAGCCACCCGATCCTACACGTATATGTATGTTTATATAAGCCGATCTATAGTCGACGTAGTGTTAGTCCAGTAGGACGCTCGTGCATAAATAATTAATGCAGTAACACATAATCACATACACGTATCCAAAACACTTAACACACAAGTGATATCAACCAAATCCGAGCCCAAGGAATTCCTTAGGACAACCCGGATCAAACCCCTTTACATACCGTACACCTTAGACCAAGGATGCGCAGCGTAGACCACTAGCTCGTCAAGCGTCATCGTCTGAAGTATGATCTAAACGGTAATAAACTACAAGTCAGTCTCCATGACTAACTACATCCGGTATTTCCGAATCACAAGTAACCCCGACAGTTCATCCCCGGATTTCTACAGTTATTTGTTACGGGTTTCTCTAAACCGGTCGGCTTTGTTACTAAAACTCGTATGTCAAAATATTTCGACTGTTAAGTTTAGTTCGTTATTTTTCTTTAATCTTATCCACCATTAAATTTAGGCATATAACCTATAGTTGCATGTATGCATGCATGACTTATTACATGGTATTATATAATCCATTATCTTTAGCAAATTATATTTGCATTCCAAAACCTATAACTTATAGTTTGTAACTATTTTCATGTAATAACCACCACCATTATATTATATGGTTTCCAACCATATTATATATCCATCCTTATATACATTATTCTTATATATGTATATATTTACCATATAGGTAAGTTTCATGAGTTACACAACTCTTATATTATATGTTACATTTTATCATCTTATATTAGATGATTATTCCCATTAGTTGTATTATATTATACAACTTGTATTAAGATTATTATCCTAATATTATGTAACATTTTATGTTATATAATTACAACTCCTAAGGTTTAATCAATAAATACCTTAGTTTATAAATCTTATTTATTTATAGTTTGTCACATTCTTTAATGTGAATATCCTTACTTATATTAATTCCATCTAAACCATATAATTGTTATAACTTTTATAACATTATAGACCATAGTCTAAAATTCAAATTTCCAACCTTAATAATTCGGTACAGCCCTTATATTTATTTTAATTTCATTTTGACCACATAACATTATGTAATGTTATACCATAAACTAAGATCATATAATATGATATTTTTATTTCCTTTAATTTATAACCTATAGTTTTTATACAAAACTATTTATATTGCCGCATAGGCACATATATTAAAACCTTATTCTTTTCCGTAATCCATAGTTCCCTTTATTTACAAAATCACCCCATAATTTATACCATGTTATATATATCATATAATATAACATTTTATACCTTAATATAAACATAACCTATGGTTATATGTTATTTTAAATTGCGAACAGACCCATAATCTGTTCTATATTATTTTTCTAACCCGCCAAGTTTCTATAATTGCCATTTGGCCCAATTTATAACATATAGTTCTATAATATCATTAAAACTATATATTATACACATACCTTATTAAATACTCTTATATAATTCCAAAAATCACCAAATTTCACCTAAGGGTTATATTTACCCTTACTACCCACATACTTTCGGTATTTTACCTTTCCACCCTATCTTTTATTCCAAAGTGTCATAATGACATAATAACTATATATTATACATATATAGTTTATTTTAAATTCCAAAACCAACCAAATAAATTCCTAAAAATTCCTAATAGCCCATGGGTGTTTATAACACCATTTTACACCCTTTTTTTCGGTAATAACATATTTACCACATATGTTATAAAATTTGTTACAATTAAATACTTATCTTATTATAAAACCTTAAATAAGTTATTTAACTTATCTAATTTGGTCAAAACCTACCATATGGTCAAGGTTGACCACCTTAATATTTCCTTGACCATCAATCTACATATATTACGGTTTTATACCCATATTTTCCAGAAATTACCATTTAACCCCAAGACTTTATAAAATCTTATAATCTTTATTTTAAACTCCTTTAAACCTCTAATTTTCGGCTTTATTTATATCTAGCCCCCAAATTTAATTTATTTACACTATAACCCCAATTCCTTGCTGTAATTTATTTTTAGCACCTAAACTTAATTAAAACCTTACAAAAACATAAATAAAATGGCCTAAAGTACATGGCCTTATTACAAACATTAGCTTATAAAATAAATTACACATAAATGCCCAAAAATGCATTAAACTCTCGGCCTTACCACCATCTTTTCCATATTTACCAATTTTCCACATAATGTCTTAAATTTGACAATTATCTTAATTAATTAGTTATAAAATTTACTAAACCATTCCTTAATCACCTAAGGTCAAAATAAGACCTATAAACCTTGTTCACTCACGGCACATATTATACACATATGTATAAGCACATATTAATATACCAAGTGAAGGTTTTAAGTGATTTATACCTTATTTTTGCCAAGATTAGGCCTTGTTTGGCCATGGCTGTTTGGAGATAAATTTTCCACAGCTTAGTTTACATGTTTTCAAACAGCAATTAAGGCATGATTAGTCTCCAAGCTAGATCTAACCATAAGAAGTGTTTAATGTATATTTTCAAGGTAATTTTACCTTAGAATACCAAGGCAAGCATAAGTGTTCCTCGGCATGTTTTTACAGTAGAAAAAGAGCATCAAAAGAGCTACTAAACCAAGCTTTAAAACTGGTATAACTCAGATTAGAAGATGGCTAATTTTTACCTTGATTAAAATGCCAAAAATGGTGTTTTTGGCTTGGATTTGGCTATTCCTTGAAGCTCTTGATATACCAACTGAATAAGTATGTTAATAAGAAGATAATAAGCCTAGGAAAGCAAGCTTCCAAACCGGAATTAAAAAGAAACAAGGTATAAGTGCTTAAAGCACATTTTTATACCTTAAGAACAAGATTAGAATTCTCCACCTTCTTCCCTTGTTACAGCCAAGATTTTCCCTCCTTTTAACCTCCAAAACTAGCTAAAGACATGGATGGAAATGATTGATGCTTAGCTCCATGGAAAGAGGAAAGAATTGTGAAGAGAATGAACATAAAATAGCTTAATAAGCTTACCTATGTCAATTGTTGTTCTCTTCTGAACTTGGTGACTTACTGCGGTAATGGAGAAGCAAAAGAGAGGATGAATGCTGCTGGTGTCGGCTGGGAAGCAAGGCAAATGAGAAAGGTAAGCTAATTTTGCTTTTATGTTAATTAATGTTACTTTATGTAATAGTAATTGGTGACTCATTAGATTGGCTAGATATTTGTTTAGAGATTGATTAATGGGTGGGTATGACAGCCTAAGGAGGTCGGCAATGCATGGTCAAGTCAATGGATGACATTTGACCATGGTTAAGACTTAGTAATTAAATATTATTTTTGGGTACTATTCATCCAAAATTACCCATTTTGCTTTTATTTTTAAACTTTGATTTAGACTTTATAATATAGTCTATCATGTCACATTAATGTTATAAAGAATGTACTCTAGTCTTTAAAGTGACAAAAAGTCATTATCTTAGAGCTCATACACAAAAAAAACGTGCTTTAAGGTATTTTAGTGCACATTTTGTGTCGCAAGGTGTTTCTGAGCTTATTTTTCTTTGAGAACAGTTTTTTTGTGTTCATTACATGATATTTGATCTTAGGAATCCAATTTTATATCAAATAGAGGTCATTAGTGATAAGCCGCAGACTTATCATATTTTATGCACTAGATTTAGTATTATATTTATCTAAATAAAGTTATATTTATGATTATTTATGCTAATTATGTGTTAAAGTATAATATTTGTGCAATCTTATGTTTTTATGAGTTTTCTGTGCAAGGAATGATTTTCTAGGCAAAAGTTAGTTGAAGCCGGACTCCATGCCGGGTAGCTTCTGCACGGCATAAGTACAGAACAGAAAAGAGGCATTGCCGGACATAATGCCGGGTATATGCTATCCGGCATAAGTGAAGAGTCGCCACGGTTGACCAGACGATGGCCGTTATTGACCGTTGGAGATTTAGTCAATGCCGGGTGTGATGCCGGGTATATCCTACCCGGCATATGCACTGTTTCGCGCGGAATCGACGGTTTCGACCGTTAGCAGTTGGGCGCATTTAACACGTGTGCCGGTTATTGGGGACCCGGCACGACGCCCGGCAAGAGTCACTTTGATGCCTATAAATAGGCCGAGGAAGGCTACAATTCAACACACTTCAACACCATAATATACTTCATTCACATCTCAATTTCCGCCCCACTCCAAGTGTTGGTGTCCAAGGAACGTTTGCAGATCCATCCACGCAAGAGAAGAAGAAGACCTTGTCAGGGTTAAGGCTATTAACATCTCCTTCTCCCTCTTTGTATTCTCTTCTTGTAGTTGTGTGGATGGTGATGCAGAATCCTTGTTAGTTTTGGTTAGGGATGATTTCCTTGTAAAACTCTTATGATCATTTATGGAATTTTCAAGTTTCTTAACCCGAGTTCCAATCTTCTTACAAGTAGAATGAAGTAGCTATTCATTCTCTTATCTCTTAATCCTATTTGATGTTCACAAGACTAGGATAGGACAGATTAGGATTTAGGTAATCTTTAACGTTGTCTTCTGCGCCTCAGCGGGAGCAAGACTTAAGGTTTAGGGTTAATCTCTTATTTCCCATTATTCTGTTGTATTCGGCATTAGCTATGCACGATGCAAGTATGAATGTTGAGTTCCTTTTGTCAGATCCGAATCTGGAAATGTTATTTACAAAATGTACCATGCCGGATGGCATGCCGGGTATAAGTTATCCGGCACGTTCAAGGCCATGAATCTGCCGGTAGCGAGGATCCGGCATCACATCCGGCATATGCATTTTTGCGAGACCTAATCCTCTTTGAGACTTGCCACCTTTGATCATTGGTCATACGAACCTTTTGCATTGATAATCTTCCCAAATCAAAGTTAGTTTATTTATTTATTTATTTAGTTTAGGATCACATTTTCAATTCCCCCCTTGTTATTATAGAATAGGCTTTTTGCCCGGATTAGGACTAATTTTCTATAAGTCCCTTGGGTACGATACTCTCGGTCGTAATATATTTACACTATACTCCGACCGGGTTTTATTTTGCTACCCGTAGTAGAGTTGTAGGTTTAGTTATTTGTTTTCTTTTGTATATAGTTTTATCCTACAATTTCTCTGTTAGCAAATTGGCGCCGTCGCCGGGGACTTGGAATTAGTCCAAGTCCTAAATTCGGTAAAACGCCCTATTCTTTATTCTTTATTCGTTGATTCTTTAATTGATTTTTGTTCATTTTGTTTTCCTGTTGAATAGGCCGGATTCCTGGCCGGATGTCTCGTAACCGGCATATTCAACAAATTCCATTCTTTTATTCTTTCATTCTTTAATTTACTTTCGCCCTTAGATGTGCAGATTTGGATATGCCGTGCATAGTGCCGGAAATCAGTTACCCGGCATACTCGGAGGAAGTCCAATGCCGGGCAGGTTTCTCCCGGCATCATGTCCGGCATGTTCAAATTGTCTCTTATATTAATCCCTATACTATGTTTCTTTATTTTGAATTTCGATTTTTTGCGCTTGCCGTGTATTGTGCCGGGTTTCCTACACACGGCATTTCGGAGGAAGTCCGATGCCGGACAGGTTGTATCCGGCACGTCACCCGGCATGTTCAACTTTCTCAATATTATTATCTTAAATAGGAGGGACAGTTAGTAATAAATTCCTCTTGTATATATTGATTATCTTCTACCTTCAATGTCTTTTAATAAGTTATGTTCGATTTTTGGTCACGCCGGGTAGCATGCCGGTTTGTACAAACCCGGCATTAGTGGAGGAAGTCCACTGCCGGGTAAGATTCACCCGGCACTCTGTCCGGCATAACCAAAAATTTGTTCATTCATGTATTTTCATACTTCTTATTATATCATTATATTATTTCTTTTATTATTACGAAATATTATAACATGTTCTCTTGCTCCTCCTGAAGTTGTCCAAGTGAATGCTTCTTCGATCTACGAGTACTCCTGACAATTTAGCCAACCCTGATCCGGAGATCGAGAGAACCCTGCTTCAAACTTTAAGGCAACAACGAACCCTACAAGAAGCAGATCCTACATCAATGGCAGCACCTACCGTCCGAAATATAAACAGGCCTTCCAACCAAGGCCAGAAACCAGCAATCGACCTCCCTCTCCTTCCACAAACCGAATATGATGAATGGCAAAAACTCAAGCCATATCATCAAATCCGATGCATCAAGGAATTTTTTGATGGTACAAATCCGGACGATGCTTTGCTCCACGTCACCAAATTTCTACAGCACAGCACAAACAGCCTAACCTCCACAATAACGTCCTCCAATATGCCAGACTATCCCTCTTCCCCCATAGCCTTACGGGTGATCCAGCAAATGGTACCACAGCTTAACCCCTAGTACCATCACCACTTGGGAGGACATGGCAACCAAGTTTTATGATAAGTTCATGCCCCCAAGTCGCACCCTGGAGATGATCGCCGACATTTACAACTTCAGACAACCGAGCTCGGAAACATCTGTGAGACTTGGGACAGATTCAAAGGGTTGCTGCGCACATGTCCAACCACGGCCTCACCAAGGAACAAACTATCTCAGTTGTTTTACAAGGGATTGGTCAACCAATGCAAGACCATGATCCTATCCTCCCTTGGTGCAGACATATGAAGAAACCTGGAGATCAATTCCTTAGTGGGGTTGAATCTCTTTGTGAAGAGATAAGAGATTGGGCCACAGGTGGAACCAGGGGTGGCACCGCTGGTTTATTTCAAGTCGGAGAGGGCGATGCTAAATTTGACAAACTTATGCAGAGTCATGAGCAGTTAATGGAGAGTAATGCCCAAACATCAACGAAGGTTAGCGCTCTACAGAAAGTGGTGGAGCAAATAGCAATGAATCAACTTCCTCAACAGGCGAACGTGGTTAGTGCACGACCACACGCTTCGAGCCCTGACATTTCAGACTTTCAGAATGTTGAGGAAGTCAATTATGTGAGTAACCAAGGGTATCGGCAGCCATGGCAGCAGGGGAACCAACCCCCTCAACACTTCCAGAGTCAAGCCGGCTACCAGGGAGGTCTAAGGCAATTCAGACCATCCCATCCTGCAACATCATCAGAGGCTGAAATGGCTGAACTTCGTGACATGATGTCAGCCCTGATGAACAAGACCCAGGATACTCAAAATGAGATCTCGACCATTCGCAAAGAGCACAAATCGTTGCAGTTGCAGTTACAGCAACTTCTGATGCAACCAAGACAGCAAGGTCAACTCCCATCTCAAACGCAAACCAATCCACGGGAGCACGCGAATTCGGTCACCATTCTACCAAGGATCTCAGACAACGCCAAGTAGCCTAAAAGGCTAAGTGTAGGGCGGGTCCTCCTCACACCTTCAATGTCAATCAGGGGAGCCTTTCTTACATTTAATTTCTATTTTTATATATGATTTGTTTTCGTCAATATTTTCAACCTAGTTATTTTAGTTTCTTAAAAAAAAAAACATAAAAAAAAAAAAAAAAAAAAAAAAAAAAAAAAAAAACATAAACATTTTTTGTTCTCTTTCGAACACTGGGGACAGTGTTCCTGCCAAGTGTAGGGCAGGGACCCCCCTTAAAAAAAAAAATAGTTTTTGTTAATAATATGCATAGGTTTAAAGTTTATCAATGTTTTACTAAACTTTTTGCATGTTTTTGATTGATATAAGATTAGGAATGACTAAAAGCTTGTTCTCTCAAGAGGTAGCTTTCTAATGACTTATAGATTCCTGTTTTTAACTTTTTGATTCTTTTTGTTTAACATGAGTATATGATCTTTCTCCTAATTCTTTCCTTATTATACTTCTGGGTGTTATTCTTTTCTTTCAAAATCGTGAAAAACCTTTTGGGTGAAAATCTTAAAAAAGGGTTTTTGTGCAAAAGAAAGAAGAGAAAAAAAAAAAAAAAAAGAGAGAGAAAAAATCTTCTTCTAAAGGGAAAGCAATATATTCCTTGAGGTCGCAAAAGTGCCTCTAAATAAAAGCAAGAAACGAGAGTTTTTCCTTTTGTTTTTCTCCTAAATTCCCCGTTCTTCAATGCAAAAAAATCATGGTTGATTCAGAAACCCTTGCAAAATAGGGCTGAATAGTAAAAAAAAAAACCATTGATGAGAGTCTTGGCCACATTCAGAAACTCTTGAAAAATAGAGCTGAATGATGGAAACCGGAAAAAGGAGAGATACAACAATCCCTTATGCCTTGAACGTGCCGGATAACTTATACCCGCATGCCATCCGCATGGTACATTTGTAAATAACATTTCCAGATTCGGATCTGACACAAAGGAACTCAACATTCATACTTGCATCGTGCATAGCTAATGCCGAATACAACAGAATAATGGGAAATAGAGATTAACCCTAAACCTTAAGTCTTGCTCCCGCTGATGGCGCAGAGACAACGTTAAAGATTACCTAAATCCTAATCTGTCCTATCCTAGTCTTTGTGAACATCAAATAGGATTAAGAGATAAGAGAATGAATAGCTACTTCATTCTACTTGTAAGAAGATTGGAACTCGGGTTAGAAACTTGAAATTCCATAAATGATCATAAGAGTTTTACAAGGAAATCATCCCTAACCAAAACTAACAAGGATTCTGCATCACCATCCACACAACTACAAGAAGAGAATACAAAGAGGGAGAAGGAGATGTTAATAGCCTTAACCCTGACAAGGTCTTCTTCTTCTCTTGCGTGGATGGATCTGCAAACGTTCCTTGGACACCAACACTTGGAGTGGGGCGGAAATTGAGATGTGAATGAAGTATATTATGGTGTTGAAGTGTGCTGAATTGTAGCCTTCCTCGGCCTATTTATAGGCATCAAAGTGACTCTTGCCGGGCGTCGTGCCGGGTCCCCAATAGCCGGCACACGTGTTAAATGCGCCCAACTGCTAACGGTCGAAACCGTCGATTCCGCGCGAAACAGTGCATATGCCGGGTAGGATATACCCGGCATCACACCCGGCATTGACTAAATCTCCAACGGTCAATAACGGCCATCGTCTGGTCAACCGTGGCGACTCTTCACTTATGCCGGATAGCATATACCCGGCATTATGTCCGGCAATGCCTCTTTTCTGTTCTGTACTTATGCCGTGCAGAAGCTACCCGGCATGGAGTCCGGCTTCAACTAACTTTTGCCTAGAAAATCATTCCTTGCACAGAAAACTCATAAAAAAAAGATTGCACAAATTATACTTTAACACATAATTAGCATAAATAATCATAAATATAACTTTATTTAGATAAATATAATACTAAATCTAGTGCATAAAATATGATAAGTCTGCGGCTTATCAATTAGACCTTTAAGGTTTTCTTAGAGCACATTTTTGCCCTACTTGACCTTGAAGCATGTAAATGCTTGTTCTTTGTGTTGGAGTGTTGTTAAACAATTTTATTATGTTTATTTATGTGTTAATATGCTTAGGACAAATTTTTAGGTCCTAAGAAGTTCATTTGGGTATATATTTACCCTAAACAGTCAAAGGGTGCAATATCTTGCTTTGTGTTTGACCGTTGTTGTTCTCAATTGACTTTTAAGGCATGTTTTAAGCCTTAATTAATGTTATTAGATGTTTAATCCATGTTTAATTAGTTTGGGGTATTTCAGTAACCATTTTCCTATAATTATGCCACGATCTTAATTATTTAGTGGGTGTTGGTTGGTTTTATCTTTTGTAACAATTAGCTAAATAAATACCCTCATGATCTTTTAGTTAGCCTAATTATTCCTGAGCGTCATGCGTTATCATTCCCTACCGAGCGAGTTTAAATATTCTCATCTTCATCAAGTTGTTCACTTTCTCTTCAAACCTGTCTTAGCATGCAAATATTTGTGTGAAGACGAAACCAATTCAGAGTGCTCCTAAGTTATTCAACTGTTCTGTCAAGGTGAGTGCTTGAATTTAAAGAAATTCAGTCATACTATGTACGTAGGTTAATGCTCTAATGTTAACAAACTGAGTGGGTCAAGTTGTATCCATCACGTGTCGGTCCCATTAAACTCTCAAATTATCCTTGATTTTTATTCAGATGCTAATGATACACCAAACATCACAAAACTGATCGAGTGTTCTCAAAGCTATACTCTGTTTTACTTCATTGAAGGTTATGCTAAACCCTCACAAAATACTCCATTTCCATTGTTATTATGTTAAGTAAAACTGAGGTTCTTCTTTTCGTAACAGAGAGAGGGTGAGAGGGTGCTTTCTTTTTATTTACCTTACAAACGATGAAGTCGTTCAATAAAAAATTTCTATAAGTATGGTCCGGCAGTTTGGTCTGGGAGATGGGTTGTTGATCTTCTAGATTGAGGTTTTGTACACTTATCGAGGGATGTTCAGAATCGGGGGGAGATTTGGTATGATTGACTAACTACTTTATAATTGCTGGTTAGGTTTAGGGTACATTGAAGGTGGTCCTAGCAGTTTATTAGTGCATAGGCTCAGTTAAGTTGTTGTGTACAACATTGAATTACCTTGTTGATGTATGCGTTTGGTTTGGACAAGTTCTATGGTTTATGGATTGATTAGTGGTCTTTGATTTGATGGATTAAGCGTGATTCTATGGATTTGGTGCTTGTACATATTGGCATATGGTATATTATGGTATTGAAATGTCATTGCTTGCACAATTGATAAGGGAAGCCTTATAAAAAATAGATATATACAAATTGGATACACTTATTATGCACCACTACCATTGTATAGTGGTTTAAGCCACTATGGTCTACCTCTACTGGTTGAAAGTACCATTAAAGGGGTGTGCATACTTAAGGACATAGGGTGAGGTGGAATGGATTGAGCCGAAATCCCACTCGTTTGGGTAATCTCTGGTTTCATCCCTTGGGGTGGTGGTTTTGCATTGAGCCATGACTTCTCTAGTTGGATGTCACTAGTTTCAGACCTTCAGGCTAGAGACTGGTATGAGCTTATTCCCTTATCATTGTCAAAATTGAGTATTTGGATGTTGAACTTACCAATTATTGTACTTTTGACGATTAAAATTATCAATGTTCGGTATTGGATGACAAAAGGTATAATAGTGAGTTACTTGTGGTTTTTGGGTTACATGAGCATTATGTAAACCGTTGCATTTGTGTGCTATATCATGATAAAGGTGTTTCCAAATAAAATGAACTTTACAAGATGTAGCAACGACTTACTCAGTTTTACTGATTTGCACTACCCCTTTCCTTACTTGTTTGTGAAATCTGGTTGCAGGCTGAATGCTAAGGTTGGTTGTAGTAGGTTTGAGAAATCGATGAAATTCAAATAATTTTTCTGGTAGTTTTTAGGACTGCCCTGGGGAAGTGTCCCCTGGCAACATGAGTTTCTGGGCGCTTCGGTCTGGGCGAACAAATTTTACCCCTCAAGTTTTTATGTTTTATTAACCTGAATGATGTAATTGATATATCTTTTGATTAATGAAATCGATTTTGAGTAGATAAGAGGGTTACCCTTAGCACTCACGTGTGTGTGGGTGTGGCGGTAATACCCCGGTTAGGTCTACTTTATTTCCGGTATGAATATGTTATTAATGTTAGATTAGGATTTGGTAGAAAATCAGGGTGTTACATTAGGATGTCGGCGCTGCATCTAGACTTTTGGCTAGAGCTGTCGATGTATAGTGTGTGCACTGGGAGGATGTTGGTTTCTTCCAGGGAGGGTGGGGCTACCCTGAAGCTTGTTGTTATTAGGAAATCCACAAGGGTTTGACCCTTGATGGACAAACGTGGCTGAAAGGTGATGTCAAATTCAAATAATTCGACTGCCCATTTGACTAAGTAGCTGGATTGGTTTGGCTTCTTGATTATTTTCTTAAGTGGACAATTGGAGTGGATGATGATTCAGTTGGCCTTAAAGTATGGTCATAGCTTGTGACCAGTGATGACTAGTGCGAGAACCATTTTCTTCATGTGAGGGTACCGGGTATCTACTTAGAACAAGGTTTTGCTGGTGAAGTGAACTGGGATTTCGACCTTCTTATCATCCTTACTAGTGCAGAGGCTAGTGCACATTCTAACACGAGGAGATACAATATGAGGTCTGAAACGAAGCATCCTTTCTTGTTCAATTCAACTCTTCATACTGTCCTATGTTACCTGGTTACGATCACAAGTACAATGAGAGAGAGAGAGAGAGTTTTCGCGGGAGTCAAGTTTAAGTCCGATTGCTAAGTGCAGCGTGTCTTATTTCATGGGGGTACTCCCCTATTTATAGCGTTTTTACATCTGATCCCAGGCTGTCAGCCTGTCTTTTTACATATATAAATACAGTTTTACCCTTATCTATCGGTTTTAAGATGGCCGGATGTTCCTACCCTTTTGTTGCGGCCTTGTCCGGTCACAGGCAACCGGCCGCACTATATTCTACCTAGCCTGGTTCGTCCGGTCATAGATGACCGGACAAACGGTTGCTTTATACCTATTATAGCTCTGTTTCTGTCCGGCCAGAGATGACCGGATGCTTCCCATGCCCTTTTTGGGCTGGTACCATTTCTCCCCTTCTCATCAGTCCCACAAGTTCTATCTTTTTGAATTTTTGATGAAGAAAGTAGAACTTCTTGTGCCTTTGTTTGTAGAAAAAATTTGCGGTTGCGGTCACTCACGTCCCTGTTTGTTTTTTCCTTTTGCCTTTTCTATCTCTTCTCAGTCCCATAAGTTCTTTTTCTTCAAGGTAAAGAGAAAGGACTTTAACGGCCCGTGCGGAACTCGTGGCTCGTGTCTGGCTCGTGCCATTCTTTTGAACCTTCTCACATGTTTTCGATGTGGAATACACAGGGTTCTCCTTTTCGGCTGTTGTCAAAGTTGATTTTTAGGAGGTGTGTAGCCTCCCCTTGTTTCTGCAAAAAGCAGTTTTTTGTTTGTACACATATATATTTTAGGGAAAATTCACGATATACCCCTGTTTTCTTTTGTAATTCACAATATACCCCTGTGGTTTTTGTAATTCAACTTTAAACATGCTTAAATGTTGTCCAAATTGATGAAACTTTACATGGATGATGCTAAAGTATTATATTTTGGTCCAATTCCAAATTTGAAGTTTTTTAAGCTCACATGTGACCTGTGGGACCCAATGAATATATGGCATATTCATTGGGTCCCACAAGTCACATGTGAGCTTAAAAAACTTCATATTTGATATTGGACAAAATATAACACTTTAGCATCGTCCATGTAAAGTTTCATTAATTTTTGACAACATTTAAGCACGTTTAAAGTTGAATTACGTAAAACACAGGGGTATATTGTGAATTACGAAAGAAAACAGGGGTATATCGTGAATTTTCCCTATATTTTATTTAATTTTTGAGCGGGAACAACCTTTCCTTTTAAGTCAGAACTTTTGGGTTTCTTTCTCTTTCCTCTTCCACTCTTATGCTCTCGCTGCCTTCTCTTTCATCTTCCTGCTCTGTGTTCTCTGTTCTTGCCGTTGTCGCTACTGCTAAACTTTCGAACCTCTTGCGATGTCTTCTTCTGCTGCAAAGAAGAGCAAGGCCGCCGCGAGCTTTTCGCCGGCCATCGAAGTAATTCAAGGTACCCGTTCTTCTAGCAGCTTTCGGCCTACTTACCTACAGTCTTTGAAACCTTTCTTGGCTGGTCGGGAGCCTTCTCTCTCTTCCCTGGACTTTTCTTTGCTTTCTCACTGTCTTAGAAATGTCGAAGTCCCACCAGGCACTCAAATTTACCTTCCATCCTCTAACTCCCACCCCTATGACAATTTCGGTCTGGGGTATGTGGTCTACGCCGACTTCTTTTCTCGTGGCTTGACCGTTCCCCCACATCCTTTTGTTCTGGGGTTTCTGCTTTGTCGTTGCTGTTCGCTTGCTCATCTACACCCAAAGTCCGTTTCGTATCTCCATGCTTTCGTCGTTCTTTGTGAAGAAAACAAAATTCGACCAGAGGCCACCGAATTTGCCCAATTCTTCACAGTTAGGGTTGATCCTGATAGCCTAACTATTATAGCGAAGGTCGGATTCTCACTTTTTGACTATAAGAAGGTGCATGGGTGGAATTCGCGGTGGTTCGTCATCGTTCCCCTGTCCGGCCGATATCTGGGTGTTCCATACTGCCCTGAGGTTACAAAAGGTCAGCTTGGCTGTCCTTCTACTCCTCTGGCCGAATTGCCCATCTTAAAGGTTTTGAAGGCGCAGAGCCGCCAACCATTGACAGTTGAAGGATTCTTCACCAAAGCGCGTTTATCTGTGCTAAAAACCTACTACAGTAAGAGTTAGTAACAAAATATTTTCATTTTCTCTGTTGCTTTTCTTACTGTTTTTGCGCGTTGTGAGTAGATTTCTTCCGGAAGGGGGACAAAATTGGTCCCTTCAACAGCTGGAATTTCGTAAATTTCAAGAGCGGGGACGAGAGGGTTGATTATTACGCCTCAATAGATGCGGCCGTTGGTGCGGCTGAGCAGCTTTTGGGAGACACATCCTCCTCCAAAAAACGTTCCAGACAAGCGGAGGTTGATGAAGCCAGGAAACAGAAGAAGAAAAAGAGTGTCGAATCCCCTGACCGAGTGAATGCCGGATTTTCAGGTACTTGGCACGTGAGTCCAGAGTCTGGGCGCCGTGTCTTTCTTCCTCTCACCCCTGGTTCGGGTTTGGACCTTAGTTCTCGTCTAGAGCGGGAGTCCAGTCACCCGACCCCAATTTATGAACTGTTTCCTGACCTATCGGGCTACTTTTCCTCAGATCCTGCTCAGAACATCATTTTAGAGGATGCGGGCCTTCGCACTGATCCTCTGGCTAAGCCAGGGTTTAATCGACAGATACCTTTATCAATTTCCTTGCCCTTTTTTTTTGAATAATACCTCCCTGTACCAGGCTCTGCAGATGCCCCAATTGATATTCTTGATACTGAAGCCGTGTCTGGCTTTTCTCCTATTGCTGTCTCAGTCCCTACTTCCGGCGTACAGAAAGTTCAAAAGAAAACCGTGTCAAAGCCAAAAGTTCCTTTGCCGGAGACATCAGGAGAGCAGACTTCTGGGGACCTCGGGTTTTCATTCGACATTGTTGGAGCTAAGGAAGAAGTGCGGCAGAGGGTGATGGAATACCGGCCGGTACCAGAGAATCCTGAACTCCGTAGCAAACAACAGGAGGATATCACTGCTTCTCCCCCTTCGCCCCCTCCACCTGCTCAAGAATCCTTTACCGGCCCTTCTCAGAAGGAATGATGGTTTTACCATCGTGGCCAACCTTTGCCCCTGATCTCCTGCGATTCTACAAAATATTCTGCTGCCTAGAAGGAAGCCATAAAGAGATCCGGTCATCCGGATGGAATCTTTGCTCCTCTGACCATTACTACCGCAATCAAGGAGAAGTTGCGAATAGGAGATGGGGGGGCAGACGCCATCATGCGGCATCCTCTTCCGATTAACGATGGTTTGACTTCATGTGGCAAGGCATCTTTCGGGTCGATACACTTCTCCTGATTTTAATAATTTTTATCTACAGTCTTTATCTTTGCTGTTTTTTAGGGAAAATACTAACTTTTGGTGTATTGTTTTGTCGTTGCTGTGCTCTCTTTATTTTAGGTGATGTCTATGGCTCAAAGCGCTGAGGTGCATACGGGCAACCTTCAATCCCAGCTTCGTTATGAAGAGAGCCGTGCTAACAATGCTCAAGAGGAGCTGAGGCAAACCCGTTCCACCCATGACGCCTATATTGACCATGTTCACTATGAGATTGATCTCAAAGTGAAGGAAAAGACTAAGGCGCTGAACAAGGAACTGCGGCTGTCTCGACAAGAATGCGTTCGTCAACGTGACGAGTATGAACTGCAACTGAAGAGTCTACGAGAGGAGAATTTTTCTCTCAAGAGCCGGAATCTCCAGGTTGACGCTTTGAAAGAGGTACAAAATCGACTTGCTACTGAAAAAGATGAGCGGGCACGGTCTTTCTCTGATTTAGAAGTTTTGCTAAAGCAGGTGCGGGCCGCCCATCAGAAAGAGGTGACTTCCCTTCTAACTGATAAGACTTTCCTTTTTGACGAGAGGAATGCCTTTAAGAAGGAGGTCGAGACGCTTGAGCTAGAGAAGAAGGCCCTTTCTCGTGAGAACAAGGCCCTAGTAGAGGACAAAGGCAAGCTCATTCAAGAGCTTAACTGCTTATCAGAAGAGAAGGTCGCACTGGAAAAGCAGACGAGAGCTTCTTTTGAACAAGAGAGACGGTCTTTACTTCAGGATTGCTCCACACTAGAAGAGGAGAATAAGGCTCTGGTTGAAGAAAAAACTGCCTTGGCCAATGAGAAAGCCGGGTTGGAGGAGAGGGTGAAAAATTTGGAGAGTGCCATGTCTCATCTTCAAATTGAGAACACCTAGCTGTCAAATAATAAGGGTGAGCCTTTGGATTTGAATTTTTGTTATTTTCTTCTCCTGTCTTTATTCCTTACTTGTCTAGACTTTCGGCCAGGTCCGAGCTCCGACAATATTTTGAAGCACATCTGGAAATTAAGCGACCAAGTGAACAGTGTTAACGAGGAGCTTTCTTTAGCCAACATTCACCGTGACCGGTATCAGGCCCAAGTCTTGACTCTCGAGACCCAAGTGGCTAAGCTCACATCGTTCTCACGACAAACTCAAGAGGAGCTACAAAAGCAAAGCACTATTAATGCTCATATGAAGGAATCTTTCGCCTCCCAATGCCGAAGGATAACCAATATCTGCCACCAGACCATCTCAGAGTTCTTCCTGGAGAAAGGGGAAGTTCTGGACGACGATCTGTACAATGGTTTAGAGTTCAATATTGTTGCTCAGAAGTCCAATTTTTTTGAAGAACTCGAGAGATTTGGTCGTCTCCCAGGTGAGACATGCTTCGGTCCTGGTCAAGCGTCCATTCTACCGGCCGGAAGTGATGTCCAGCCATCTGTTGGGGGAATGCAGCATGCTACGGGGAGATCAAAATCCATAGAGAGTGTTGCTAATAGTGCTGACAAGTTAGCTATAGAAAAATAGAATGCTTGTGTAGATTTTTTTTTTATTTGGGCGTGTATTTTAGTGAACTCCAAACTTTGTAATGACTGCACTTTTGTAAATGAATTGACCCTATTTGGGAAGAATTTAAGCTTATCCACCTATTTCCTTTATTGATCCTTTGCCGGAGCGACCGGTCTTTTATTGTGCCTTTGTTTTTATTCTCCCTGTCATTTATTTTGATACCCTGTTTTTCTGAATGGTGCCTTTGGGTGCAACATTTTGTTATGTTGTCTTATGTTAGTTTTGTTAGACGGATGTTATCCTTAAGGTATGAAAGCCTGGGGCTTGCTGATCGAACCTTGTTTTCAAGGCATTATAACCTGCGACTCGTTGGCCGGATCTTACTTTCAAGGCATGGTAGCCTGCGGCTCATTGGCCGGATCTTTCTTTCAAGGCATAATAGTTGCGGCACGCTGGCCGGTTCTTACTTTTCAAGGCATGATAGCCTACGGCATGTTAGCCGGGTCTTACTTTTCAAGGCATGATCGGCTCGTTAGTCGGGTCTTACTTTCAAGGCATGATAGCCCGCGACACGTTGGCCGGGTCTTATTTTCAAGGAATGATAGTCTGCGGCACGTTGGCCGGGTCTTATTTTTCAAGGCATGATAGCCTGCGGCTCGTTGGCCGAGTCTTACTTTCAAGGCATGATAGTCTGCGGCACGCTGGCCGGTTCTTATTTTCAAGGCATAACAGTCTGCGGCACGTTGGTCGGGTCTTACTTTCAAGGCATGATAGCCTGCGGCACATTGGCCGGGTCTTATTTTCAAGGCATGATAGCCTGCGGCACGTTGGCCGGGTCTTATTTTCAAGGCATGATAGCCTGTGGCACGTTGGCCGGGTCTTATTTTCAAGGCATGATAGCCTGCGGCACGTTGGCCGGGTCTTATTTTCAAGGCATGATAGCCTGCGGCACGTTGGCCGGATCTTACTTCTTTCATTTTTTCCAAAAAATAATACCTCTTTATTGAAGAGTTGTAGATTTTACACATAGAATTTTTCAAACATTCCTCATGCCAAGAATGTGGCAACTCGCATCCTTCACTATTTTTTAAACGGTATGAAGCTCGTCCAGTTCTTTGGTGTATGATGTATGGTCCCTCCCACTAGGGCTCTAGTTTCTTGGGTTGTTTGACTTCGCGTAGAACCATCTCCCTTGGGGCAAAACTTCGCTCTCTTATCCTTCGGTTGAAATACCGCTCCACTTTAGATTTATCTCTTGCCATTCTTACTTCGGCGGCCATTCTAGTTTCTTCGAGGAGATCCATATGGTCCTGAATCCCTTGATTGTTGATCTTTTCATCATATGACTCCCACCGGATTGATGGCACCACAATTTCTATTGGAATAACGGCTTCCAATCCGTATGTTAGTCTGTAAGGCGTTTCTCCTGTCGGTCCTCTTTCTGTTGTCCTGTACGACCAGAGGACTTGGGGCAGCAACTCTGCCCATTTTCCTTTTCTCTCATCGAGCTTTTTCTTTATTGCTTTAACTATCTGACCATTTACGTTTTCAACTTGCCCGTTTGCCTGGGGGTGAGCCACCGATGTGAATCTTAAGTCAATTTTTCATTCTTCACAGAATGCTCGAAAGCTATCGCAATTGAATTATGCTCCGTTATCTGTTATTATTGCCCTTCAAATTCAAAATCTGCACACCACATATTTCCAAATGAACTCTTGCAATTTTCTGGCCATGATAGACACAATGGGCATTGCCTCAACCCATTTTGTGAAATAGTAGATGGTGACATACATAAACCTGAACCTCCCAGGTGATGCTTCCGGGAATGGGCCCACAATATCTAATCCCCACATAGCAAAGGGAATCGGACAATGGATAGATTTCTGTTCCGCCGGGGGATTATGTATTTTGTTTCCGTGTTCTTGACACTTGACACACTTTTGTATATATTCTTTGCAATGTTCCTTCATTTTTGGCCAAAAGTACCCTAGCCTCAAGATTTTATGTACTGTAGTTCTCTCTCCTTGATGGTTTCCTCAGGGTCCATCATGTATTTCTTTTAAGAGTTCAGCCCCTTAGGCCATGGTAACACATTTCAGTGCTGGCCTTGCGAAAGATCGTTTATATAGCTGATCACCTTCAATGAAAAAGGACGCGGCCCTTCTTTTTATTACTCAGGCCTCTTTTTCCTCTTCCGGCAACTTTCCCTGGCGTATATACTCTATAATTGGAGTCTTCCAAGATTCAGTTATTGCACTTGGTTCCACAGCAAACACTCGGGTTTCATCTATGTTTGATGCAGTTTTGACTTCTAGCCATATTTTATTGGGCACCCTTTCGGCCATGCTCGCCAATTTCACCAAGGCGTCTGCCTCAACATTCTCCTTTCGAGGAAGGTGCTTAAGTTCTCACCTTAGGAAGTTTGCTTTTAGTTCTAGAACCTTGAGCAAATACCTCCAAAGTTTCTCTTCCTTGACCTCATAGACGTTGTCATTTTGTCTTGCTACCAACATAGAATCCGAGTATACTTCTAACTCTGCGAGGGGTAAAGATTTGTAAGTTTTATTTCCGACAAGATTTTATAGGAAGTAAGGAAAAAAGGAAAACATCTTCCTATGGGACCTATTGCCTCTAGAGCGGTAGCCACTTCCAAACCCTGAATAAGAGCTTCGTATTCGGCTTCGTTGTTGGTGACGTCAAAGTCTAGCCGGAAAGCATAGTTTAAATTTTGTCCATTCGGCGTTTGTACCACTATTCCGGCTCCTGCCCCAGTTTTACATCGGGCACCGTCAACCAAGATAATGTATGGATTCTGGGGCTGCCTTTCCTCCTTTGCAAAGCTTGTTTCCGTTATGAAATCCGCCAAAGCTTGGGGCTTAATTGCTGTCCTGGGTAAGAAGTGGATTTCATATTGTGTTAGCTCTACTGTCCAGCTCACCATTTGGCCAGAAGCATTTGGGTTGTTCGCTATTTGCTTGAGCCGCCAGTTGGTCCTAACGAAGATTCGATGCGATTGGAAATAGGGCCGTAATTTTCTTGATGCTACCACCAAGGTGAACAAAATCTTTTCTATATTCGTATACCGCCCTTCTGTTGGGTTTAAATTTTTGCCGGTATAATAGACTGGTATTTCTCTTTTCACCTCCATGATCAAGACAGCCGCAACCGCCCAATCCATTGCTGACAAATAAAGGTAGAGATCTTGGCCAGGGGCAGGCACACCCAACTTAGGTAGATCTCGGAGCATCTCCTTGATCTTTTCGAATGCATCTATACACTCTTGTCCCCACTGAAATTTGCTGTTTTTTCTTAGGATGTTGAAGAATGGGATTGACTTTTCCTGTAGCTTGGAGCAAAGTCTGCTTAATGCCGCGAGCCTCCCATTTAGCGCTTGAACATCCTTGATATTTTTTAGGTGGGGAGAGATTGAGGATCGCTTGACTTTTCTCTGGGTCGACCTCGATACCCCGCTGTCCGACAATGAAGCCAAGGAACTTTCCTTTTGTTACACCGAACACACATTTCTCAGGATTCAGTTTAATTTGATATTTATCCAGAGTGTTGAAGGTTTCTTCCAAATCCTTCTTGTGTTGTTCTTTTAATGGACTTTTTACGACTATATCGTTGACATATGCTTCTACATTCTGAGCAAGTTGTTGGCCAAACACTTTATCGATCATCCGCTGAAAAGTAGCTCCTGCATTTGTTAGGCCGAAAGGCATCACCTTGTAGCAGAATGTCCCAGCCGAAGTGATAAAAGATGTTTTCT
The DNA here is from genome assembly GCA_023374045.1 of Limonium bicolor. Lineage (NCBI taxonomy): Eukaryota > Viridiplantae > Streptophyta > Magnoliopsida > Caryophyllales > Plumbaginaceae > Limonium > Limonium bicolor. Next base: position 153,896,850 of record CM041778.1, on the reverse strand, counting down.
CTGAATCTCCTTCACTCATTCTAATCTGATTATATCGAGAGAATGCATCTAAAAAACTTAATACTGAACTTTGAGCAGTTGAAATTACCAATTTGTCTATTGATGGTAGTGGATAAAAATCTTTAGGACATGCTTTATTTAAATCCGGGAAGTCTACGGACATCCTCCACTTTCCATTTGCCTTCTTTACCATAACGACATTAGCTAACCATCATGGGTAAGTCACTTCTCTGATGAATCCGGTTTTGAGAAGCTTTTTTACTTTGGCTCGAGCTGCCAAATCGCTTTCATATCCTATCACCCTTTTCCTTTGCCTGATCGCCGGATGCTTTGGATCCACTCAGAGTTCATGCCGGATAACGCTTGGGTCTATCCCAGGCATTTCGTCTGTGCTCCAAGCGAACGTTGCCCTTCTTTTTTCCAGGAACCTCATTAAGTGAGTCTGTTCTCCACTGTCAAATGCAGTTCCTATTTAAAAAAACTTAGAAGGATCAGATTTTAGATATACCTCTCTAGGGGGTCCTGAGTTACTTGGTGCCCTTCCTTGTCTTGACTTAGTTCTGGAGGAAGCGACAATTTTCCATTGAACTCCTTCTCCGATCCAAGTGTTTTGACCACCTCTTCATTGGGTAGACTGTCCATTATGCAGACCTCACATATCCGAGCCATTTTCTGACTTCCTCTTATAGTAAGCAATTTCCCATTTTTGGTCAAATATTTCAGTTTTAAATGGTGGGTACTACATATAGCTTTGAAGGCACTGATCTCTGGTCTTCCAAGGTACATGTTATATCCAGAGAGGTCTGGTACAATGAAAGACGTGAGCTTTTCTGTCCTTCTTTCGTCTCCCTGACCCAAAGTTATTGTAAAATCTATACTGCCGGAAGATGTGGTAGAAACTCCTCCCACAAATCCTCCTAAGACCGCTGAATACGGCTTGACCTGGTCTTCCGGCACTTCTAGCTTTTTAACTGCTTCTGCCGATATGACATTAGCTCTGGCTCCGCTGTCAATCAGCATTCCTTCCATCATTCAATCATTTACTTGTGCACGAATGACAAGCGGGTCGTTGTGAGGGTATAGCATTCCATTTTCATCTTCATCAGAAAAGAAAATCTGGGGGAAGGTCTCTCTTTTAGCAACCTTTCTTTCTGGGAGTTCTTGATGCACTTCATAAATATGTTTTTTCCTTTCGTTAGGAGTTAGAGGTCCTACCTCTGAAAAAAGCCATGTGAATTTTGTTAGAAAATTTTTTGTCAGGCTTCCTTTTCTTCTTTTATGGAATTGAATCTGCTGTATTTTAAGGAATATAACATGAAAATGGGGATACTATCTATCCCTCTTTTATTTCTTAATACTATATTTAGTAAAGCCTACCCCTATACATTTTGGTTTAAATGGTAATTCACGACAAGATTTTGTTCTTATGACACCTATTTTAGAAAAGAAAGCTTCACTTCCCTTTTTCACAGACCTGTTCTCATACTGACTGATTTGCTATGGTCAAGTTTGGGGTGGATCTCTTCTTCTTGCTGGCCTCGTGGTGCAGAATGTTGATTACCATACTGCTTCTGTGGTCCGGCTTGCTGTTTTCCCTTCTTCTTATTCTCTTCGATGATTCTGAGTTCTTTAGCCAAGGTAGCGCAATTTACCGTCCGATGGCTGCGATTTCCATGATACTCGCAGAATGCCACTGGAATTTCCCCTTGTGGCGGTTTTCTTGGCTGGGGAAGATACCCCTCTCTTACTACGGCTGAGTACTTTCCTGGATCAATGTAAACAATGGGTCTCGATCCCTGGTGCTGCAGCCCATGAGAGGAAGATCCGGCTGGTGATTTGTAGTATGATCTGTATCTTGATCCTCCTTCTGACGCGCCTCCTGCATTCCCACCTTGGCCTCCCTTTTTCTCTGACGTAACTGTACTCTTAAAGCTATCTGCTAGCTCTTTAGCCTTATTCTCAGCTATTTCAGATTTCAAAAAGTCATGGATCATCTCAGCCAATTCTCCATGAGTCTTTGGTGCCTTGCTCGCAATTTTTCTAGCAAGTTGAGGCTGCGCCAGACCATTGCCAAAAGCTTTGATTAAAATTTTTTCATTAATGTCATCGATTTCCGCAACTTTTTTGTGGAAGTGTTCACTGTATTCTTTCACAGTTTCTCCCTTTCGCTGCTTCACATCCATCAACTCTATCGTCTCTTTCTTGACCCTCTTGCTCGCAGCGAAATATTACTGAAATTCTTCAGTTAGCTGCTTGAAACTGGTGATAGATTACGGCGGCCTTGTAGAAATCCATACCAATGCTCTTTTTGAAAGCGTTCTCGGAAATAAATTGCAGAGAGCGAGGGAACTAATCCCTTGAGTATTCTTGGCGAACATGAATTTTTTGATATGTTGGGCAGGGTCCCCTGTCCCATCATACTTCTCGATCGCCGGAGCAACGAAGTGCGGTGGAATCTTTGCTCTTCTTATCCTTTCTGAAAATGGATAAGACTCATATCAATCAGGTTGTCCTTTTCCGCCTTCTCTTCAACAACAATTGGAGTATCCTTCTGATCTTTACTCTTTCTACCATTGCTTCCTTCCGAATCTCTGCTTCTCAAGAGCTCGATGGCTTCAGTCATTTCTTCCCATTTTCTTTGGTATTCCTCATCTCTCTACATTAATTCTTGCTGTAGAACCTCATTTCCTTCTACGATCTTCTCATCAATTGACCTAACTAATCCCTTCAACATATCCTCCAGATCCATCTTAGAAATGACTTCTGGGGCTTCAGCGCTTACTTCTTCTGTGACATGGTTACTCTCCCTTGTGGTGTCCTTCGGCGTTTTCTTGGATCTTGGAGCCATTTTCCGTGTTCAAACCCTGTAAAATACAATCAGTTACTTTAGATCCTTTTCCGTTGACATTAAAGAACTTTTCCTCGCTCCTATGTGACCTCGTGGTTGATACTAAGCTGTTCGCTTCCCACAGACGGCGCCAAATGAAATGAAGCATCCATTCTTGTTCAATTCAACCCTTCATACTGTTCTATGTTACATGGTTACAATCACAAGTACAATGAGAGAGAAAGAGAGAGAGCTTTCACGAGAGTCAAGTTTAAGTCTGATTGCTAAGTGTAGCGTGTCTTATTTTATGGGGGTACTCCCTTATTTATAGCGTTTTTACATCTGATCCCAGGCTGCCAGCCTGTCTTTTTACATATATAAATACAGTTTTACCCTTATCTACCGGTTTTAAGATGGCCGGACATTCCTACCCTTTTGTTGCGGCCTTGTCCGGTCACAGGCGACCAGTCGCACAATATTCTACCTAGCCTGGTTCGTCCAGTCATAGATGACCGGACAAACGGTTGCTTTATACCTATTTTAGCTCTGTTTCTGTCCGGCCAGAGATGACCGGACGCTTCCCATGCCCTTTTTGGGCTGGTACCATTTCTTCCCTTCTCAAGGTCCTCTCTCGGGAGCGGGATGGCAAGGTGGGGAAGGCTAGCGGTCACCTTCTTGATCTCTTTGAATGCTCATTCGCACTCCTCATCCCACTTGAACTTGGTGTGTTTCTAGAGTACCTTGAAGAAGGATTAGCTTTTTTCGACTAGCTTCACACATAAATGGCAGACTGTTGTGAGCATTCTGACTAGTTGACATCCTTGATTTTTTGGGGTATCGTCAAATGTAGCACTTTTTGCACCCTGCTTGGGTTGGCCTCAATGCCATGTTGACTGGTGATAAAGCCCAAGAATTCCCCTAGGGTCATGCCGAAGATGTACTTCTTAGGATTGAGTTTCATATTGAATTTGTCGAGGCTTTTGAATGTCTCTTTCAGGTGCTCAAGGTGTTGCTCGACCGAGTTGCTTCAGATTACAAAGTCGTCGACATAAGCCTCTATGTTCCGGCCGAGCTGTAGGTAGAAGATTTTGTCGACTAGGTGCTGGAAGGTTGCTGTAGCGTTCCGTAGCCCGAAGGGCATGACCTTGTAGTAGTAAGTGCCACAAGCTATTATAAAGGTTGTTTCCAACTGTTTTTTGTGTTCATTTTCACCTAGTTGTGGCCAAAGTAGGCGTCAAGACCGAGCTTTGAGCCGTGGAGGTGACCAACTTGTATATGGATTGTAAGGGATAAAAGTCTCGCGAGCAGCCTTCATATAAATTATTGAAATCGATACACATCCTCCACTTATTGTTGGCTTTTCTAACTAAGACTATGTTGGATAACCAAAAGTTGTATGTGACTGTCGTGATGAAGGTGGCCTCCAAAAGTTTGGTCACTTCCTCTTTGACCGTGACATCTTGTTTCGACCTCAAGTGAAGTTGTTTTTTTTTGACGAATCAGCAATTGATAGGGGTCCACTGCAAGGTTGTGCTGCATTATGGACCGGTGAATATTGGGCATGTCAGCAGGCGTCTAGGCAAAAGTTGCACTAGGGTGAGTTTTCACCATTACCTATTGATGAGTGTCTAAATGAGCATGTTTAAGAGGTGTATTTCATATGATTTATCAACACTTGTCATGCTTATTTCTCCACTTTAGTTAGTTTTCCTTTAGTTTTATTTTAGTGGTGTTCTTACACATTTACTGTTTAAAAATGAGGAAAATCTAACTAGGAGCACAATAGACTAAGAGAGCAATGTGTGAGCATAAACGGATCTCAAATCAAAGCTAAAACGAAGAAGATAGGACACAAATGATGATCAGAAGGGCGGCCTACCTATAGGATGGACCCAAATGGGTCGGTCGGATCACTCTAGAACCGATGAACCCAGGAGACCACCCCAAGTGGATTGGTCAAATTTATCTCCACATCTACTTGAATAGACTGGCCCATACGACCGCCTCAGTTGGGTCGGTCGGACGAAAATTTTGCCCAGATTCATGATTTCAAAAGGGGAAAAGAAGGAAAAGAGATAAAGGGGTTCCACATAACATAACAAGCCAAGAAGAAAGAAAGAAAGAGGGAAAAAAGGAAAACTCACCTTCATTGAAGCTCTTCTTAAACCTTTCATGGCTAATCCTTCCCCATTCTCTCATTATTATGCTCTAGTGGTTGTGTAGCTTCCTTGTAGCTTTTGAGATGAGGATATTGCCCCCAAATCCCTCAGACTTCATTATTGAATCTTGAACTTGTTTTACTACTTTATTTTAGTCTGTGTGCTTAATGAAGATGATTATTGAGTGTTTCTTGCTTATAAGCTTGTCCACACTGGATTTGGGGATTTGATTGGGGTTTGCTCAATTTATCATAAGTGTGTTAAATTGGTTGGTTTAACGTGGCCGATTGGTTTAGCATTAATGTGGATTTCTATGGACAGGTTTCCGAAAGTAAAGATTTGTACCGTTGGGGACTAAATCAATGTTATTCGATTTTCAAAGGGTTTTAGAGATGATATTTCCACTGCAACTTAGAGAGATTGTGCTTAGTGCTACCAATGGAAGCGTGTACTTGAACGGTTTCCCATCAATCTAATTAAGATTAGTATAGCAGGGTTGGGTTGCTCTCCTTGGAAAAAAACTTTCGGTGAATATGGAAGTTCTTAAATGATCTCTTGATCTTCCTCTTGTGCTTGATTCCCTTGATTTTTAATTTCAGCTTATGAAGAGTACAATTCACCACACACTTATCAAGGTCACTACTTTGGCTTTCTCTCTCGGATAGGCTTTGGTTGGCTTGGAAAGGGTGCCCGCCGACCTTTGAGCAAGTTGTTGAGAAATTTGCTCTAATTGGGCTTCACTCTCTTGTTGGTAGCTTCTTGATTGGCCTTGAATGTATCTTTCTCTGAGAATTTAGTTTGAGCAATGGGAATGAAGTTCTCTATCAAACTCTCTAATCTTAAATTCCCACCAGAAGACGAAGGTGGAGGTTGATACTGGAATCTCGGGGGACCTTGAGGTTTATAGCCCATTTGAGTGTTGTTAACTTAAGAATAAACTTGGGGTCTATATCCCTAAGAGGCGTTGGAAGTGTTGCTTGGTCCTCCTTGGGTTTGGTCATTATTCATCCATGAGAAATTTGGGTGGTTTCTCTATGGATAGTTTTGTTGTAGGAGTTGCCAGAGCGGTTACCCACAAAGTTTACATCTTCTTGTTGACAAATGTAACCTTTCCCTTTGTATAAGTGAGTCTCATGAGGACCCTCACATGTAGTGCACCCCGTCTACAGATGGACCAGAAGATGAGGAAGCTATTGTTTTCATGATTTCAGTTTAGGAGGTTGCTAGCTTCTCCACCATCTGTGTAAGGGATGAGATCTGAGGTGATAAATGATCGGTGGGATCATCGTGAAGGAGACCTACTGCTCTCGAACTCTCCCCTTGTTTCTGGACCACTGCCTAGTGTTGCTCGTTATTGTCTTAAGAAGTTTCATCCCTTCTTGAGAAGACTTGGTCATGAAGCTTCCACCCACAAAGGAGTTCATAAGGAGTCGGTTCCCATCATCAAGCCCATTAAAGAATGATAGGTATAGAGATTGATCATTCAGTCCATGGTGGGAGTAGTTTATCAGCATCTCCTTGAACTGATCTCATGCATCATATAGGGTTTCTCTAGGTTCTTGGTAGAATGTGTTAATATCTTTTATAAGTTGCCTTGTTTTATTTGTTAGATAGTACTTGGAAAGGAATTTCTTAGCCATTTGTGCCCATGTGTGGACTGATCTGAAGGGGAGACTTCGGTACCAACATGTTGCTACATCACACAAAAAGTGGGGAAAGAGCTACAAGCGGATTCTCTCATTGACAACACCGGTTTTCCCATAGGAATAAGTTAACGAAAAGACTCATGTGGTTGGAAGCATCATCTGGATTTGCCCTACTGAATTCTCCCAAGTCTCAGACCGTAGTAATATAATGAGTTTTGAAGGCCCATTGTCCAGCTTCATCTGGTGTTAACACTGGGAGAACTATAGTTGAAGCTCTTCCTTCGGTGTTTGGTTGGTGGTAGTCTATGGGGGCTAGTTGAGGTTGTGGCTCTTCCTGCCGGTGTCCACCATTCTTAACTTCTGGATCAATGTCTGACATGGTTAGAGTGATTAGATTCCTCATTACTCTTCTTAGGGTGTGCTCAAGTTCAGATCTCGGGCTGACAAGCGAGGAGCCACTAGTTCGAGTGCTTGGCATGCACAGAAGAATCAAAAGGTACCTGAGCAAACACCAAAACAAAATGCACTAACTATTAAAGATAGGAAAAACAAGAGTAACCAAAACAAAGACAAACAAAAATAATATTAACAAAAACTAAAGGGAAACTTACATCTCCACCCAGGACGTTTGGCGAAAATACACACCCCACCCACGAGGTTTCAAAAATTACTTTCTCCGCCCATGTGGTTTCCCCTTTTTTACATCCGACAATTTTTCTAATTTTCATTCAACTTAGAAGATGCTTAAATGGTGTCCGAAGTTGATGAAACTTTATATAGATGATGCTAAAGCGTTATGTCTTGGTCCAGTGCCAATGCCAAATTAAAGTTTTTAAGCTCACATGTGACATATGGGACCCAATGAACACACATTCACATGTCACATGTTTATTGGGTCCCATGGATCACATATGAGCTTAAAAAACTTTGGATTTCATGTTGGACCAAAATATAATACTTTAGCATCGTTTGTATAAAGTTTTATCAACTTTGGACAACATTTAAGCATCTCTTAAGTTGAACAAAAACAGAAAAATTGGCGGATGTAAAACAAGAGAAACCACATGGGTGGGGAAAGTAATTTTTGAAACCTCATAGGTAGGTTGTGTAATTCACCAAATGTCATGAGTGGGGATGTAATTTTCCCAAAACTAAAATACTGAAACTAGGGAAATGATAGAAACTATCAGTTTATCTGGCAATGACGCCAAAAACTTATTGGGAAAAATAATATAACAGTCTAAACCGAAGCAAACACTAGGTAAGTGCACCTAAATCATTGCAGTACAACAAGGTCGTATCCACAAGAAAATTGGTTTCTAATCCCGAGCTTCGATATGTAAAAGTAACAAAGAACAATAAATGGGGGTTTAACCGGTATCAAGCTTGATTATTTGTTGAGTGAAATATATATAAGAACAACAAACTAAGCTAGGTGGTGTTTTGATGGATTGGATGGAGTAATGCCCTAGGATATTGGAGAATCACCTAAAATGTCCAATTGAACTCGTAAACATAACTCACTATAATTTTTTATTAGAGCTAAAGTAAAGATTATCCAAATATTGGACTAATCAAATCACATGATTAATCACACCTCTTAATTCAAAAAGGGCTAAAGTCATGAGATAGCATTAATTTCAAGCTCCTAACAATAGCCATAAAGTTATACTCCCTAATTCTAGAGAAATTAAACTTAGGGTTCGTCTCCCACTTTGTTCCAATTCCTAGCTCAAACCCTAGTTTTGCTAGGAATCACAATAAATGCAAGAGGTGATAAATCCAAATCATTAATGGAGATAAAACAATCATAATAAATTAGGTAATGTTTACAAGCATTCTTGAAGCATTTAAGGGTTAAACCATGTTGAGACATATAAGTGTTGCAAAGATAGGCAATCACCTGAAGGAGTCACTCGTCTTTGACAAAACACAAAGAACGAGCTCCTTGTCAAGCTACGAGAGAGTCTGCGTAACTTAAGAAGCATCACAGAATCCCTCAAGCCGTTGTGAATATTAAGGAGCAATTCCGTCAACATGCCAACGCTCCAATGATCTTAATACCGCCCCAGTCGTCTCCGAAGTTTACGGCTCAAGTCTGGCGTACGTTGCCTGAAGAAGCTTCCACTAAGTTAGTTCCAACAATTTTGGAACTGACTCTTTTGAGCCGTTGCCCTTAGAACCAATATAAATAGGCGTGTAATAGTTAGCTTACTTGTGCGTTTTAAAGAGAAACATTCTAGAGCTTAGAGAGAGAACTACCTTGGTAACTAAGAGAGAATTCATACCAAATTAGTGAGTGCCTCTAGAGGGACTTTTTCTAGGAAGATCCTAGTTTTACTACACTTACCATCGAGCTGATTAGAGATTGTATTGGGTGAGTGAGTGAAAAACAACGAAGTAGATCTCTTCTACTGAGTG